>JABBOT010000007.1:12397226-12889720 GCA_016165875.1 Acanthopleura granulata
TGGGTACCTCTCTATAATATTTGTCCCTCAATACAAAGCATTTACTTACAGTCCACTGTAACTTTGGTGTAGGCCAATCCGCTGTTGTGATCTGTTCTTATGCAATGATATATCCCATCATCAACCAAAGAGACATTGTCAATTTCCAGCTGTATGCTTGTCCCATTCACGACTGTAGAGTCCTTCGGGGTGTTGGAATCGTTTACTACTAAAGCCAGTTTGCTGACGTCTCGGTTGGACGTCGCGGAATTGGTAAAACTACAGTACAGCTCGAGCGGGTCACCAACGTAAAGGTATGGGTTTGGCGGAGTAATTTCTGTGACATGAAAATAACAAAATACAGACAAAATATTAGTGCTGAACTTTTGTGACATGGAGGACTCGTGCGACTATCCTTCCTGCCTTTAACAACGGATTCCGAAACTATGCACAAAACTTTTATTTTGGGTTGTCTGGAAGCGAAGCGAACAGAGTCCTATGACGACATATCAAAGGTCGTCAGAATTGCCTCCGATTTACCGAAGCAGTTCCAGTTTTAGTGTGTACTGGGGGCGATCTGTTTCAGCATCCCTGAAGTTTTTTCCATTTGGACAAGTAAGTACCATTGCAGCATTGCCATTGTGTAGCACAACGTAACTAAGTCATGAAATACGGCTCAGATCATTTTTTGACGATAACATGGGTGTGTTTTTTTGCAGGCACTCTTTTCCTCCATGACACAGTATGTCGAAAATTTTTTTTTTTTGGATATTTTTGGACAAAGCTAAAAACTCCTGGAAACCCCTTGAAAATTTTATTCTGCGAGGACCATATCATGCCTTTTTATACTTAAAACTGAGAACTTCAATTCGTGGAACTTTCAAAACAAATTATTAAGGTTGTTCGGTCGATTGATCGTTGTCGTTGTCGCATTGTACATGGCCGAATTTCCGTTATCCAGCTACAACACCCAGACACGTGTTGCTTTGGCTCAGACATCAAAGTGGGTCATTATCTATCGCACTGGGTCGTGTCTTACCTTGTATTCATTAACCTTGGTAACATGTAGTGTTAAAATCACTCAGTTAAAGACAGGCAATGGTTAACACAATGCTAAGTTATGGAGAAGTGACATCAAAAGTAGACTTTATTTAGCTGGGGAAAAACAGGACAAGAAATTTGTCCAAAATTACTGTTTGAATGGCGTATAAAAAGAATAACTTCGAGTGTTCATGGTTGAAGCAAATTAAAGTACATTTATACTGCTGTTTTTTTTTCGTCTTCTTCTTTCGGATAAACATAGCCATTTTGATAATAGTTTTCAACTGTAACTTGAAGGCAAGACATGAATAGAACAAAAAGTTGATATAAAACTGACAAGGTCAAAATAAAAAAGCGTTTTTTTTTATTCATAGGTAAAATAAAGTAGAAAATGAATATTTAAAATTAAAAACCGTTGGATTAGGTTAAAGGTATTACAGTTTAATAAAAAAAAATACCTTAGAAAAGAATATTTATTATTTGAAAGGTATTCTACAGCGTACTTCGGAATATTTTCACTTACAGGCTAAGGCCAGCATTAAATAATTGTGGAAAGAAAGCGGACATAGTCCAGAGGAAACCCACAGTCACAGTTTATGCAAACTTTATTGCTTCTGACTGGAGAGAACGTAGGCCTATGTCGGCCAGAGCTGGACATGAACTCACAGCTCCCGTGTCATTGTGAAACATGAATATCTATCATAATTTAAAAATTGGATTATTTTGTAAATGCAAGATAATGTCTTAATATAAAACTGAGATTGGGTCATTAAAACTTCCTGAAATTTAATATTATTTTCTCCCTTTGTCTTACTATTATTATTTTTTGTTTTGTTTTTTTTTGGGGGGGGGGGCGAGAAATACACAGACGCTGCATTCATTATTATACATGTTCATATACATCAAGCCTAATCCACCTATGGTCCCCAAATAATCCTCTTCAGTCTCTACAGGCTGAATATTTTTGACAGCTACCAATCAACAATCTCTCCCTTAAGCCACACACTTCTATAACGGTTTATTATTTCAAGGGACAATTTTGTGAAAATAAATTCCCATAATTTGTTGATGCTTAATAACTTTTAAGCGTCTTTTAAGCTGTCAGATACCTACATGATACCGAAGAATTTTCGAGCTGTTTCATATATTTCCAACACTGTGATCCTGTTTTGCACTTTGGCAGTTTACCTGACTTTCCAAATGCATTTGCATGTTTAATATACTGTAAACTGAAACTTAATACAGTCAGTAGCTTTTCTTGATGAAACCAAGTTTTACTCTATTTCTCCCAATTTTGAAAACAATGTGTCTTTTTTGTTCTAGTGTAGATTTTACCCAGCTATTCTCTCAGCTCAGACGGGTGTCTTGCTTTCCCAATTTAATGCTTCTAGAGCGCTTGTTTCCAGATGCAGTTTGAAGTGAGCTCAACATTCCCACATGTGCAATTTACTCAAGCATCCGAATCCAAGATATTGCCACAAGAAAGAGAGTTTTAAACAAAACCTCAGTTTTAAGACCATCGTATACTTTATGATCCTGCAATTGCGCTACGCAATAACCAGGCCCCTTTTATTCCCCCCCCTTTTTTTTGTGTGTGTGTGTGTTTTTTTTTCTTGGTCTTTAGTAACCTACGTCACACTTTTCGGCGTATGTGTGCCCAGAAAAGTTGGCTACGTGTAGTTGGCTACAATGTGTCAAAGTAGCTCTTCAGCAGTCTTTGTAGTGGAGACCGAGTTTTCTGCACCGAATCCAGTTGAGACTTGTCAAATTGTTGGCTAGAGTGGCAGAAGTCGACAAACAGTTCATGCGAATTCAATTCAGACTTCGGTGTGCCGGCCAGTATAAAGTCGAACAGTCTGACTGGTTTTAGAAATTTGTAGTGCGCCACGGCTGTAGACTTCACCACGGCGCTCAACTTTAGCAGTATCTTCTTAAAGGTTACACATGCGCACGTCATGCAACTGGGAACAAGTTTTGGCTCCGAACTGAAGAGTACTGGGGCACATGTTGGTTGATAATGCCACAGAGACATTAATTTGAAAAAGCAACTGTGTACACACCTCGCGAGGTAAACAAGATGTATATCCAGGTACACAATTTGGTGCACATTGAAAGTGGACTGACATAAAGATGTGCTGTGCTAGGACACATTGATGTTCCTGCGCAAATTTGCTACAACTAACGTGAACCTGTTGCTACACATCGTGTGTGCGTGTTGTACATGATTGTTTTTAGAGAGGACAGACTGCTGATTCACGTTCTGTACTGTTAATTTGCACCTGGTTTAAATTTATCAAAATTTTGTCCGTTTTGGATAGAACTGAAAATTTTTTTTTTCAGTGTTGCTACAACTCCCGTCTTCCTACTCCTGATGGTTACCAGGGTGACAAAATACTGCAGATTACAGGAACACCTAAAAAATTTTTGTCATCCTATGTTGAGTTGGGCGATGCAGCATTGCACAACAGAAAAGATAGAGGTTATATAGTTTTCGTTGTCAGAGATATCCAGCTTTAACAACAAAAAATCAACAAGACAAAACCCCAGGAAATGTTAGAAATTAAGCCTACTGTTAACTCTTCCAGTTCGGAAATAAGCAAGTTTCTCCTGTTTTAAGCGCAAACCTGTGATCTGGTTTTTCCGTACTTTGTCATGGCTTATTTTACTTACTTATCTGGCGTTTTACGCCTTAGGTCTTTAGTAAAGCCACAGCGAAAACTCGAGAGAGCCCAGAGGAAACCACCAAGCAGATATTTAAGCTAGGCTTTAATATTTTGCAGGCAAAATAATATTAATATTTTAATTGAATATTTTTTTCAGGGAAATATTTTAATGCGTTAGTGTTTTAAATAATTATTGAGCCAGTTACTATTTAAATGTTCAAAGGATCTGCCCTGTTACAGGCCTATACAGCCGATGATAAATGTTTAAGTGATAGCTAGAGAAACGTTCAAAGAAGCTCTGGAAGAGCCTCAAGCAGAGTTCACATGGGCCCTTTTGTGATTTTTATGCCCAGGTCAATTATCGGTTTCGTGACAACAAGTAGTTTATTTTTATTATCGGATGGAAATAAATTTGGTTGAATTTCATGCGGAAATAACAATCCGGGCACGTTAATGTAGTTAAAATGATGAAATCTGACACGTAATCGCGTGCACGTGTTTGCTGATTGCAGTTTCGATAGCCCTATATAGGTGATGTGAGGTTAAAGTTATTTGATACCCAGTATATAGATTTCTGGGAGGCACTGGTTTATACCTATATTACTCCACATCACGCATTTATACAACCAGTTATACCTTGTTAAATCAACGCAACCCTACCACAAGTGCCTGTTCACCTGTAACGTGTTCATCACGTTGCACCAAAATTATAATCTGTTCCATTGTCAAGCTCTCTCTGATTTATAACATAACATTGTAACATTGTAACATAAAAATTATGAAGAATGATATAAACAACAAATTTTGATTGACGCAGACAGAAACCGGTTCGAGATCGCAACCTCACTAGTCAAAGACTGCTGATACTAAGCGAATCCAAGCACAACGACCTACTAACAACATAGATTATAACTTTGGTTGTATTGTTCGAGAGAACAATTTTTCATTTACGCTTGACTTACGACTGTTTGTTCTGGCTTTCCTACCACGACTAATAAGTTGGAGAATTACACCTCAACAGGTCTATTCTCTTCAAGGCAAACATGCCTGGAGACGTCTTGACTTGTCGCATATTTAGAGATTTTATCAATAAGCCACCAAAAAGCCATATACCCCAAATAACTTTAAATAAACGTATAGAACAAAACACTAATTGAACCCCGGCTCAAATATAGTCGATGGATGAACTGTATTCTTAGACTTGGCTACGTATTGTTTGTAATGATTGTCTATATGAATGAATGACTGAATGACAAACATAACACATATACCTGCACAGTTTATATACCGAGCTACGCTTAAGGGAATGACATGTTTGCCCAGGAAATGTGGATAACAATCCCGGCACGTTACTGTAGTTAAAATGACGAAATCTGACACGTGATCGCGTGCATGTGTTTGCTGATTGCAGTTTCGATAGCCCTATATAGGTGATGTGACAGTTAAAGTTATTTGGTACCCGGTATATAAGTTTCTCGTAGGCACTGGTTTATACCTATATTACTCCACATCACGCATTTATACAACCAGTTATACCTTGTTAAATCAACGCAACCCTACCACAAGTGCATGGCTTAGTAGACTCTAATGTGATACAAGTTTGGGTACTGGTCGATGTCTGATAAATCCAAGGAAACCTTGCTTACTATTTAGGCATTTACACAAACAGTTAGAATAAAACCCTAACTGAGGTTAAGTGACAAGACTTCTGATTTCAACTGTTAGCGGTGACCTAACCAATCAAGTTTGCAAAGTGCATAGTTCGATCCCAATGTTAAAAATCTTACGCTGCTGAAAGCATTTTTAAGAAAGGACGTGCCACTTGAGTAAGTATTGACCTTTGGTTTATCCCAGTTTACAAGAAAAAGTTAGAACTGTACCACATCAAACTGAGCGAGGAAACTTTGGTTTTTCTCAGAATGTCACCTATGGTTTCACACTCCATGCTGTTACAGAAGCCTTTTTATATTAAGATGCATTAATTGACCACCACATCTTTATGGAATATATTAATCCCAAGTTAACATAACCTGTTCATCACGTTCCACGAAAAGTATAATCTGTTCCGTTGTCAAGCTCTCTCTGATTTATAACATAACATTGTAACATTGTAACATAAAAATTATGAAGAATGATATAAACAACAAATTTTGATTGACGCAGACAGAAACCGATTCGAGATCGCGACCTCACTAGTCAAAGATTACTGATACTAAGCGAATCCAAGCACAACGACCTACTAACAACATAGATTATAACTTTGGTTGTATTGTTCGAGAGAACAATTTTTCATTTACGCTTGACTTACGACTGTTTGTTCTGGCTTTCCTACCACGACTAATAAGTTGGAGAATTACACCTCAACAGGTCTATTCTCTTCAAGGCAAACATGCCTGGAGACGTCTTGACTTGTCGCATATTTAGAGATTTTATCAATAAGCCACCAAAAAGCCATATACCCCAAATAACTTTAAATAAACGTATAGAACAAAACACTAATTGAACCCCGGCTCAAATATAGTCGATGGATGAACTGTATTCTTAGACTTGGCTACGTATTGTTTGTAATGATTGTCTATATGAATGAATGACTGAATGACAAACATAACACATATACCTGCACAGTTTATATACCGAGCTACGCTTAAGGGAATGACATGTTTGCCCAGGAAATGTGGATAACAATCCCGGCACGTTACTGTAGTTAAAATGACGAAATCTGACACGTGATCGCGTGCATGTGTTTGCTGATTGCAGTTTCGATAGCCCTATATAGGTGATGTGACAGTTAAAGTTATTTGGTACCCGGTATATAAGTTTCTCGTAGGCACTGGTTTATACCTATATTACTCCACATCACGCATTTATACAACCAGTTATACCTTGTTAAATCAACACAACCCTACCACAAGTGCATGGCTTAGTAGACTCTAATGTGATACAAGTTTGGGTACTGGTCGATGTCTGATAAATCCAAGGAAACCTTGCTTACTATTTAGGCATTTACACAAACAGTTAGAATAAAACCCTAACTGAGGTTAAGTGACAAGACTTCTGATTTCAACTGTTAGCGGTGACCTAACCAATCAAGTTTGCAAAGTGCATGGTTCGATCCCAATGTTAAAAATCTTACGCTGCTGAAAGCATTTTTAAGAAAGGACGTGCCACTTGAGTAAGTATTGACCTTTGGTTTATCCCAGTTTACAAGAAAAAGTTAGAACTGTACCACATCAAACTGAGCGAGGAAACTTTGGTTTTTCTCAGAATGTCACCTATGGTTTCACACTCCATGCTGTTACAGAAGCCTTTTTATATTAAGATGCATTAATTGACCACCACATCTTTATGGAATATATTAATCCCAAGTTAACATAACCTGTTCATCACGTTCCACGAAAAGTATAATCTGTTCCGTTGTCAAGCTCTCTCTGATTTATAACATAACATTGTAACATTGTAACATAAAAATTATGAAGAATGATATAAACAACAAATTTTGATTGACGCAGACAGAAACCGATTCGAGATCGCGACCTCACTAGTCAAAGATTACTGATACTAAGCGAATCCAAGCACAACGACCTACTAACAACATAGATTATAACTTTGGTTGTATTGTTCGAGAGAACAATTTTTCATTTACGCTTGACTTACGACTGTTTGTTCTGGCTTTCCTACCACGACTAATAAGTTGGAGAATTACACCTCAACAGGTCTATTCTCTTCAAGGCAAACATGCCTGGAGACGTCTTGACTTGTCGCATATTTAGAGATTTTATCAATAAGCCACCAAAAAGCCATATACCCCAAATAACTTTAAATAAACGTATAGAACAAAACACTAATTGAACCCCGGCTCAAATATAGTCGATGGATGAACTGTATTCTTAGACTTGGCTACGTATTGTTTGTAATGATTGTCTATATGAATGAATGACTGAATGACAAACATAACACATATACCTGCACAGTTTATATACCGAGCTACGCTTAAGGGAATGACATGTTTGCCCAGGAAATGTGGATAACAATCCCGGCACGTTACTGTAGTTAAAATGACGAAATCTGACACGTGATCGCGTGCATGTGTTTGCTGATTGCAGTTTCGATAGCCCTATATAGGTGATGTGACAGTTAAAGTTATTTGGTACCCGGTATATAAGTTTCTCGTAGGCACTGGTTTATACCTATATTACTCCACATCACGCATTTATACAACCAGTTATACCTTGTTAAATCAACACAACCCTACCACAAGTGCATGGCTTAGTAGACTCTAATGTGATACAAGTTTGGGTACTGGTCGATGTCTGATAAATCCAAGGAAACCTTGCTTACTATTTAGGCATTTACACAAACAGTTAGAATAAAACCCTAACTGAGGTTAAGTGACAAGACTTCTGATTTCAACTGTTAGCGGTGACCTAACCAATCAAGTTTGCAAAGTGCATAGTTCGATCCCAATGTTAAAAATCTTACGCTGCTGAAAGCATTTTTAAGAAAGGACGTGCCACTTGAGTAAGTATTGACCTTTGGTTTATCCCAGTTTACAAGAAAAAGTTAGAACTGTACCACATCAAACTGAGCGAGGAAACTTTGGTTTTTCTCAGAATGTCACCTATGGTTTCACACTCCATGCTGTTACAGAAGCCTTTTTATATTAAGATGCATTAATTGACCACCACATCTTTATGGAATATATTAATCCCAAGTTAACATAACCTGTTCATCACGTTCCACGAAAAGTATAATCTGTTCCGTTGTCAAGCTCTCTCTGATTTATAACATAACATTGTAACATTGTAACATAAAAATTATGAAGAATGATATAAACAACAAATTTTGATTGACGCAGACAGAAACCGATTCGAGATCGCGACCTCACTAGTCAAAGATTACTGATACTAAGCGAATCCAAGCACAACGACCTACTAACAACATAGATTATAACTTTGGTTGTATTGTTCGAGAGAACAATTTTTCATTTACGCTTGACTTACGACTGTTTGTTCTGGCTTTCCTACCACGACTAATAAGTTGGAGAATTACACCTCAACAGGTCTATTCTCTTCAAGGCAAACATGCCTGGAGACGTCTTGACTTGTCGCATATTTAGAGATTTTATCAATAAGCCACCAAAAAGCCATATACCCCAAATAACTTTAAATAAACGTATAGAACAAAACACTAATTGAACCCCGGCTCAAATATAGTCGATGGATGAACTGTATTCTTAGACTTGGCGACGTATTGTTTGTAATGATTGTCTATATGAATGAATGACTGAATGACAAACATAACACATATACCTGCACAGTTTATATACCGAGCTACACTTAAGGTAATGACATACTTGCCCAGTTCTGGTGTTAGGGCAGTGATTCAAGTGAGTAAAGATAACTTCACATATACACACACATACATAAAACCTGTTTATATTCAACATTTATTGCGACAATGCGAACTTCGAATAAACAATAAGACCAACAAAATTTTTAGAGACGCCTTTTCAACTAAAAGCTATAATGAATAGAATATTGATATGGGGCCAGCATTAAACGTAAAGATAAATTCACACATATACACTCACAAAAAAAACAATGTTTAAAAATTCACCCTTTACTGAGACAATGTGCATTTCGAGGGAATAATATTGCCCCTGTAAAAAGTTTCAGAGACATTTACTCAGCTAAAACCTATAATGAGCAGAATCAATCCTTTGATGAGGGGTTTCTCTAACTGGGGTCGGGGAGCGGATTATTATCAGATTACTAGGAAACATTAGGTTAATGTATAAACAAAAATCAAGTCCAGTTCATGCTGCCGTCCTCTTCGGTTATAAGTGGGAAGATCTGCCAGCCACCTGCGAATAGTGGTGGGTTTCCCCCCTGGCACTAATCGGTTTCCTCCCACCACAATACTGGCCGCCCTGGTATAAGTGAAAAATTGTTGAGTATGGCGTAAGACAACAATCAAATAAAGAAATAAAGAAATAAATAAATATACCTGCCCTCCATTCATCCGCGCCGGAACAAGTACTAATAAGCAACTGACCAAGATTTATCATCAGTAAACATCTGAGCAGCATTTCCTTCAGGATGTCTGATAGCTTTACCCTTTCGCCGCTCGCCCGAAATCCCTCTCTTGAACGCATACTTTAGACTCGTGTAACGGCAATGATTCACATCATAATAAACTTAAAACGCCCATGGGTTGCAACTGAAGGATGACCGAATTAATGATCATGGGTTAGGTAACAGTATATGACAAGGACGTCCGTCCTGCAAGCTAATACCACCAAAGCGTGGGCCATTAGCAGCCTAATTGCTCTATCTTTTGTGAAGAAACATACCAATAGTACAACACAGACATACATATATTTATTTCAGTTGTGCATTGAATCTGGAAAATAATTTAACGCTTGCAATCTGTACTGCATGGTGTATATATGCGCTATAGCTGTGGAATCAGCAAGTGCGTTTACTATGGTGTTCCGTTTGTGTCATTAAAACAGCACTTGTATCAACCCCAAAACGCGACGCAATTTTACAGGTTAAAGCCGTATTTAAAATTCGATGTCGCGTTTCAAAACACGAAGTTTTAGGTGGGCCTTTAACCTGCAAAAACTCGACGCATAAAGTCGACGTCGAGTTTTGATACTGTCGAGTTTTGTTGGTAAATTTGCGAATGTTGCCAACAATTTGCAATGTTGCCAACAAAACTCGACGGAATTAAAATTTATTTATTTATTTATTTGATTGGTGTTTTACGAATTACTCGAGAATATTTCACTCATACGAGGGCGGCCAGCATTATAGTGGGAAGAAACCGGGCAGAGCCAAGGGGAAATCCACGACCATCCGCAGGTTGGAATCAAAATTCGACCTCGAGTTAAAGATCCAATTAAAACTCGACGTCGTGTTTTAAATTGAGCATAAACATGCGAAATGTGGGTGCAACAACACAACGCCGCATTTCGTTAGAGATGTTTGAATCTGTTGCTTCTGTTTTGGGGTTGATACAATTCGGCTAGTTTAATGACACAAACGGAACTCAACAGTTTACAGCTCGTACCTTGTATTGTCCCAATGTCCTCATGGTTCGTTGGTCTTCTACAAAGGCTAGTTTGTTAAATAACATATGATAGCATTTCAGTGGGTAATGTCGAAACAGATCCGTAGCTTATGTGTATGTAGTATATGTGTCAGATTTGCAGCACTTGAATCGTACAAAATGAATAAATACCATTAAGTTCTACTATTTTCAGGCACCATGCTCATTCCATCTGAATGCGCTTGAAATCATAAAAGGCTAATTATGTGGAAACTAATTAATTCTTGTCTATCTTACAACACATGCACAGTCAATTAATTTATTTTATTCTATGGCATAAGACTATGTATTGTAGTGACGTCCGCGGCTCAGTTGATTAGCGCGCTGTCGCAGGGTAATGATCCAGAAGCCTCCAGCCAATGCCGTCGCTGTGAGTTCGTCCAGCTCGTGCTGGCTTCCTACACCGCCGTACGTGGGAAGGTCTGCCAGCAAACTGCGGATAATCCTGGGATGCCCTCTGCCCGGTTTCCTCCCACCATAATGCTGGCTGCCGTCGTATAAGTGAAATGTTCTTCAGTACGGCGTAAAACACCAATCAAATAAAGAAAGAAAGAAAGAAATAAATATATATTGTACAAAGTAGATCCTTATTCCGAGTCTAAGGTGTGCGCCGACCGAGCTATTTAAATGCTTCAGGTGTGTAAAAAAAACTTTTGGGAAACAGTCCAACACCTGCGCTAACCGAATTATGTAAAGTGCTTCAGGCGTGCAAAAAATTTTTTTGAGAAACATTCCAAGGTCTGCGCTGACCAAGCTATATCAAGTGCCTTAGGTGTGTGAATAAACAACTTTTGGGAAACAAGGTCCTTTGTGGTGGAGGGAGTTGGCGCGCTAGCGCAGAGTAATGATTCCAGAGCCTTTCACCAATGCGGACGCTTTGAATTCAAGTCCAACTCTGACTGGCTTCCTTTCCGGTCGTGCACGGAAACGTCTACGATCAACCTATGGATAGCCATCGGTTTCGCCGAGGCTCTGCCCAGTTTCCTCTCACTATGATGCTGGTCGCCGTCGTTTGAAATATTCTTAAGTACAGTGAAAACACCAACAAAAGAAATAAGTAAATTCCAAGTTTCAAAAGAAATAGATTGATTGATTCATTGATTGATTGAGTAATATTTAACTCCACACTTTTTAACTTACACGACGACGGCCAGTTTGGTGGTAGGAAGAATCCGGAGTGTCCGAGGGTATATCATCGTCATTTTACAAGCTGCTGAAGTGTCAACGTGTGACATGCAGTATTGCACGCTTTACTGATGGAAGAAAAGCGGCTTCAGCGATCGCTGGACTGCAAAGGTGAGTGCCGTCCACAACTTATACTATGACCATGGCCCCCACTAACAGGGACAGCTGAGGGATCCACAGATTCCTTTCACAAGGCCGGTAGTCGAACCTGCAACTCGCATGCCTGTTCATAAGCTTAGAAGTCGGGGACCTTTCTCACCCGGAAATCTCATCCTCATCCTGAAATGACCTATAAATACATAATTCAACTCATATGGAAATGATGGAAAGCCACAAAAAGACAACGCAATTCCACTCCCTTAAAATATCTCCGTATTGTTCCTGGCCTCCAAGAACTACCAGTGATTACATGGCTTATTTGTGAAACTGAGAAGAACGAGATGACGTCAGATGTGTTTCGATGCCCAATTTTGGAACTGTTCACATGCAGTGTTTTTTGCCTACATTCCGCATGGTTTTCAGATTTGTGGCTTTGTATCCTTAGTTGAGAGTAGTTTCGATTCTCAGAAATATTTAAGAAGGAGTCACATGCTTGCTGAACAAATCTTAGATGTTTGCTTTCATTATTACGGCCATGGCAGACCACAATGACGGCTTGAAGTAATACACCGATAGCGTTTACTGGTCGTCCCATTTAGCTGAGGTTTAATCAGTTTTACATGCTCACGATATGTTTCGTCTAGTACATGGAATACACATCTAAGCGTCAGTCCGACATTCGTATACCACTCGATATCCGGAAGATCCATAATCGCCAGACAGGCATTTCTCATCAGACATATTTGACCCATCAGCCAGGTGAGTGATTATCCTAAACATGCGCGTTAATCCCACAGTACAGCAATCGGCCTCACTCGTGTGGCTGCGCGCGTAAGCTGTGTTTTCTGTCTGTTAGTGAGGAATGTAAATATTTAAACGGAAAATAACACACCAGTTTTATGCTGTGGTGAATGAAAATGTCATAAAAAGCTGTACCTAGATTTACATTAGATTTTTTTAACCAAATTAAAAGCAGTCAAATGTTTTGTTTGTATGGTAATTTTTTGGGGACCATACTGATAATGTGGTTCACCAGTGACGTCACACCGACTTTTCTCTGACCCTGAAGCAGAAGTTTAATGTCATGTTAACTTTTTCATACACATGAAACAGCAGAGGAACGCTCTTCACAAGACCTTCATTCAGAGAGGAGCGCAAATGTGTACAGAAACTTTTGTCACGTCATTGGTGAACCACATTATGAATGTGGTCCATAAAACCCACCATACAATCAAAATGTTTGTAAATGATCAAAATCATTTAATTCGGTACCAAAAAAAAAAAATAATAAATAAATAAAAATAAAAAATTCAGTGAAGGTATCTTTAGATACAGTTTTTAATCCCCTTTTCATTCACCATAAGTTCATTTTTGCGTTGTCTCCCTTTAAGCTAACCTGTGCGTAGGGAGAAGACGGAAATAGAGGAGGCTTTAGCACTCGATCACGCCCTACTTCCACCTCAGACTTGTGTGTATTGGATGGCCGTCTTCCCCCAAAGGTAGGTTAGGTCTTATTTTCAAAACAGAACTAAAATATTTTCAGGACGAGTGAGACAAAAGAAAGTAAGTAATCCTTCGCTTCCTAATTATGGTTACACTATTTTCAGATGATGTTTTAAATCTCACGATTCATATCTAGATTTAAATGTAAATACCGGTATTGCTATCAGCCCTGTTCGTCAGACTGATATCTCTCAGGTGACCTTAAAAATGTACGAGTGACATTGCACAATGCGGTGTGCTTCTGCACCTAGGATAAGAGGGTCAAAGTACCAATTGCTACACAGTCCACTACATGTAAACGGAGTGTTTGGCGGGCGTACTATATTCACCCCACATAATGTAAAACTGTATCTAGGCCTATATGTAATTCGTTTTCCTTGTCCTGCACTTAAATAGTGACTACACGTAAATGGCGATGGGAAGTTACCTGTGCCTTTTCCTTTTCCTTTCAACTGCATTAAGCGAGGTGACCAGTTGTGTAAAAGGTAAGCCATTACTTGTTTGTATCCGAATAGTCTGCTCTAGTATTTAGAGAACAAAAGTCTAGTTGAACACAAACCCAGATTTACCCTCACCGCAAGTGTTAGAGTACTCATATGATTGGACAGTATATTCTTGTGCGTTCAACACAACAATGTCCGGGTGAAATAATGAGATTGACGAACTCCATCATCACAGAAGTTGTGCACTTCATTGTTCTATTTTTCAAAGCAGTCTCCAGCGCAAGGTTTAACGTTAAGTTTAATGTTGGAGTAAAATGGACTATATAGGCCGTTTTACTGACATCAAATGTTCCTTTCCAGGCTCATCACAGTGACGTCACAGTAAAGACAGCATGGTGTTATGTCAGAAACTGATACATTGTAACACTGTACACGTTGCGCTACAATCCAAATTTGACGTAACAATGGCTCAAGATCCTGCTGCTTTGCACTAGCGCAAACTCAGTGGGTTAAAAATATACCGTCTTATTATTCTCTTGTACCTACAACCCAAGACCACCTGGCGTGATCCGGATTAGATCTTGCGAACATATTAATGGGGGGTCGATCGGTCGAGTTCAAAGCTTGAATTGAATGGGCGAAAGAAAGCCCCTGTACATATTCTTTATTATCTGACGCTTGCAGATTTCGGGGAAAGTGTATGTGTGGGTGAGGGTTGGTGGGATGGAATGTGGGAAGGGGGCTGTGAGCGCAGCACTCAACAGGATCGTCCACGATTATTATGTGGTTTGCTTGTTTCATTGGAGTTTTGTAACATCGCCTTAAACGTTTGTGCGCTGGACGCAGTTCCGATATTTTTATAGCCCGAGTGCCTTGCTTCAGCATACTTCTTGACGTAGTATTAGGCCTTGAAAGATTTGAAAACAGTGAGGAGGCAAGCTCCAGAGCGCATATAGGAAATTGCTGGAATCTGTTCGATCAATGCCACCTTGTTTTGGAGTCGTTTCCAACTGTCACAGCCAGAAATTTGAGTGGCTGATAACCGATGTCATTGCACTCTAACGACACGCCCTTTTTCTCGCGAGAGTGTCAGGTCCGTCGTGTAGAACGAAAAGACGGTTTCCCGTGACCCATACCTGTCAGGCCACATGTTGAAGCGACAGACTGAGAACTACTGACAGATACGCAGGCTAACGTGTATATGATGCTGTCTCACTGGAACACCATGTCGAAGACACCAGATACGACACCCCGCTGAGTCACATTATACTGATACCGGACCACCCAATGTTGTTCCTCTTGAAGCGAGTCCCAGGCGAAGTATTGTCAAGATTACCGATGTTGAAGTCTTTCTTAATTAGTATAAGAGTATTTTCAGATGAATTCTAAGTGATTTTCTGTGTAACCTGTATTCTTGGCGATGTTACAGCTACAATGCATTTTGGGTATGTTCATCAAAGGCGAATGGATACTTCAAATATTAATCCACATAAACGGCGTCTGACAAAAAATAATAGCTATGAAAAAATTTTTCAAAGAAGACGAAAAGTAAGAGACGGACATGCGTTCTGTACAACCCGACACCTCTGTACACTAAAATAGAGAGATCCCATGGCCCTAAGTGAGCATGCAGTGGTTGTTCATCATCAAAACGACGAATCTTACAATACTGTAATAATCAGTTAATGAGATCAATGCCCAATCTCTTGCTGTAGCTGTAACATCTTTCAACAAGCATCTGTTGAAAGATTTGGTTGATGAAAAATGATTCGTTCACTTCTGGCGCCTCGAAACTTTCTTCGTTTGCGGAAGTCGAAAAAACAGATGCACGCATGCGAAAAAGCAAAACTGGATGATGTGTTCGGCGACGCCAATTTAAATACACACACGATCTTCTCAGCTTTGATATCTGTAGAAAGGAAGATAAGTCTACATGAAAAAAAGTTTTTGACTGACTGTGGAAGCCAGTAGTGAATTCCAGAATGACGCTGCAAATTTGGGGAATCCGTGTGGGTTATGTATATTATTCACAGCGGGATTCCGACTAAAACTATAAAATGTACACACATTCTACTGCTGGAATTCAACTCAAAACCACTTCATTGAAAAGAGATCAAGCTGTTCATGCAAATACGACTTTGACTGCTTGACGTATCGCCAAAAAAAAAACATCATGAGATAGGATGAGATTATCGCCAGATTTACCCAATGTCACAAGGGAAAACGTGACCTAATTACGGAAGAGACCCTGCCATGTCACATTTTTCTCGATATTTCATAAGAGCACTTTCCGCAGCAATGTAATAAACATGTAACTGAATGAAACATCGATTACCAGCCCTGTCCTTTCATCATTATATGTGTTAACTGATCAGATGAGGCCAGATTGAGTTTCCTTATGGTGGGGGACTGGGGTGGTCGAACACAGTACCCCTACCACACGGGCATAGAGCAAGGAGTGGCACGGCAGATGGGGGTGATAGCCGAAACCGTTTGCCCGGATTTCATCCTTTCTCTCGGCGATAATTTCTATTCCCATGGTATATTGACCGTAGACGATGTACGCTTTCGGGTAGGTTCTTTATCTTCAAGTTTTTTAATTGCAGACTTGAGTAACCACGTAATTGCTGTTTTTGTGTCGTTTTAATGTTTTTTTTTTTTTTTTTTTTTTTTGCATTTGGTACAATTGTTCAAATCACATTTACATTTGCAAAAGAACTTTCAAATGAAGCTTTTCACGTGCCTTTCAGATATGAATATATATTTTCTATTTATCATTGCCAAATATAAGCGACCTACATTTAGCGATGTCTTGGTAACCGTCCGGTATATCATAACAGCGTGCGGTAAAAAGCAGAGTGGAATAAATAAATAAACAAATATCATATCAGGAATATCCACGGCAGTGGCCAATACATATCAGGAATCTCCACGGCAGTGGCCAATACATATTTTCTTCCAAGCCCAGCTCAAGCTGGCTTGCTCTCCGGTCGTACGTGGGAATGTCCGTCAGTAACCAGTGGGTTCTTCCCACCACAAGGCTGGCCGCCGACGTATTTATATGTAAAATATTCTTGAGTACGGCGTGAAACACCACTCAAATAAATATTTTCTTCCGTTACGTAGGAAACATTTGAAAAGGTATTCACACATCCGCTTCTCAATGTGCCGTGGTATGTGATCGCAGGCAACCATGATCACAGAGGAAACGTCCAAGCCCAGATTGACTATACCCAGGTCTCCGAGCGCTGGTAAGAGCCCAGAAAAGTTTAAGCAGCTTCACAGTATGACTCATATCATTTGCTCCTTAGGACTTTGTGTAAGACGACAGAAATATTCTGACTTAATGTTTCAGCCGAAACTATAACTTGCTCTCCAAGAAATGTTCCTCTTATATTTAACCAAGCTAGCAATTAATTAATTAGTCAACTGACTTTAAGGAACTTTCCAGATTACAATTACGTAAAGACAGTGTCTTCACCTGACGGCAAAGCTGCGTTGACAATGGTGTTTATCGACACAGTGCTGTTGTGTGGGATAACTGACAAGTACTTTCCGGGACAAGCTCCAATCAAAGCTGAGGAGGAGGAGCTAGCCGAGGAAATCTGGGCGTGGCTAGAAGCACAACTTGCGCAGTCACGGTTAGTGATCTTTATACTGATACATAACGCTTTACATGGTTATACTTTTGTGATTACTTCTCCAAGAATTATAGCATTCCGTTTGTAATACCTGTTTACGAGTTGCGTGTTCTCATTTGTATTTAGACGTTCAAGATTTTATGTAGGTGTGTGACCTACGACTTACGTCAGACGTGGGACAGTTGGACATTAACGGCATAGTAAAGTGCTCAATGTTTGCAGCCCACCCATTTTCAGAGGTGTCTGAAACAGAAAAATAAAATAATCCTGCCCCCATTTAGCTACACCACTAGTTGCTCTATCCACTATGATAATATATCAACTTTGTCATGAAAAAGTATCCTTTGAATGCAATTACCTACTATGTAGATGTAAAATCTCTAGCCAATCCACAACCATTCTCTCAACAGTTAACGATTAAAAAGTCACTTCAAAGTCGTAATCAAATTTCTTTGATTCATAATCTGTGCAATAGGCGAGCTACGTTTTAAAAAATTATGTCCCTTAATTACCACAATAAGACTTTTTCAGGATATATTTGAAATTACACCGGAAATCCTCCATTATAACTAAGAGGGTGCACTACTTGTTTAAGGAAAATGTGAAATTACAACTCAACCGAAAACTGAACAGGCTTATCTGATAAATAAAATAAAAAAGACAGCAAACCTGGGCAAGTCACTCAGAGAGAAAACGACAGTGTTCATGACAATAAAAATACAAAATGGATTAAACCTGGTCACATTAACAGATTATTGGAGTGTCACATTTCCGAGTGCGAAGTGCATTCTGCTGTTAGCATCAACTGTTAGTAGGTGACATTTAGCAGAAAACATAAAATTTCCCCGAACCCTGAACTACAAAACTCTCTTGTACATATTTACAAACGTCTCGATTTCTCTATTGTTAGTGATAAATGATACACATTATAATCATGAAAAGTTTGAAACGCAACTTGCCTTTCGAAGTCGCCTAATGACTTTATAAAGCGCAGATTTGCTAACAGTTATGTTTATCGGTCAAGCTGCATATGCTCGACTTCCTTTTCCCGCGTTATTTTTTCACAGTCCACTTACCAAAATAGCACCGTGTCGGGCCAAATATTCCTGTTGCTAAATTTACCCAAAAATACTCTGACACATTTATGGACTCATTTATAAAATGCAACATAAATAACTGACTGAAAGAAAGGCATAGTAAAATTTGTCAACGATGTGAACACGTGGGAAAACAGTGCCGAGTGATTTAAACAAGGACCGACTTAAAGTGCCTTTTACAACCATCGAAACGTTGTTAGATGTCATAAGGCCTTACAAGAAAGGCATTTGAGGTGATCGTCGTGACAGCTCTGCCGAAATAGTTGCAATGGTTACGTCGTTGCATTTTCAGGTAAATCAGATAACTCGATGACTTGTTATGACAAGCTTCTGGTTGTGCCTTTGGCTGACATGAAATTATCTGACAAAATGGCGTCCTGATAATGATAATGTACTAATGCTCTAATTCGAAAGGCCTAAATTAAAAAAGTAGCTGGCCTATTGCATAGATTATGAATCAAAGAAATTTTTGAAGTGAGTTTTTAATCGTTAACTGTTGAGGGTGTGGCTGTGTGGTGGCTGGCGATTTTACATCTACATGGTACGTAATTGCATTCAAAGGTTCTTTTTTTCACACCACAATTGATATACATCATGTTTGTAGTGAATAAGGCAGCTAGCGGTGAAGTTAAATGGAGGTAGGATTATTTTCTTTTTCTGTTGCAGACACCTCTCAAAATGGGCGGGCTGCAATATTTGAACACTTTACTGTGGCCTTAATTTGGCAAGGACGGATGATATACTTTTGACACTCCGATTTTCTCTGCCTGTACAAAATACATCATTTGTATTAGGTACTATAGTATGAAAGAAAAATGTCTTGAGTGCATATGATGTAAAACAGCTATGCCACCCATAAAGCAAAGCAGTTTTATGACAAAGTGAAAACTGTCTTGAGTGCATATGATGTAAAACAACAATGCAACCAATAAATCAGTGCATTTTTATGACGAAATGAGAAATGTTTTACTCTTCAACAGATCTGATTACTTGATAGTGGTTGGGCATTATCCGGTACTCTCTACTGGGTATCACGGCACGACACTGTGTCTCGTCCAGAGACTTAGGCCACTGCTGTTTCAGTATAAAGTGAGTGCTTATGTGGCTGGACACGACCACAACTTACAGGTAACTACAGTGTAATTCTAGAAAGGTTCTATCCATTTTGATTTGACATATTTCGGAACTAAATGAGCCTTGTTTTTCGTGGTTACACAACTCAAGCTCTGGACCATATCAAGGCAGGTTTTAGAGGTGCGAGAAAGAAGTAGAAATTATGTTTGATACAATACACACAATATACCGATGCGTTCGTTGTGAATTCAAGTCCAACTCATGCTGGCTTCCCATTCGGCCGTAAATGGGAAGGTCTGCCAGAAACCTGCGGATGGTCATGGGTTTCTCCCGGGCTCGCCCGGTTTCCTCTCACCATGATGTTGGCCGCCGTCGTGAAAATAGGTGAAATATTCTTTAGAACGGCGTAAAACACCAAATAAATAAACAAATAATTAAATAAGTAAATAAATAAATAAATACACAATTTCATTTTGATTGGCTGATGTGGTGTTTGCATTGAAGAGCCGATTGGTCAGTTTCCTCCGATGAAACACATTACATTACAAACTGTTCTGACCATGCATGATGTAATGGTGTTCATGTGAGTCCGGGGATTTCACGGGCATCTAGGTATCATTATATGTACATGGCAATAATAAAGCATCTTTTTCTCGCTTAACTAAATACAAGGAATAATGAATCAATCAAATTTCTTTGTATCAAGCAGTGAGCTTCGACAAGCGGTAACCTTTTTTTTAGGAAACTTACGGTATCTCCCTAAATTCCGGTTATTTGAATGGTTTCTGCACTCATGTTTTTATAAATGCTCGCTATAATTTTCGGTGTGCGTGTACTTTTCAGCATTTCACAGATTCAAGGGGAGGTCACTCTGTGGAACATTTTGTAGTCGGTGCAGGCGCGCTCTTAAATACAAACAGGAGGAACAGCCACAACGTTCCGGTCGGATCGCTCAAATACTTCTGGCCTAGCGGGGACAATACGCACTCCAGCAGCGGTGAGAAAACGGGAGGGTTTGCCTACGCTATCATGGATAACCAACGAATGAACATTACGCTGGTCGATGGCAGAGGGAAAGACTTGCATCACGTTACAGTAGCTAGAAGAAGCACGCATGCCCAGCATAAGAAGGTATGATGCCTTGTATGCAGGATCCTTGAGGTCACTGAAGGACAAATCAGAATGTATACGCGTCATGAGTGTAACGAATTGATAGTCCCGAGGGTGGTATTTCCTGACAACTTTACTTCTGGGGTTACGATTACCTCCATCGGTCTATAAAGGTGTAGGCCAATAATCTCCAGGTCAATTTACAAGTTGGTCAATCTATTGTTAAATGATCTTCAAAACAACCCTTATTACCAGAATAACCTAGTAAAGTTAATACAAGTCTCTTGACTACCACTTCATTTGGACATTTGTACGAACAAATAACCATATCCAAGAATTCGGTCATCGATTTAATCCCAACGATTTATTTCCAAAGTTGCCAGTATAATACTCATAACATATATGTGGAGGTGTAATAAAGTGGAGAAATCATGAAAATAAATTCACTCCCATGACGACAAGAATGCACGACCTAATAAGACCTGGCACAAAACCATAATCATTCGTTCAAGTTAGACGGGATTATGTGGAAGTGAAGACAATAAATGTACGAGTTTAGGCTGGACCACTCTACTTTGGGGATATTTACATTTAGCAATCTCATTGGACATGGTAGGATGGGTTATATGGCGTCGTTCCCTCAGTATATAACTATGTTACAGCGGAACGTTCTCAAACAAATCCTGCTCAGTTCCTTCTTCAAAGCGCATGTTTTCGTTCACCAAACTGTGTCATCTATGGCACTAATTAAAATAGACACCCCATCGACTGATCGCCGTGCTTTGGCATTGTGGAGAGAAACAATGTTGCCCTAAAGCTTTATGGCTATGTGGGTTCTTGTTCTTAATATAGAACCCTCTGGGCACAATATTGTCGATGGAATCCTACTGGTATACTGTCAGTTATGTCGGACAGACTACTCTTGTCTGTTAGGACTGGTACCAGATACACTTAATGATCCCGCTGAATAGCGCTTCGTCATGACTAGGCTCGGTCCAGATTAAGTATAGGTACATGTAATGACGTCTTTCTGCCGGTTAAAGACTACAGTGGATTTATGTAAATAGCAAAGGAGGAACGGATGTCGGGAAAACACCGGCATTGGAACCCAGCACGCGCATCCGAATCCAGCTTAGGGATTAACGTGGAGATTTATACTCTGTCGGCACCAAATTGTTTGCAGGGATTTCAGGTCTCATGGCTGTAAACTCATCTGAGATATTTCATGTGAACAGAAACGTCATTCAGTGTTTTCTCATTGTTTATTTTTTATGGTGGAGTTGTGCTCATGCATGGCATAACAGGGACATAGGGCATATGTAAAATCCTTATATGCATGGTATTTCCAGTGATAGTTAATAACTGGCAATTCCTAAGCACTAGTCTTATATTTTTTATTTATAGGGGGCCACGGTGGCTCAGTTGTCCAGCGCTCTAGCGCAGCGGAATGATTTACGAGTCTCACATCACAAAATATACCAATGCAATCGCTGTGAGCTTAGTCCAGCTCATGCTGGCTTTCTCTCCGGCTGTACATGGGTAGGTCAGCCAGCAACTTGCGGATGGTCGTGGGTCCCCCCATCCACCACCACCACCATCAGGGTTCTTCCCGGTTTCCTTCCACCATAATGCTGGGCGCCGTCGTATAAGTGAAATGTTCTTGAATACGGCGTAAAGCACAAATCAAATAAATAAATAAATACATAAATACATGAATTTTTCTTTAAAAATCTCTAAATCCCATGTCTATGGGTGGCCTTGAAACAGCTCCTGGGTTCGGGCATCCTAACGATTGAAAGGCAAGCACCTTTAACCAACATACCTCTACCTACAGTTTTTAAGTTTGTTCCATTGCTTAAGGGGAATTTTCATATAAATTGTTAATATGAGGGCTACTCTTGGAATTATCATGCTGGCCTGAATTATTATTGTAACCGGCGGCCTCCGTGGCTCAGTCATCGCAGCACAATGACCCGAAGCCTCCCACCAATGCAGTCGTTGTGAGTTCAAGACCAGCTCATGCTGGCTTCCTCTCCGGCCGTACGTGGGAAGGTCTTCCAGCAACCTGCGGATGGTCGTGGGTTTCCCCCGGGCTCTGCCCGGTTCCTCCCACCATAATGTTGGCCGCCGTCGTGTAAGTGAAATATTCTTCAGTACGGCGAAAAACACCAAGGAAATAAATAAATATTATCGTAACCAACGTTTCGCTGGTATCCCATTTTTGTACTTAAAGACGTTTCAATGAAACATTTGATGAAAGTTAACGTTTGTGGTATACAGGATAGAGTATTATAATAAAAGCCGGGTCCTTGGCCAGGAACCTGCCAAACCTCGGTAGCCGAACATACACTTTCCCCGAAAGAAAAAAAAAATTTCATAATTTTATGAAGTATGCAAAACAGCCATGGATCCATTTACGATTTTTTATAGATTCAATTTCGGTAAACAATCCAAGTTGTTATGCTGTATACAGAGCTTTGGATACACCGTTAGGATCATGGACCGATTCTATACAGCCAGTTTTGACTGAAATCAGCGTTTTGAAATAAGAATTAAAAGCCTTATCCTGGAATGAATGTATGAATGAATATGGGTTAACGCCGCATCGGCAATATTTGAGCCATGACCATCGTAGAGAGAACATATTTTGATCTAAACCTACGGTACTTATTTTTCGACCCCTGAGGTTCGAATTTACTGATTGATTGATTGCTTGATTGATTGATTGCTTGATTGATTTATTTGTTTGTTTGTTTTAATAGAGTTTTAGGCCGTGTATATCTCCAGCCTATTTCACTTACACGACCGCGGCCATCATTATGGTGAGGGGAAACTGGGGGAAAAACCACGACCATTTGAAGGTTGCTGGCAAACCTTCCCACTTACGGACTTCAATTCACAGCCACCTCACTCGTGAGATCGAGGCTTCTGAGTAAAGTTCAAACTGAGACTGCGTGCTACGTTTGGAGAAATTTGACAAAAATTTTTGATTCGTAAACCATGCACCATATTGAATATTAACATTTGTGCCAAAGACAGAATCACCTTTTTGGATGGCCTCAGCATAGGTTGCATATGTCAGAGGAGATCAACGATTACACCAAGGTTCCATGTTACGCGTACGATGGTTATTGCTGCTTACCTTCTGCTTAATTTAGCAAAAACACTTCATTTTTAGAAACCGTCTCTGCTTTTCCCCTCCTGTATCACAAGATACAAAATATCGAAATAAACCTGATGTACACTTTACGATATGTGACTTTATGCCATTATTAAATACGGTTGTTTATAATGTGCTGCAGGTTGATTTTGAAATAACGTAAATAAATACTCTTTTCCTGGTGTTTAAATCATGAATGTTATTTAGCTTGAATTCTGAAGCCTGACTCAGACAAAGCTTGCCTTATCAGTTTAAATAACTAGCCATAGATCATGATACAGACAAAATCAACATTAATGCATGGCGTAAAAGGTATACCCATGGCAAGATATTTGACCTGAAGTCCCCATAAAACTTTACACTTTTGAATGGATGTCCTTTTCCTTTATTACAAACGTGAAAAATACATCAATGTATGAGGATTGGTCAGGAACCACGTGACAATCAAAATTTCACTGGTTGCCTCATGACAAAAAGTAACATCATATCTTCTGCATGAATGATAATTATCTTTGGGTAATGCCTTTTTTCTGGCGTTTGAATTGAATGTCCTATGTTTACCTTCCAAATCGTTTGAAATGGTTGCCTCTTGTAACTTCTAGACTTATTTCTAAATACATTACTAGCGACTCTATAATACTGACTTCAAACGCAACTTAACCTTACAATCAACCAGACTGTCACCGTTCAGATGAAGTGACTTCTTCACGGTGACTTCCTGGTGTGGTGTTAAACAACTGATCGCTTACTTCGTGAAAAGTACACTAAAACTACACTGAAAAGGTAGGCTATTCAATCATGGGATCGGCATCAGTTGTCGTACCAAGTGGCAGCATTTCCTAATTCGTAATTTAATGAACAACAATTCGAATTGAGTCCAAATCTACAGATCTACATGGAACTGAGTTTCGATTCGACTTGTCAGTGAAACAAGTCCGCAGAACAACTCGACAATATCTGGTACAACGAGTCGGTGCGATAAGTCAGTACAACAGTCGATACAAGTGAATGCAACAGTTCGATGCAATGAATCAAAATAAGTCCACACAACATGTTAATGCATTATTCGACACGAACAGGCGATGGAACAAGTCGACACAAGAAATCGCACCCCGTTCAACGCGGCTATAGAGGGCCACAAACATCAGAAAGTGGATGGTTGTCAAAAGACCTTGGATCCTTTGGTATAAAACTGTCCAGCTAGCTATTATATAACACAGAAATTAGCTTAAACCATCCAGTTTGCTTATTTTTTTTGGACTTGAAACAAAGCTGGGTGATTACTGGTTCGAAGTTACGATTTCGGTACATTTGTCTTCCAGCCTGGCCATCCCAACGCAACAGGGTTCTGGACAAAATGAAGCATTCGTATACAGGAACAAGTTTATACGACCATCGGAGTGCTTTGATTTATAGCCATTAAATATACAAGCCTTAGCAAGCAGACATTTGTAATCTTTAATGGCGTAGAAGGCGCGGTGGTTTTTAAACTTGGCAACCTGCCAACGCGGTCCGTGATATATCTACCCTGATAACGACGTTGCCAATTGGCGGAAAGCAACTCTCAATACACTTAGTATCGATTCCTGTGCATCTATTTGGCTGGTTGCCGGACAGATACATTCTCTAGCATACAACGCAGCCCTCTAAATATTGATATGATCAAACTAAATCATAGAGACAATGATCAATTGTTTATACTGCAATCTACGGATGCAGCAATCAGTTCTACTGTTTCAGCTGGAATTATGCGATCTTGCCCTTTTTCATCATGGGAAAAGAAAATCATCATAGTACTGCACTATGTTTTTTGCAGATTGATTTTTATAATAACTTGCCGAAAAATGTCGTAAAAACAGAAAAAGTCAACATGTATGCATAATATACAGCATGGACAAAAACTCTTAGCCCTAACCAGATTTTTGGTATGAATTCCACTTAACTTTTCTAATCTTATTTCCACTACTTTCCCATAACTATAATAACCAATGTAGATCATCGGAAGCACGGTGGTTAAATGATGCCTCAAAAAAGTCCTAGTATATATAAACTATACATTATGACAACCATGTTAACATGGCGTGCTGCCCCTCGTCAGGTGTAAACAACTGTTGGTTATCTTACAATTCTCAGCTTCAGCATTTCTTTTGTACGTGTAACAACATGTGTGCAATGCATGAGGTGAGCATTGGCATGAATGTACCCCTCAGAAAGATCACTTAGATGTCTTTTTTAAAGCATATTATCTTAGCTTATAAAGAGCTCTGATATGGTCCCCTCTGACAGAGCACATCGAAAGAATCGTCTCTGATACAGAACACTGATAGTGTTCCACCGATACAAAGCACTTGTACTGTCCTCACTGATACAGGGCACTGATGGGGCCCCACTGATACAAAGCACTTGTACTGTCCTCACTGATACAGGGCACTGATGAGGAGGCCCCACTGATACAAAGCACTGGCAGAGTCTCCACTGGTACAAATACTTGTACTGTCCTCACTGATACAGGGCACTGATGGGGCCCCCACTGACACAAAGCATTTATGGGTCCTCTCTGATAGAGATACCAATGATATACAGAATTTATAGGGTATCTACTGCTACCGTGCACTATACATGGTCCCCAGTGATAGAACACTGGTAGGGCTTCCTCTGTCGGAGTGCTCTAATGGTTTCTCGTCGGCTAGTGCGAATCCTGAAAGGCAGTATTAAAATGAAACTTTCATTTTCATACGTTGATATATTCAAGTTTATCATTTATATCTGAAAGCCTTTTCCTTGAAAAAACATCTTCTATCAAGCTCTCCTGCACACCACTTTCTTGTCAGTCGTGTAGAACGATCTTCCGTTTTGACCTCTATTTACTTAACCTGCGCATTTTAAACAAATAGCCACTTTTTAAAACAACATTTTAAAGCGGGATGGAATCAACAGTATGTGAAATTTCAAGCAATGGCACAACCTATAATTATGATCGCCGGTATCGTATTGAATTTTTAAATTTAAACTACGGCAGTTTAGTTTGACTGTGCTGTAAGCTTATAATATAATGTAATAAGCAAAACAAAGCTGTGTATAAAGTATAATATGACTAATTCGCTTTTTTATTACGTATATCAGATACTTTTCATCTGCACTGGATTGTATCCGCACCGATAATGCCATTTTAAGATTCGCCACGATACAGTTGTTAGAAAAGTGTTGTTTATGGACAAAGCGATGTATATGGATAGTTGCGGCGGTACATTGCCGAATTAAAACCATTTTTAATCGTGTGAGACAGCTTTCGTACACACTCAGCCTTTGTAAAGCTCTATGATACCAGTAAAACCAGATTACAGAAGAACAGACGAGAAAGACATAAAGACAGACATTTGAAGCAAATAGGACATTAGTCCTTTGAGAGTGCCGTTATAAACTGTGTATGTGCTGGAGACAAGTCATTAGCGTCATCACCAGACCTATGGATCATTAGTCACTTTTTGACGGGTTAGTCTAGCCACTCTGTTTGTGCGATGGGTTAAATCACGAATCTCATCCCTCTTTCACATGTGTGGCGAGAATTCGTGTACTGAAAAAAAAGAAAAAAGATAAAAACGAATCCGATGTTAACCTTAAGCAGAGCCGCTGTTTTTGTCTACCAGTTACAACGAACATTCAAATTAGCGTTTCATTTCTAAACCAGAGACAGACTAGTTAATGCCCAGACTATGCGTGTAATAACTCGGGACGTTTGTGGTGAACTGCGGCAGTAAGCTGTAGAACCATGACTTATTTAGAGTTACATATAATACGATTAGCTCAGGGTGACTTGTGGCTCTCAAATGGCCAAATGACAAACCAAAATGTGGTTTGCAATCCGAGGAGCCCGGGTTGAGAGGGTTCTAGAGCAGGACCATATCACTCGGTCCGTCCTGACAGGCCAATCCCATGGTAACGTCCCCCGACCCGGAGCTGACGCAAAGAGGGCCTTAACCGCGCATGTAATAATCTAATAGACTCTTAATATGCCCCGACTTGTAATTAAGTAAAGCCGGCGTACCAAACGACATTTTTCCAACTTCTTTATGCGTTGTGAAACCTAGGGTCATGTGTCCTGTAGCATGACCGACTGTCTTAGATTACTGGACTTTATTTTGAGAATTAGGTAGAATTTCATAGTTTGCAAAACGAACCATTATTGATGGAAAAAGCTATTTCTTAATGTTTCAACATCTGTTCAAAGAGGAACAAAATATCTAGCAAGTCCAATACCTCATCGTGATAAAATCTTCTAACAGTAACACATTACAGTAGACTTGTTGTTGAATCCTGTAAGAGTTGTAAATAGGTACGCGTAACGTTCGCGAAAACGTTTCAGCAGCATAACTAATTGCGTTGCGAAAAAATAACCGTCCGTGACCTGATAAAAGGCATTGGATTCAGTCCTTATAAAACCATCAAAGACGGATAACACAGTACTTTGTATGGGGAAATAAAAACTCTCGTTTATCAGCATGCATGATTTTAGTAATTTGTCGGCTTCCATACCTCGTTTTAAGGGACAGCTTGGGCAAACGATTTCGGAGACACTTCTGGTGTTAGGGGTAGACCACATGTGAATGTCTACATACAAAGTATAACGCTGCTCAGTGCCAAAGATACCGCCATGTTTGATATTCTTCGCTGGCTGATTCAAACTTGCTTTAAGTGACAGCTGACGCCCGACGACCTTAACATAAAATGTTAGATATGGCTTAGTTATATGTTGCTGAATTTATTTACCTGGACATCAGCTGTAAAGATAGCAACTGCATCAGCAACCATTGGTATGATAAAATATCGATCTGTGGTCCTGCCGCTGAATTTGTGACTATGGATTCTAATTTTCTGATTTCATTACAGGATGATAATTTTATTTCTGTGTCAAATTGTTTGCTTATCGTTCGATAGCAAGAGGTCAAAGCTGTATCGACCAAGATCAGGAGGTTGAGTGAGTCCACGGATGACGTGTTGGAATAATTTCAGAGTAGCAGACGACATCCTGATGGCCAGATTAATATACATGCCTCTGGGAAACTCGTAGTTGACGACTTGAAAAGTTAGGATTAAATCTTAATCTTTTATGACAAGACTTTATACCAGACAAAAGTTAATATTGGGTTTGGCTCCTAATATTCTTTTCAGTAGCTGAGGTCCGAACTTTTTATCCAAATTCACTATGGGATAACACATGGGATAACGCATGTAAAATGTATATACATAAATTAAACTTATTATCGAACAATCATCATCGGAGAATTAAATTCTGTACAAATGCTTTGGTGTAATAGCATTTGGGTAGCATTTGACGAGGTTGGCGTTTTTCAATGTATATATGTACGTTGGGGTTTTACGTTGTAGTTACGCTGCTTAACGAGGTGTCATAAATCTATTCTTACTGCTGGAGATTTAGGTGAACATTTAGTCACATGATATCTATAACAGCAGCGAACCCTCTGACTAGAAAGCCATGCCAAAAATTCCATGCAGACATAACGTGCCACCCAGTCATAATATGTCGACACTAGGCAGAGGAAACTAGTGGAATAACATAATAAAATTTCTTTTGGGAACGAACTCTGATTCCTTGTTTTGAATGTGGATGCTCCTGACGTGTGGTTATCAATTAAGAAACTGCTTCTGGTAAAATGTATGTGGTATGTATTGTTATGTTAACTTAGTAATCAAAATCTAAAGAGTAATTCTGCAAATCACCCATTCATATCCGTCTGTATAAATGCAATTAACGTACAGACTTGTATGTTATTTGCTATGTCTGTATTCCTGGGTTCAGCGAAACCAAATGTTGTACATTTGTCTACAGGAATGTTACATCTGTGGTGCTGTATTTCTTTTGTCATGATCATTGCTGTGTCTTGTCCAGATATAACAAATTTGTCCCGTGCATATTCCGAGGTTAAAGTGACCCTCTTGACGATTCATATTTTTGGCAAAACAAGTTACAACTGCATGCTTCATCTGACTCAGATATCATTAAGTTAGCCGCATAAAAATGTGCACAATGCTCTTAATGTAGTTAGTTTGTACCCGGTAGACCTGCTGTCCTCTCCTTCCTGGAGGACTCCACCAAAAGTATGGCCTTTCTGGGCTTTAAGTCTCATCCAGACTCAAAAGACAAAAAGCAATCCAGGAATTAGAACCATGCTCAGAAAAGTTATAACAAATGCCATAATTTCCATCCCATAAACGATTAAAATTTCTTTAGGGTGGAATCAGAAAGGCCAAGGTTGCTTAATTGTCGGTAATAATAGAACTTGCAAACTTGCACGTTTTATCAGCCCTAGTTAATCCACATTATAGCATTTCCCCCTCTTCTTTTGACAAGTGCCTGCAAAACCGAGCTGCATTCTATGAGGAGATCAAAGCTTTTTTTCTCTGATTGGCACAGGGTTGTATGTGTGGTATAGAAGATGAGAGGTTGATTGTCTTCGAACTGAATGGCACCATGTCCGAAGATAGGCGCTGCGCTCGATTGTTTTTTGTTAATGTTTTTCATCAGCAGAACGCGTTAGAGCCCGCGACTGACGGGATAATTACTCCGCCGTAGCGTGAGCGAATAGGTTCTTTGAGGCGCGCAGAAGTCAAAGGGCTTTTGTGAAAGAAACACATAATGAATGAGATTTCTACGGCGCAGTCTCTTCCCCTTACCATATTTCTTGTGTAGTGATAGTAATTGATTTAACACAGCAAATCACAGCTATGTGAGATAACATCGCTTGTCTGACGCCTTTTCAAGAGATCCCTCATGTGGATCGACTGACCACAAGATGTGTGCTGAAATATGGCGATGCTCGTCTCTTGGCTGGGAAGTTTTTACCGCCACTCCCTTGCTCAGCCCTTCACCACCATACCCTCTCCTCTGAACAAAACATTCTCAAAAGGTTCCAAAAACTTCAACCCCTGCCGCCCCTTGCTTTCTTGTTGTTGCTGATTTACGGCATCAAAACCGTTTAACTGGATTAACGTACCAGAGCGTCATATGATGTAAGCTTATGTATTATTCAAGCAGTTAATATAAAATAACTCCAGTAGTCGAGTGGGTTAGCGCTCCAGTGCAACGTAATTACCCAGGAGGCCCTCACCATTGCGGTCTCCATGAACTAGAGCCCAGCTCATGCTGGCTTCCTCTCCGAACGTACGTGGGACAGTCTTCCAGCAACCTGCGGACGGTAGTGGGTTTCCACGGGAGATGCCCGGTTTCCTCCCACCACAATGATGTCCTCCGTCGTATAAGTGAAATATTCTTGAGTACGGCGTATCACACCAATCGAAAAATATGTTTTAAAATATAATTTAAAAAAATATTGTTATGAAAACCAATTGCCATTTCGAGGACAAAAGGTATAGCAGCTTATAATAATATAAAGCGGTCAGATTATGCATTTATGTTCTCAGTGATATCGAGCAGACAAGCACAATCACAATGATGCAGGATTTGGCCTCTATAAATTTGCGGTAGCCGGGATATAACTCTTGCATCTGCTGTCGAACACTGCTCCTGCCACGTCTGTACAAATTTGCAGTAAATAGGATAAAATCCATGCTTCTCTTGTCGAACACTGCTTAGGTCATGCGTTAATGAAGTTGCGTGAGCCAGTATATCACTCTTACATCTGCTGGCGAACACTGTTCTTGTCACGTCTGTATAAATATCATAACTAGAACATCATCATATGGCACAGTACATGTACACTGTCAAGTGGCAGAATTCAATGACACCACCATGATATACATTGTAATAACACCTTCGCACTATACAATGGAATTACACCGTCATATTACTCCGTGCAATTTCACAAGTATGTTATACAGTGCAATAACACGCCCTTATTCTACTGTACAACTACATTACCATATTGTACAATACAATTACAACATTATTCACACAGTATATACAATGAAATTACACCACGTTACGGCACTCTGCCATAACACCATCCTTAATACCTAATCTGTAAGTACAGTTCAAATGATATCTGAGCAGTAACGTCGGAGACTCTGACGGGCTACACAAATGGGTCCACATCGGAGAGAAACACATCGTTTTCTGCTGTGACGCTGTAGTGTTTGTGTACCATCTACGTGATTTCTGAGCACAGATGCACCTAGAAATGTGACGTAAAAACAGAAAGAACAAAGGAGATAACAGCTTTGGACCCCTTTGTTAAAGGCGGAAGGAGTTTTACAAGTTTCCCATTACACCAGTGAAACTATACATTACAGCAGAATAGATCAGAGACACATACAGGCAGCCATTTGAAGCAAATAGGACATTAGTCGTTAGAGAGTGCCGTTATAAACTGAGTATGTGCTGGAGACATTAGTGTCATCACCAAACCTGTGGCTCAATAGTCCCTTTTTAACGGATTAGTCTAACTCATCTACTTCTCGGATGGGTTAAATCACGAACCTCATCTCTTTTTTGCATGTGTGGCAAGAAAAGAGAAAAGAAAGAAAAAAAAAAGAAAACGAGTCCGATATTAACCTGAATGAGAGCCGTTCTTTTTGTCGACCAGTTACAGCGAATATTCAAAGTAGCGTTTCATCTCTATATCAGAGACAGACTAGCTGTTGGCCAGACTGAACGTTTAATGACCCGTGACGTTTGTAGTGAACTGCGGAAGTAAGGTGTAGAACCATGCCTTGTACTTATTCAGAGTTCCATACAATACGATTAGTTTGGCAAGTACTCGGCGCTCTGATTTGTGGCTCTCAACTGGTCATAAGAGAAACCAGTACGTCGTTGGCCGTTCGAGGAGCCCGGGTTGAGAGGGCTCTAGAGCAGGACCATGTCACTCGGTCCGTCCTGGCAGGTCGCTGCCGTTGGAGCGTCTCCCGATCCGACATTTGTGCTGAAACCTTGGGTCATGTTCCTTGTACTATGACCGACTCTGTTAGAATACTGAAGTATTTTCTGAGAATGAGATAGCATTCCATAGTATGCAAAACGTACCGCTAATGAGAGAAAAAATCCCTTTTGTAATGTTTCAACATCGAATAAAAACGAAACAGCTATTAAGTTCAATACTTCATCGTGAGAAGACCTCCTAACACTAGCACATTACAGTGATCTTAATTGTTTTGGATCCTGTAAGAAATATAAATAGGTTCACATAGAGTTAGCAAAAGCGTTTCCACAATTTAAATAGTTACACTGCGCATGACTGATTGCGTTGCGAGAAAATAATCGTCCGTGAGCTGATAACAGCACAGGATTGAGTCCTTACAAAACCGTCTAGGACGGATAACACAGTACTATATCGAGGGGGAAAAAAGTCTCTTAAATTAGTCGGCATGATTTTAGTAATTTTTCAGTCTTTCCAAATCACGTTTCAAGGGATAACTTTAACAAAAGATTGCCGAGACTCTTGATGTTAGGACCAGACTACACCTAAATGGCTACATACAAAGTATAACACTGCTAAGTGCGAAAGTAACCGCTATGTATGATATTTATCGATGGCTAATTCAAACTTGCTTTGTAACTGAGAGTTAGAGTACTTTAACTATCATGTTAATGTATGTTGCAAGATACAGTTTAACGATATGTTACTGAATTCATTAACAATAGAATATACATCGAACATTAAAATTAATAATAATTTTATTTCCGTTTAAAATTGTTCGCTGTATTGGTCGATTGCAAGAGGTCAAATCCGTATCGACCAAGGTCAACAAGTTGAGCGAGTGCACCGATAACGTCTTGAAATAATTTCAGTAGCAGACGACATGTTGATGGCCGGATTAAAATGAGCCACTTTTCTTCCACAAAACTTTCGGAAATTACGACATGTAGGATGTCTGTTCAAAAAGTGCATGACAAGTTAGGATTAAATGTTAACGCAAGTGTTTTATGATAAGACTTAAATCAGACACAAGTTAATGTTTGGCTCCTAACATACTTTTGAGCAATTGAGGCCGGAACTTTTTATCCAAAGCCACAATGAATTAATACAGATTTATGTAATTTTATGTAATTAATTATAGAGGATATTGTATAATGAGGGTTGAACCATAAATATTGTTCGAGTAAGAGGTGGAAAAGGTAACCCACGAGACGCGAAGTGTCGACTGGGTTATCATTTCCACTTCTTACGTGACCAATATTTATGATCTTCAGCATTCAAAGTGCAAAATTCTTTTATTATTTATACCTGAACAGTATCATGGTTTTGTGTACTTTAATGAGTTTTCGGCAATTTTCCATCCACAGACATGACTGGAGCGTGACGTCGTTTACATGACGTGTTATGTGACGCCGTATCTTCTTGCTTGACGAGAGAATGTAGCAGTTGACTAAACTCGTATTATAACGTCATTCCGCTGAGATCAGATTGGAACTTTATAAAATAAAATGTTTCTTTTTATGACGTCATGACGTCTGGGTGTGAAATATCAAAATGTTATATTTCATTGCATTGAAAATAACACTTTTATCAGTGAAGGAAATGCTGGGATTTCACCGATGTATAGATAATAAAATAAAATTCTTATCTAAAAGTGATTACCGGAGACATAAATTCTGTACAACTGCCGTGGTATAATAACTATCTATGAAGCATTTGAAGATTTCGACATTCCTCGATAAGGACATATAAATGTATTCTTGTTGTTGAGGATTAAACATTCAGTCACATCACGTCAATAACTGTAGCGAAGCCTCTCATTATAAAGCAATGCCGAAGACAACATGCAGCCATAACCAGCCACCGAGACACAGTATGTCGACAAGAGGCCGACAAGATTTAGTGGAATAAAATCGTCAAATTTAGCCATCCTGGGAACGAGCTCTGATTCCTTGTTTTGAACGTGGATGCTCTTGACCGGCTTCTGGTAAAGTATATGTGTTACATGTTATTACGTTCCCCTGTATAATAATGGTTGAAACACTAATTCCGCGATCTACCCGTTTATATCCGTCTACCTTAATGCAATTAACATACACACACACACACACACACATATATATATAAATAAAATATGTCCCGTGCATAATCCTGGATTAAATTATCCTCTTGAGGATAATTGCATGCTTCACCTGACTCATATGTCATTAATTTAGCTTCATACAAATGTGCACAATTCCCTTAATGTGGTTATTTTGTCCCCGGCAGACCTGCTGTCTTCTCCCTCTTAAAAGTCTCCACCAAGAGTATGATCTTTCTAGGTCTTCTTGCATTGCCCAGACACAAAAGAAAAAAATCACTTCTGGATTTAGTTCCATACTCAGAGGGTTTATAACAAATACCGAAATTTCCATCTCAGGAACGCTTAGAAATTCTCAAGAGGGTATCAAAAGGCCAAGGTTGCTTTCCGAGGAGGGTTCCTGCTTCAGGTTTTCGCAATAATAGAAGTTGTAAAAGCACGTTTTATCAGGTCTATAGCAAATCCGTATTATAACATTTCTCCCCTTCTTTTGACAAGTGGCTGCAAAACTGAGCTGCATTGTATGAAAAGATCAAAGATCATGGCGCCATGTCCGAAGATAAGCGCTTCACCCGATTACTTTTTGTTAATGGTTTTCTCCAACAGAACGCGTTAGAGACCCTCGGCCGACTGTATAATTTTACTCCGCCATAGGTTGAGCGAGAGGGTTCTTTGAGGCGCGTGCAGAGGTCAAAGGGCTTTTGTGGAAGAAACACATAATACATCAGATTGCTACGGCGCAGTTTATTCCGTTTACCATGATTCTTGGGTAGTGATAGTAATTGACTTAACACAGCAAATCACAGCTATGTGGGATAATATCGCTTGCTTGACGCCTTTTCAAGAGATCCCTCATGTGGATCGACTGACCAAACACAAGATGTGTGCGGAAATATGGCGATGTTCGTCTCTTGGCTAGGATATTTTCACCTCCACTGGCACGTCGCCCAGCCTTTCAACACCGTATCCCGCTGCACTGATCAAAACGTTCCAACGAAGTTCCACAAACTTCGAACTGCTTCGACCCTTGCTTCCTCGCCATTGCTGATTTATGGCATCAAAGAATTTTAATTCAATTGCCTTATTAGGGTGTGATATTATAAAAGCCTATGTATTGCTCAAGCAGTCAGTTTTCAATAGCACCAATGGCTCCACCGTCTAGATTTGCCAACCACTGAAGTAATACATAAAAAAATTATGTTTAGAGTATTGTTGCACAATTTACTGAAACTGCAAGTATCATTAGTAAACCTCTCAGTTTATTTTTATGAAGACGAGTTACTTTTTCAAAAACAAAACGGGTAGAAGATTCTAAAAGTGTATATCGCTCAGAGTATATATATTTTTTGCCTGTAAATATCCAGGAGAAATGCACATTCAGAATCATGCATGTTTTGTCTGTATAAAATTGCGTTATAACTCTGAATTCTCTTGTGGGACACTCTTCATGTCACCTCTGTATAAATTTGTAGGACAACTACGTTTCAGTAGAACAGAGGAGTAAGACACAAAAACAGCCATTTGAAACAAAAAGAACATTAGTCTTTCACAGTGCCGTTATAAACTGTGCTGGAGACACGCTATCAGTGTCATCACCAGACCTGTGGCTCATAAGTTACTTTTTCAAGAGATCGTCAAGCCGATCTATTTCTCCGATGGGTTAAATCTCAGATCTCTTCTCTCTTTTTCATGTGTTTCGAGAATTCGCGTACTGAAAAAAGAAAAAGAAGAAAAAAAGAGTTCGAAATTAACCTTAAGCAGAGCCGTTGATTTTGTCGACCAATTACAGTAGTTTCATCTCTATGGGAGAGGCAAACTAGCTAATAGCCAGATTTGTCGTTTCAAGACCCGGGAAGTTTGGTCTTGTACTTATTCTGAGTTCCATATAATACGATTAATTTGGCAAATACCCAGCCCCGAGGATGATTTGTGGCTTTCAAATGGCCAAATGACAAACCAATATGTCGTTGGCAACCCGAGGAGCCCGGGTTGAGAGGGTTCTTCCACAGGACCATATCACTCGGTCCGCCCTGACAGGCCAATCCCATGGTAACGTCCCCCGACACGGAACTGACGGGATCCGTGCATTAACTGCTCATGTTATAATCTAATAGACTCTTAATATGCCCCACTTGTAATTAAGTAAAGCCGGCGAACCAAACGGCATTTTGTCCAACTTCTTCATACGATGTGAAACCTAGGGTCGTGTTTCCTGTAGCATGACCGACTGTCTTAGATTACTGGACTTTATTCTGAGAATGAGGAAGGAATGCATAGTATGCAAAACGTAAGAGTATTGATAGAAAATAGCTTTTTTAATGTTTCAGCATGAAAAAAAAAGAAAAGAGTCAGTTCAATACTTCATAGTGACAACAACTACTAACAGCAGCACATTAGTCATCTTTCTTTGATCCAGAAAGAGTTATAAATGGGTTTGACTAACGTTAGCGAAAACGTTTCAACAATTTAAAGAGTTAAACTGCGCACGACTGATTGTGTTGCTAGACTATAACCGCCCATGAGCTGATATAAAGCATTGAATTGAGTTGTGATAAAACCGTCGAAGAGGGATGAAACTGTACTTTGTAGAGGGAAAAAAAAACTCTCTTTTTTCAGCCTGCATGATTTTGGTAATTTGTCAGTGGTTTCCATACCTCATAACACAGCTAAGTGCCAAATTTATTACCATGTATGATATTCATAGCTGGTTGGTTGGAACTTGCTTTAATTGACATCTGATGTCCGACGAACTTTGCTAGATAGCGTTTTGTCATATGTTACTGAATTTAGTTACCTTAAAGATAGCAACTGTATGAGCAACCATTGGTATGGCTAAATACCGATCTGTGGGCCTGCCCCTGAATTTATGACTTTGCATTGTAATCTTCTGATTTTAGTTCAAAGATAATAATTCGATTTCTGTTTAAAATTGTTTGCTGTATTTTCGGTTGGAAGACGTCAAATCCATATCGACCAAGATGGTTACGTTGAGCGAATGTATCGATGACGTTTTGAAATAATTTTCAGAGTAGCAGACGACATCCTGGTGGCCATATTAACACCACCTTCTTTCTCATGGGAAACTGACAAAAATTACGACACGTCTGTTCAAATGTGCATGAAAAGTTAAGATTAAATCTTAATCTTTTATGGTAAGATTTTGTACCGACAAAGGTTAATATTGGGTTTGACTCCTAATATACTTTTGAGTAGCCGAGGGCGGAACATTTTATCCAAAGTCACAATGAGCTAACACAGGTTTATGTAAAGTGTACATGCATGAATTAAAGTTATTATCCAACATTCATCACCGGAAAGTTGAATTCTCATACAACTACCTTGGTATAGCAATTACGCAGGTAGCTTTAGACGAGGTCGGCGTTCCTCAGTCAGATATCGTAAATGTGCTTTGCCTGTTATAACGTTGACTTGATAACCAATATGGAAACAGTAACTCTGCAAACTATTCGACTGATACCCGTCGATGTAACTGGAATTAACGTACAGACTTGTATGTTAATTACATATACTGTGTCTCTGTCCATGGATGCAGTGAAAGCAGCTGTTGTGGTAGTGTACAGCAGTTTAACGTCTTCTCTGTTAAGGCCCATCCTCACAGCGGGCGACAACCACAAGAGCAAATATAACTGCCACTACATGACGTTATGTACTGTCCCCACTGCCGGCGATTCGAAAACAGTCCCAGAAAAAACAGAGCCAGTTCTGTCTTCGCTCGGCGACATGGATGTCGTCATGATGTCGTCGCAACATGTCGTCGGGAGTGGGGACGGCACTATAGACTAAACAGCGTTAATTTTTTGGACGCTGCAGTTACGGTTGCATTTTTAGTTGTTGCCTGCAGTGGGGATGGGCCTCTATACTCCCTTTGTCATCATTGCTAATGTTTCTTGTTTACACATCAAATAATTTGTTCCTGCACATTTCCAGGTTAAAGTGACCCTTTTGAGAATTCATAATTTAATCAAGACAAGTTATAACCGTATGCTTCAGTGAATTGAGATGTCATTAAGGTAGCCGAATATAAGTGCTCTTAATGAACCAGGGGTATGACCTTTCGAAGCCTTTTAGCGTCACCCAGGCGCAAAAGCAAAAAGTCCTAGCAGGACATAGTTGCATGCTCAGAAAGCTTATAAAAATGCCGTAATTGTCCTTCAAGAAACGATTAAAATTTCCTAAGGGGGTATTAAAAAGGCAAAGGTTGCCTTCATGGGAACCTTACTGCTTCACTTGTCGGCAATAACAGAAGTTGCAAACTTTCAGGTTTTATCAGCTCTATAGTAAATCCGCATTACAGCATTTCTCCTTTTCTTTGGACAAATGGCTGCAAGACCGAGCTGCATGGTATGAAAAGATCAAAGCTTTTTCCTCTGATTGGCACAAGGTTGTATGTGTGGTAGAGAAGATTAGAGGTTGATTCTCTCGAAGCATAACGGCGCCATGTCCGAAGATAAGCGCTGCTTCCGATAGCTTTTTGTTAATGTTTTTCATAAGCAGAACGCGTTAGAGTCCCGTGAGCGACGGGATGATTACTCCACCGCAGGTCGAGCGAAAGGGTTCTGTGAGGCGTGCCCAGAGGTCAAAGGGCTTTTGTGAAAGAAAGACACAATGAATGAGATTTCTACTTCGTAGTCTCTTAATTTTACCATGTTTCTTGTGTAGTGGTAGTAATTGATTTTGCACAGCAAATCACAGCTATGTGAGTTAACATCGTTTGTTTGACGCCTTTTCAAGAGATCCCTCATGTGGATCGATTGACCAAACACAAGATGTGTGCTGAAAAACGGCGATGCTGGTCTCTTGACTGGAAAATTCCCATTGCCACTGGCGCGTCGCCCAGCTTTTGACCGAATTTATCCCCACTGACCGAAAAGTCACCACAAAGTTCCAAAAATGTCAACCTCCACCGACCCTTGCTTCCGTTACATTGCTGATTTATGGCATCAAAGTCTTTTATTCGATTAACTTACTAGTTAGTCATATTACGTATACGTATATATTACTCAAGCAGTTAATTTGCAATAACTCCAATGGCTCCGTCGTCTAGGTTTGCCAACCGCTGAAGATATACAAGAAAGATTGATGTTTAGAGTATTGTTGTGGAATTTACAGAAACTGCAAGTTTTATTAGCTATAAACAAGTGTCTTCGTTTCTCTTTATGAAGATAAGTCACAGGTTTCAAAACAAAGCGGAAAGAAGCCACCAATAGTGTATAACGGTAAGAGTGTGCATGTATTTTTGTCCAGTAATATCGAGCAGAAATGCACAATCACAATGCTGCATGTTTTGTCTGTATAAATTTGCGGTAATCGGGATATAACTCGTACTTCTCTTGTCGAACTCTGCTCATGTCACGTCTGTATAAATTTGCGATAGCGAGGATAAAGTCGTACTTCTCTTTTCGAACACTGCTCATGTCGGGTATGCTTAAATTTGTGGTAGAGCTACGCTTCAGCAGAACAGTCGAGTAGGACACAAAGACAGCCATTTGAAACAAACAGGACATTAGTCCTTCCAAAGTGCAGTTATAAACTGTGTATGTGCTGGAGGCACGCGATTAGCGTCATTACCAGACCTGTGGCTCATCAGTCACTTTTAACGAGTTATAGTCTGGTCGAACTACTTTTGCCATGACGGAAATCACGAATCTCATTGAGATGAGTGGCGAGAATTCGCTAACTGAAAAAAAAAACGAGAAGAAAAGGGAAAAACTAGTTCGATATTAACCTGAATCAGATTACAATTACAATGAATAATTTACCAATTGCATTGAATATTCAAAGCATCTTCAAAACATTTCATCTCTATATGGGAGATAGGGCATCTAATATCCAGACTGAACGTTTAATGATTTGGGACGTTTGCGGTGAACTGCGACAGTAAGCTGTACAACCATATCGTAGGGTTCGATATAATACGATTCCGAGTCCGGGTTGAGTTGGACCATGTCACTCATTCCGTCCTGACAGGCCGACCGGCTTGTAATTAAGTAAAGCGGACGCATTAAATGTTACTTTGTGCAACTTCTTGGTACGCTGTGAAACCTTGGGTCATGCTCCTTGTACCATGAACGACTGTTTTGTTTTACTGGACTTTGTTCTGAGAATGAGGTAGAATTTCATAGTGTGGAAGATGTACCAGTATTGATAGAGATTAGTTTTTTAATGTTTCAACATCAAATAAAAAGAAAAGAGTAAGTTCAATTACTTCATGGCGACGACTACTACTAACAGTAACACATGACAGTCATTTGTCTTTGGGTCCAATAAGACTTATAAATGGGTTTGCGTAGCCCTCTCGAAAACGTTTCAACAATTTAAAACGATTGCTGAGACTCTTTTGGTGTTAGTGGTAGACTACATGTGAATGGCTACATATAGAGTATACACAGCTAAGTGCCAAATATATCACCATGTCTGATATTCATCGTTGGCTGATGCAAACTTGCTTTATTTGACATCTGACATCCGACGACCTTAACATACATTGCTAGATATAGTCTAGTCATATGTTATTGAATTTATTGAGTTCAAGCCCAGCTCATATTAGCTTCCTGTCCGGTGGTACGTGGGAAGGTCAGCCAGCAACCTGCGGATGGTTGCGGGTTTATCCCTCCCACCATCATTCCGTCCATCGTGGTATAAGTGAAATATTCTTGAGTGAAACACTAATGAAATGAATAAATCAATCAAGCCTTGTGTAATAAACTTATGAAATATAGGCCATTTGGGAACGAACTCTGATTCCTTGTTTTGAACCCGGACGCTCTTGACCGCTGTATTTCAAGAAACAGCTTTTGATAATTTGAATGTGGTACAATCATCTTGGTACACTGACTTAATGATGGAAAGAGTAATTCTGCAAGCCACTCATTCAGATCCGTGTGTATAAATGCAATTATTGCACAGTGGTGTATATTGTGTCTCTGTTAATGGATGCAATAAAAAGAAGCCGTTGTGCTTTTGTGTACAGCAGTCTGCGGTGTCATACTTTCTTTGTCATCAATGCAACTGTTTCTTGTCCACATCTAACAAATCTGTTCCGTGCATATTCCCAGGTTAAAGTGACTGTCTTGAGGATTCATAGTTTACGCAAAACAAGTTATAACCGTATGCATCGGTGGACTCAGATGCCATTAAGTTAGCCACAAAAGAATGTGCACAATTCTCGTAATGTAGTTACTTTGTCTCGGACAGATTTCTTGGCCTCTTACTCCTAAATGTCTACCTGGGGTATCATCCAGACGCAAGAAAGATTACTCCAGGACTTATTTCCATGCTCTTGAACTATTATATCAAATGTCGTGATTGGTATCTCAGAAACGATTAAAATTTCTTTAGGGTGGAATCAGAAAAGCGAAGGCTGCTTTCCTGAAGGAAGTACTGCTTCACTTGCCCGGAATTATGAGAGCTGCTCCCGATTGCTTCTTGTTAATGCTTTTGGCCCAACAGAACGCGTTAGAGTCCTGGATAATTACTGAGCCGTAGGTCGAGCGAGAGGTTTCTTTGAGGCGCGCGCAGAGGTGAAAGGGTTTTTGAGAAAGAACCACATAATGAATGAAATTTCTACGGCGTAGTCTCTTAATTTTACCATGTTTGTTGTGTAGTGATAGTAATTGATTTAACACAGCAAATCACAGCTATGTGAGTTAACATCGCTTGTTTGACGCGTTTTCAAGAGATCCCTCATATGAATCGATTGACCAAACACAAAATGTGTGCTGAAATATGGCGGTGCTGGTCTCTGGGCCGGTGGACTTCTCCCCGCTACTGGCACGTCGCCCACCTTTGCATCACAATTTCACCAGTGACCACAACGTTACCACAAAGTTCCACAAACTTCGACCTCCGCCGAACCTTGCTTCATCTCCATTGCTGATTTATGGCATCAAAGTATTTTAATTCGGACGACCAATCAGGGAGTCATGTTATGTAAACCTATATATTACTCAAGCAGTTGATTGCCAATAACACTAATGGCTTCATGGTGTAGTCTTTCCATCCGCTGAGGTTAAACAGGAAAGAAAGATGTTTAGAATACTGACAGAAGATGGGCTGAAACTGCAGGGATATCAGTTCGTATGAACACAGGGCTTTGATTCATTTCCTTGAAAGCCACTTATTTCTTTTAAACAAAAAGAATAGCATTCCATAAATTTGAGACATTACGTGTATTTCTTGCTCACTAATATCAAGCAGAGAAGAACAGTTTGGTGATTGAGGTTACGTCCAAACGAACTTGCGGTAGCCAGGATATAACTCTTACTTCTGTTATCGAACACTGCACAAATCACGCCTGTTTAAATTTGTGGTAGCCGGGATACAACTCCTACTTGTGCTGTCTATCACTGCTCAGGTCACGTCTGTAGAAACATGTGGAGTCTAGGCGAAAATCCTTATTTTCACTGTACCCGTCGGCATTTTATAGACAGTTGCCAGGTTTTCCTCTTAAAAACATAAAAGTCGTCGTCCAAATATAGCTTTCGTGACTTTTCTTAGGGTAAATAAACACGCACAGATAACGACTGTGATTTCTTAAACCCGTCTCTCCGGTTTTGTACCTGCTGAACTTACTCTGCTAGTCGAAAAGCATATCTTAAAATCGCCTTTTACATGTTGCGTGCTTTATTCAAAAGCTGTCTCCGCCTTTGACACTACATTTTGATATGACAAACACGCTCTCTTCAAGACATTTGCAATTTACCTCTCTTTACAGGCTTTCACTAAGTATCAGATTACTTCGCACAACAAACAATCCCGGTTTATAATAACTCCAAGAAGTCAAGATTTTTCTTTTCGTATGTTAATCTTCTTATTATTGGAACATCCGACTTAACTTGGTTGTTGGGTCATACCTTTGAGACTTTAACACAGGTTCCCCGTCACTCGGCACTGACCACAGCGAGCCAGGGTAAGAGTGTCAGTGTAGGAGCCTGCTCTAACTGGATAGGCGAACCATTTATGACAAATACGATATGGTTTTCCAATAAAGCAACACTATAAATGCTGTAAACAATGCTGTCTTGAAATGTCGGAAGTAATAGTAAATGCGATTTTATACTCCAATAGAATAAGAATTCTCAGTCAAATTTACTGTTTTTCCATCTATACGTTTTGCTGTTATTACACTCAAAAATCTTTTCAGAACACCAATTAGGTGGCTCGAAACTTTTTACACATACACGAACTAATAAAATCTCAGGGAAAAGAATGCATGGAAAGATAAAACGCAAATTAAACTTGACCGTGTCCTCAACCTTTTTGTCAGAGGAATGTTCCACAGTTGAAGTTAAAGCTGGATGATAGAAATATGGAGAAACAGTTAACTCGTTTCACACTTCTGCATGAGATGTTCACGACTAAATATACCTTTTGATCGTGGTGTTAAAATCTTATAAAACCTTCGCTAAGCAGTACCTTCTACATTAAAACAGAACAGGGGAGTAAGACACCAAGACAGCCATCTGAAGCAAATAGGACATAGTTCTTTGATGGTGTGGTTATAAACTGTGTATGTGCTGGAGACCCGTCATCCGCGTCATCACCAGACCTGTGGCTCATTACTCACTCTTTAACTATTCCGTCAAGCCGATCTCTTTTTCCTGATGGGTTAAATCACGAATCCCATCCCTCTTTCACATGTGTGGCGAGAATTCGCGAACTGAAAAAAAGAGAAAGGTAAAACCGAGGCCGATGTTAACCTTAATCTGAGCCGTTGTTTTTGTCTACCAATGACATCGAATATTCAAAGTAGCGTTTTATCGCTGTACCGGAGACAGACTAGCTAATGGCCAGACTGCACGTGTAATGACCCGGGACGTTTGCAGTGAACTGCGGGAGGAGGCTGTAGAACCATGTGTTGTACTTATTCAGGGTTCCATAAAATACGATTAATTTGGCAAGTACCCAGCCAGAGTGATTTGTGGCTCTCAAATGGCCAAATGAGAAACCGATATGTCGTTGGCAGTCCGAGGAGCCCGGGTTAAGAGGATTCTAGAGCAGAACCATGTCACTCGGTCCGACCTGACAGGCTGCTCCCGTGGTAGCTTCCCCCGCCCCGGAAGTGACGGGATCCGGGCCTTAACGGCTCATCTTATAATCTAATAGGCTTGATATGCTCCGGTTTGTAATTCAGTAAAGCGGACGTACCAATCGGTACTTCGTGCAACTCCTTTATATGCTGTGAAACCTTGGGTCATGTTCCCTGTACCATGATCGACTGTCTTAGATTACTGGACTACATTCTGAGAATGAGATAGGATTTCATCGTATGCAAAACGTACCACTATTGACAGAAAAAAAGCTATTTTGCAAGTTTTCAACATGGAATAAAAACGAAACAGCTATTAAGTTCAACACCTCATCGTGAAAAGGCCTTCTAACACTAGCACATTACAGTGATCTTAACAGTTTTGGATCCAGTAGGAGTTATAAATGGGCTCTCATGGTGTTAGCAAAAACATTTCAGCAATTTAAATAATTAGACTGCGCATGGCTGATTGTTGTCGCGAGAAGATAACCGTCCGTGAGATAATAAATAGCATTGGATAGAGTCTATAGCAAACCGTCGAGGACAGATAACACAGTACTTTGTAGACGGAGATAAAACGTCTATTTTACCAGCCGGAATGATTTTAGTAATTTGTCAGTGTAAGCCCGAAAGGTACCGCCAGATGTGATATTCATTTCTGGTTAATTCAAACTTGCTTTATATCTGAGAGTTAGACTACCGTAACTATCATGTTAATATATGTTGCAAGATATAGTTACTGAAGTCGTTGGCCCTGTAATGTACATTAAACATTGCAGCATTGTTACGATAAAATGGCGATCTATGAGTCTACCGCCGAATCTTCTGATTTCATGGGGTGGAGGATAATTTTATTTCTGTTTAAAATTGTTTGCTGTATTGTTCGATTGCAAGAGGTCAAAGCCGTATCGACCAAGATCAGGAGGTTGAGCGAGTCCACCGATGGCGTCTTGGAATAATTTCACAGTAGCAGACGACATCTTGGTAGCTAGATTACCATAGGCCATTTTTCTTCTGGGAAAGTGTTGGACATGTAATCATGTACACTATCGCACGGATGGTTCATTTAAACATTATATTATACATTGTAATTACACCATCATGTTATAGGCCTGAAGTGCAAGCAGACATCCGTGGATCAGTTGGTTAGCCTCCCACCAGTGCGGTCGATGTTAGTTCAAGTCCATCTCATGCTCTCACCACAATACTGATGGCCGTCGTACAAGTGAAATATTCTTGAACACCAATCAAATAAATAAATAAACAAACAAATAAATAAATAGATAAATAAACAAACAAACAAACAAACAAATAAATAAAAGAGTCAGTAAGTAAATAAATAGATAAATAATGTACAGTGCAATGGGGAACACCACCATATTACGTTTTGCAATTTATCATACCACCATATCATACAGAGCAATTGCACGCTCGTAGTATGCTGTGAAATTACAGCAACATGATATACAGTAAACTTACAACATAACATTGCACTGTTTATACTGTGAAATAACACTAGCTTACGACAGGCTGCAATAACACAATGCTTAAAATCTACACTGTAAGTAAAGCTAAATTAATATGTGATCAGCAACTACATTACAGCAGAACACAGGAATAAGACACTAAGACAGTCATTTGAGGGAAATAGGACATTAGTCTTGTGAGAGCACCGTTATAAACTGTGTATGTGCTGGAGACACGTGTTTAGCGTCATCACCAGGTTTACCGCTCATGGGTCACTTTTTCACATGTGTGGAGAGAATTCACGTACTAAAAAGTATAGTCCTATAATGACCTTAATCAGAGCCATTGTTTTTTGTCGACTAATTACAACGCATATTCAAAGTAAGGTTTCAACCCTATGCCAGAGACACACTATTTAGTAGCTCGATTGTGAACGTTTGTTGTGAACAGCGGCAGTAAGCTGTTGAACCATGCGTTGTACTTATTTAGAGTTCCATATAATACGATTAATTTGGCAAGTACCCAGCGCCGAGGGTGATTTGTGGCTTTCAAATGGCCAAATGAGGAACCAGTATGTCGTTGGCAGCCCGAGGAGCCCGGGTTGAGCTGGTTCCTGCACAGAACCATGTCATTCGGTCCGTCCTGACAGGCCAATTCTGTGGTAGCGTCCCTCGACCAGAAACTGACGGAATCCGGGCCTTAACGGGTCATCTTATAATCTAATGGGCTCTTAATATGCCCCACTTGTAATTAAGTAAAGCGGACGTAGCAAACGATACTTTGTCCGACTTCCTCATACGCTGTGAAACCTTGGGTCATGTTTCCTGTAGCATGACCTGCTGGCGTAAAATACTTGACTATATTCTGAGAATGAGATATGATTTCATAGTGTCCAGAACGTAAGAGTATTGATAGAAAACAACTTTGTTAATGTTTGAACATTAATTATAAAAAAAGGGTAAATTCAAGACTTCATGGTGACAACAACTACTAACAGTAACACAGTAATCTTTCTTTGCATCCAGAAAGAGTTATAAATGGGTTTGCGCAGAGCTCGCGGAAACGTTTCAACGATTTAGAAAATCCGACTGCATATGACTGATTGTTTTGCGAGAAAATAACCACCCATGAGATGATATAAAGCATTCGATTGAGTCCTTATAAAGTCGTCGAGGACCGATAACACTATACTTTGTAGAGGGAAATATAAACTCTCTTTTATCAGCCGGCATGATTTTAGTAATTTGTCAGTGTCTTCCATATCTCGTTTTAAGGGATGACTTGGACAAACGATTGTTGAGACTCTTTTGGTGTTAGGGGTGGACTCCATGGAAGTGGCTATATATATAGTATAACACATCTAAGTGCCAAAGATACCGTCATGCATGGTATTCATCGCTGGCTGATTTTAACTTGCTTTAATTGACATGTGACGTCCGACGACCTTAACATACATTGGTACATAGCGTTTAATCATATGTTACTGAATTTAGCTACCTTAAAGATAGCAACTGTATGAGCAACCATTGATATGGTAAAATATCGATCTGTGGGCCTGTCCCTGAATTTATGATTTCTATGCATTCTAATCTTCTGATTTGATTAGCAGGTGATAAACTTATTTCTGTTTTAAAATTGTTTGCTGTAACGTTCGATTGCAACAGGTCAAAGCCGTATCGACCAAGATCAGGAGGTTGAGCCTGTCCACCGATGGCGTCTTGGAATAATTTCAGCTCAGCAGAAGACATCCTGATGGCCAGATTAACACACCTGCCTCGGGGAAGCTCGTTAATAGCGACATGTAGTCGGTCTGTTAAGATTAAGTGTGATTAAATCTTAATCTTTTATGATAAGACTTTAATACCCACAAAAGTGAATATTGGGTTTGGTTTCTAATATACTTTTTGAGTAATTGTGGCCCGGACTTTTTATCCAAAGCCACACTAAGCTAACACAGATTTATGTAAAGTGTAAATGCATAAGTTAAAGTCATTTTCCAACAGCTGTCACCGGAGCTTTAAACTCTGTACAACTGCATGGGTATAATAATTATCTGAGTAGTATTTGACGAGGTCGGCAGTCAACAAATAGGATGAATAAATGTATTCCCAAGGTTAGGGATGGACCATTTAGTGGTATCACGTCTATAACTACACCGAACCGGTACTGGAACGCCATGCCGAAGATAGAGGCATAACGTGACAACGAACCACAGTATGTCAGGACTAAGCAGACAAAACTTGGTGGATTAAAATTATACAGTATAGCCCAGCTGGGAACGAACTCTGATTCCTTGTTTTGAACGCGGACGCTCTTGTCCGTTGGTTTTCAAGAAACGGCCTCTGGTAAATAGTATGTGGTAGACGTATCTTGTTACACCGAATTAACGATGACGATGGAAACAGTAATTCTGCAAACCACCCATTCATATCCATATGTATAAGTGGAATTCAAGCACATTCTTGTATGTTTGTATATTATGTCTCTGTTAATGGATGCAATGAAAGCAACCGTTGTGCCTTTGTCTACAGCAGTGTTAGATCTGTTATACACCCTTCCTCATCATTGGTATAGTTTCTCCTCCACAAATTTGTCCTGTGCATATTCCCAGGTTATAAAGTGACCCTCTGGAGGATTCATAATTTAAGCAAAACAAGTTATAACCGCAGGCATCCGTGGACTCAGATGTCATTAAGTGAGCAACAAAGAATTGCGCATAATTCTCTTAATGTAGTTACTTTGTCTCGGACAGACTTCTTGTCCTCTCACTCCCAAAAGTTTTCTACCTGGGGTATGACCTTTCTAGGCCTGCTTTTATCATCCAGGGGGAAAAAACGACTCCAGGACATAATTCCATGTTCAGAGGGCTTATAACAAATGCCGTTATTGTCATCCGAAGAAAGATTAAAATTGTTTTAAGGTGCAATCAGAAGGGTCAAGGCTGCTTTCCTGAAAGCGGTACTGCTTCACTTGCCAACAATAATAGAACTTGCACGTTTTATCACCTTTGTAGCAAATCCGTATTACAGCATTTCCCCTCTCCTTTAGACAAGTGGCTGGAAAACCGAGCTGCATGGTATGAAAACATCAAAGCTTTTTTCTCTTATTGGGACAAGGTTGTATGTGTGGTAGAGAAGATTAGAGGTTGATTGTCTTGAACCTGAATGGCTCCATATCCGAAGATAAGCGCTGCTCCCGATTGCTTCTTGTTAATGTTTTTCTCCCAGCAGAACGCGTTAGAGTCCCGTGACCTGCTGGATAATTACTCAGCCGTTGGTCAAGCGAGAGGTTTCTTTGAGGCGCATACAGAGGTCAAAGGGTCAAAGGGTTTTTGTGAAAGACCCACATAATAAATAAGATTTCTACGGAGCAGTTTCTTCCCTTCACCATGTTTCTCATGTAGTGATAGTAATTGATTTAACACAGCAAATCACAGCTATGTGGGATAACATCTCTTGTGTGTCGCCTTTTCAAGGCATCCCCTATATGGATCGATTGACCAAACATATGATGTGTGCTGAAATATGGTGATGCTGGTCTCTTAGCTGGGGAACTCTCGCCGCCACTGGCACGACGCCCAGCTTTTCACCACTATCTTTCCCTCCACTGGCCAAAGCGTTCCCACAAAGTTCCACAAACTTCGACCTATACCGACGCTTGCTTCCTCTCCATTGCTGATTTATGGCATCAAAGAATTTTAATTCGTATGATCAACCACAGTGTCTTGTTATGTAAGTCTATATATTACTCAAGCAGTTAATTGCCAGTAACACCAATTGCTTCGTCGTCTAGTCTTTCCATCCGCTGAAGTTTAACAGGAAAGATAGATGTTAAGCACACTGACAGACGATGGATTGAAAATACGAGTACATGTGTATCAGTTTGCATGAACACAGGTCTTTTATTCATTTTCACCAAAGCCACTGTTTTCTTATAAACAAACTGGAAAAAAGTGTAACAATCTATAAAGGTGAGACAATACATGTATTTATTACCCACTAATATCGAGCAGAGAATAACGATCTGGTAATGGAGGCCACGTATGAATAAACTTGCGGTAGCGAGGGTAAAACTCTTACTTCTTCTTTCGAACACTGCTCCGGTCACTTCTATGTACACTTCCAGGATAAAATCCTTACTTTTTCTGTGGAATACTGCACGCGTCCCTGTCGACATGGCATTTTAAAGAAAGTTACCAGGCTTCCCCTTTATGAGGAGACCACTTTTAAAAGGCGGTCTCCGCCTTTAAGACTATATTTTGATATGACAAACACGCTCTTTTCAAGAGAGTTACAGTTTACCTCTCTTGATAGGCTTTTGCTACAGATCAGATTACTTTGCATACCACACGATCCCAGTTTACGAAGACTTCTTTTCGGGCGGTAATCTTCTTATTATTTAAACATTCGGCTTAATTTGTGTGTTGCGTCATACCTTAACACTTTAACACTGGTCCCCCGTCACTCGCCACTAACAACAACGAACCACGGTGTTGTGTCAGTGTACTCTCACCGAAAAAGGAAGCCATTTTTTGAATACGATATGGTGTTCCAGCAGAGTAACGCTATAAATATGTCGAAATTTATTGGTACTGGCCCGCTCCAAACAATGCTGTCTTGAAATGACGGAAATAATAGTATGTGCGATTTTATACTCCAATAGAATACGAATTCTCAGTTTCCATAAATAAGTTTTGCTTTCATTACGCACAATAGTCTTTTGAGAACATCATTTAGCCGATTTGGAACGTTTAACACATACATTAGTGCATAAAATCACAGCGAAAAGAATGCATGGGGGAGATGAAACGCTAATTAAACTTTACTGTGTAATCACCCTTTATGTCACAGTGGGGTATTCTAGAGTTGAAACAAAATCTGGATGATAAAGGTATGGAGACACAGTTAACTCCTTTCACAGCTTTGCACGAGGTGTTACACGACTACGTGTGCCTTTTGAACTTGGCGTCATTATGGATCTTGTAAACGTTCACTAAGCACTTGGTAAGACAAATACTCGACCAGGGCGTTTTGTACGTGGAGAGTAGCCCTTCAGTACAAGTGGCTTTGACTTGGCCAGTCAATTGATCGGTAACAGCAGTCGAGGTGTCTTGAGATAACATAGCCCGTTGGAAAACCCTTTCATGAGCCTCTAACCAAATCGATTTAATCAACAGACGACGCTTGTTAAAAAGCTGATCGTGTTTGCCAACGTTAGACATGGCGGATACTTGCCGCAGTTTTTCAACGTCAAACTGTTTGGCTAGTGTCAAAACCATGCTCAGTCTTGGGAAAAACAGATGATGCTTTCATTTCGCGATGTCAACCAAGCACCTTGGCGTAAAATAACTTCAACGCCGCGAATTTCTCTGGAAAAATTGCCAAATTATTTATTGTTTAGTGGAATGAGAATACCAGAAGTGATTGTGTGTACGAGAATTTTGATTTCATGAAACAAACATCAGAATATTTGAATGTCACGCTTTTCTTCTCTGCAGTAGTTTGCTGGAAAATGCGAAATCACAAAAAGTACCTAACACGGCTTGGAACCGACTGGCTTTTCTTCAAGGGAAAGAGTCATATGAAGAGGATTCATCAAATGGTTTCCATTAAATTTGACTGGTTATGTTTAAAACTAGACATTAACGCCAATGTGCATTTCGTATTGTTAAGAATTCCAACCGTTCCAGTGGCAAATTAGGCATCGTAATAATGCAACTCGTCTAGAGTTTCAATAATTCAGCTTTCATAGCACAGAATATAATGTGGCGGATATAAGTTCTAAAGCAAAACTGTTTACTGAAAGTTTTGAAAGATTTCAGTTTATGGTTTCAATAAAGACAGTGACCGAGATATTGTAAATGTCGAGAAAGTTGTTTTCTGAGCATTGTATTACAGTTTTATTTTATATTACAGTATTACATTGGTTTTGTCGATAACTATATTACGGAACAATCAGGTCACCTCTTTCCTCATGGTTTATGTCTTTTTGAAATCAGCACGTGGAGTTACTTACGGATTCCTTTCTGTTCCGTAAAGATAATACTCTCGATAGAAGGATTTCAATATTGCTTGACGAAAATGTCAATTTACATTCATAAAATAGGCCCACATTCATTTAGTGAGTCAGTAAGAGGTATTTAGCTGCTATAATACGATTGTATGTGACAGCATGTAGAGTGTATCATCTAAGACAGCCCTGTAATAAGTCACAAATGACTCGGCAATCCTTGTAAATTGCAAACTTTCTTGGTCCATGTCAACCAAAAATTCCGGTGTGAGCTGACCGTTTCCGATCAGACTTGAGTCCGCCGTTGACCACGGTCCGTGCTGGCTGACTACAACGCTGATGGACTCAATTGCCCTTTCCGGTTCAGGAAGTCATCTCTGATTGGCTAGAGCATGGGACGACCTCGCACTAATTGAATCTGATCTTTAAGTTGACTCTAGTTGTTGAACCCTGAGTGCGATATCGGGTCGGCTGATTTCCCCCGCAAACTTTGGTCTAGACGACACGGGGGCCCTGTTTCCCGCAGCCCCGAGATCCTCGCCATCGATCCAACAAGGCGGCGTGATTTTTACGGCGCTTTTAAATTTCACGTGAAGTCCACAGATAATTTACTCAATTACGCTCTGTGACTAAGCCGAGTAAACAGTCAGTAACGATTCCGACCCGAGCCTGGTCACGCTCGCGCATGATACCGCACAACCTCCGCTCAATTAATATGAGATGGACAGTTTTATTACCGAATTCATCCGAGTGCAGTGCAATTCACTTTACTTTGGAATTATTAATGCAACCACCAATTGCTTTTTTTCATTTACGTAAAAAAGAGCAATCACTTCAAAGTAATGTGTATACGTTCCACGGAAAAGTGTTTTTTCAAGTAAACTCGTTGCCGTCTGACTTGAGACCAGCATGAAATCTGCAGTTGACCTAATGTAATTTTCTGAATTATTAGCAGTTCGTTTGAACCCAAATTTGTCATTTGTCAGTGAACTGATTTACAAAAAAAAATGTTAAAAAGATGTATTTATCTAGTACAGACATAAGCAAACATTTCAGGTCGGATGAGAAATACATTTACCCTAACATGTGGTATAAGGAATAACAGAACGCCGGGGAAATGATACAAAAGGATCATTTTATTCTCTTCTTGACACCATGGAAAACTTAACAGCTTAATTTTTTTAAAGAAAGACTTTATTTTATTATGTTAGTGTCTGAGATGTCTCTGTGCTATTGTTTTATTGTTTTATCATTTTTCGGGGGTGGGGATGGACATTAGCCTTATATTCAGAAGGAAGTGAATTTCATGATGGTCAATCTAAAACTTACCTCTTCGGTTGCCTTTGACAATTAGATTTATACCTTGAACCGCACAGCCCACTTTAACAAGATTTTCTTAAACGTCATCTAACCTCCCACCACACTTGAAGAAGTATTGTCCTCTTTATCCCCTCTGACAGGCTCGGTCACTACCATATTTCTTGAGCGTTGTATCATGGTTCCCTATACCTGGAACGCTACGCCATTTCTAAATTGAAGAAGACACCTGTCTGAACATATCTTAAGATATTCACGTTGGATTGTTTCAATGTAATTGAGCACGTCATCACATAGCTTTCCGTGGCTTAACACCACAGTGACTTGCCAGATAACTTCCCAGATAACTTGCCAGATGACTTGCTTAACACTGCGCGTGTTTTCGCTTTGACGTTATTTATCTATTTGATTGATGTTTTACGCACTACTCAAGAATATTTCACTTATACGACGGAGGGCAGCATTATGTGGGAAGAAACAGGGCAGAGCCCGGGGGAAACCCACGACCATCCTCAGGTTGCTGGCAGACCTTCCCACGTACGGCCGGAGAGGAAGCCAGCATGAGCTGGTCTTGAATTCACGGCGACCGCATTGGTCGGCATGGCGTTATATTGGGCATCTAGAAGGAAACACCAAGGTGAAATGACCACGGTAAGGTTAAAGCTGTAAGCAAAAAATAAGCAATCATCTCGTTTCATATAACAGAACGAATCTTAGCATCATGTCCGACGTTGTTATACCACTCGATAACCATATGCATCAAGGGCGATGCAAGCAGATAATCATAAGACCCATTTTCGGAAACGACTCACCAGAACGCCTTTCCCAAACTGTCTGTAAATTGCACCTTATCATTGGAAGCATAAATCAGGAGAACAATTTAGTTTGCTGTATTTAACTGAGAGTGAAGTTTCTAATCCCTAGGCCATGTCCCAGTACCCCTCTCTCCAACGGTCGACAGAACAAGTCGTTTACGTTCTAATCAGTGGTATTGTTTTCCATCATGTAATCACGCAGTATTTTATCCGTCGAGAGACCAAACGCTGCTTCCTTCAGGCTGGACGTTTGTAATTGGCGAGGACATTGGATGCCTCGAGGCACCGCCAAACAAATGGCAAGGGACCATTACTCCATCCCAGTGTTCTCTCCACATTCTCATGACAGTTCATTAATGTCAATGCCTCCCTAATTAGTTTACTTGTAGAGACTAATTACCTTGTTTAGACTAAGCGTTCTCTTGTGATAGGATAAGACGAATTGTGGTTTAAGATAAGTTACTGTAAGCAGTCTCTACGGATTGAGTTTGTTTTCCATCACTTGCTCATTTGATCCGTGGGATACACGAATACAGACATTTTATCAACAGATGGAAAGATATTTGTTTCCTTGAAATAGGCCCCACAATATTTGTACTCAGAAACCTGGAAGATCTTCCCTTTAATATAAAATGTATATTGGGCATGTGATCTCAAAACCTTGAAATACACAACGTTAATGAATCAAACAAATATGTTTGGGACCAACAATGAAATATGGTAATGCTTTCTTCTTCATTTTCACAACTAACAAGTTGAATATTTAAGACTACCAAATCTCTCGTATTTACTTTAGTACATATATATCATTACGAATTGATTCTGGAAATGATGTCTCTAATATTTTGTATTTTTAAAATATATTTTAATTCCATAAAATACACCTTTAAACCAAGGGCTTATAGTGTGTACAATGTATATTTGAAACTTTAAATTTAAATTTCCATAAAAGTTTTTATATTCACTTCCGTCAAATGCCTGCCATGTAGAGGCAGTCGAATGAGCTGCATAGCGTTCGGTGTGTGTAAGATGTTCACAACAGTATGCCGACAAACTAAGACAAGATCCTGTTTTTTGTCGATAAATCCAATTGACCGCAGATATGAGTCGGTGTGAATTGTGCGTTTAGGAGAATTCTGAACTGGAACGTACATGTATATATATTTTTCTGGAACTATGCTGTAAAAATCATGTTAATGACCTAATTGCACGATATCTTGTTCTGTGGGTCTCTATAAGCCTTCACTACGAAACCAGCTGTACACAAATGCGTTCTGTTTCACTATAAAATATGTTATCTTACAATTAGATTATTGTTGAATAACTGAAAGTGTGATATTAAGTTGGCTGTTTGAATTACAATTCTGTAGGACATATATATATATATAAGGGAAAGTTTGTCAGTTGCTTGTCGAAGGCTGATGGTTTTACTCCAGGAACTCCTGTCCTTAGATATGAGATATTGAGTGTCATGTTCCACGCCAATATCCAGTCATGTCCAGGCAAATCTACTTCATACCCTATAAAATCGAGTTCCTCAGGACATAAGCCCAAGTTAGGCAGACACAAGACTTTAAGGCACCATCACTGTGGTTTAACTGCGGTGCACCAAACAGTCACAGACTCACAGCATATTAACTCTGTGGTATTTGGGAGATGGTTGCCAGTGTAGTAGGTATTCCCAGAGAGTTCTTCGTGAATGCTACCCACATGCAGCGAGTCACTATCTTCAACTTAAGTAATTGATGGCTATGGATCATTTTTGACGAGCCTTACCTAATCTGACTGGAAAGCAAAGACAGCAGTAATGCTAATAATCAATACATTTGCTACTTTACAAAGTATGCTCTCTCTCTCTCTCTCTCTCCCTCTCTCTCCCCCTCTCTCACTCTATCCACCAGCAAGTTTTAGAGACCATCAACCGATCTTATCCACATAATTCATTTCCTGACCAAATTAGGTTATATTCAAATGTGTAAAAGGATGACATAAAAATCTAGGCTTCATTCCTAAAGACTTTAAAGAAAACGTGTGAGCAATTTCATTTCTCCATGATGGGTATTTTTTAGACCACTCCTAAACCGGGAACAGCTTGACAGGGGTAATGTTTTACGGATCTATCTCCAAAGGCGCCACGGGATCAGGGTAAGCTCGTTGTCGGCATGGCCAATAACCACCGAGATAAGACACAACACTTTATCTTTGATGGGAGGGGGAGGGTGGTATGGAGTCGGCGAAAGATTTGTGCCTTGGGTTGACCAGGGGCTTGTCGAAAGGGTCATCGTTCTAATGTACTCCGTCCCGCTCGGATCAATGTTAACTATTAGTCCTTAAGAAAATTTGTGTTCGGTAAACTTGTTAGACGTGACAGGGTAAATGGCCGGCGGGGCAACCGTTTTTCGAGGTCTTTGCAAACGGTATTAATATTACTTACAATGCACAAAATCAATACCTCAGCCGAAGCGACCTTCTTGGGCCAGAGAAAATGATGTAATTAATCTTCCAGTGGCTTTTATGTGATTGGAGCATCCCAAAAGCATCCTGGACGGTGCCAGCAGCACGGGAGGGAAGAAGCCGTTCCCCCACTCCGCCTTCAGAACTTTGCAGACAACGAGACACCCGTATCGATGTTCCCGATGTATGACTCGTACGCTGCGATGGGTCCCACACTAGCCACTCTGGTCTTTGTTTAGCGCTGAGGTTTGATCGTATGGAAGTTTGGCTGGAGAGATGAATCTTATAAGAGACTAATCGTGCATTACAGCTTGCTTTGGACAGCACACGAAGCCACACTGAACACAGAGCAAACTTGGGCGACCGACTAAGGCTGTCTTTATACGACAATCACTTGATCTCGGTTATTGGAGAAACTTTGGCGCACGGCCACGTCGGTGATGGCTGTTTGGTGCTGTTACATGCATATATATACATAGCCTAAGCCGAAGTTGGTACAAACTGTCGCTGCGTAAAGCTGACGACGTTTGAGAATGAATTGAAACTGTGGGACATTGTGGCGGATATAAACTTAAAATGGAAGCCAATTTCATGGACTAGCAACGTTTCAGTCTATATATACTCTATTCTTTAACAGTGAAGCGACACATACTGTTTAGGGCGATAGTGACAAGTTACATGCGCACTGCTGGTTGTAGTATAGCTTTTGGTGCAGGCGATATAGAACTGCAAGAAAGAGTAGGCTCTTTGTTTTCTCGAGTAAGCAAGCAGTTATACAAGCGTCTGAGGTGTTTCGGCCCTGCTGTCGAAGGAACGGAAGTGGAAAGCTACAGCCGTGTGACAGTAGCGATGGACTGGAACATTTATGGAGCGCTTGTTTTCCTTGGATTCCAATGCTGCTTCAGAGGTAAACCTGGTCTCACTTTTGTAACATCAACTTTTCGGACTGTTTCGAGACTGCATGCGAAAGTGATGATTGCTTTTGGTTACACAATAGTAGTTAATAATTTCTCTAAAACACAGTTGCACTCCATATTTGGCATATTGTGATTAAGGTATTTGCATTGCGTACATGGACCAGGTCACGCATAGACTGTTTTTGTGGGCGATTCGATTGTCCTTATTTGAAATATTTCAATTTCATGTATACGACAGCAGCCGACATTATGGTGCGAAAAAAAAAAGAGTCGAGCCCGTTATGGGAGTGGGGGAGGTGAGTGTTGGGGGCGGGAGGAGGGGGGAAATCCACGGGTAACCGCAGGTTATTGGCCAACCCACGATCGGAAAGGGGGTCAGCATGGACTGGACTCGGGTTCTTCTTTTAAAGTTGGATATCGGTTATACCACAGCAGAACTGGAATGTTATGAACGTGTATGAAACTCAAAACTTCGGCCGATGGGTTTGCATAATTTGCTTGTTTGCTCACCGTGATAGTTATCATATAAAGTAAAAGATGGAACAAGGCAACGCCTTGTATCTTGTAGAACGTATACAGCGACCGCAATGGTGACAGGGTTCTAACCTCTAATAAATCTTACGTTGAACCTGCTATTTCATGGTCGACCGATTGCCTTTTCCTTTATCTAAAGGATTAATCCGTTTCTGGTGAAGAATAATCCGTTCCTGTGAGGGAGTCAATCCTTAATCAGGAACAGATTAATTTGTTACATGAACGGGAAGACAATCTGTCATCACTCAAATAACGGATTCAACGGAAGATATTTTCAGGGTAGCCACGTGTTTATGGGGTCCCTACTCCTGTCTATGTAGAACAACTGGCTTTGCCCGAAAAATTCTATCCCAGACCCTGCGATTGTGAGTTGTTAGGTTTCATTAATAGTTCCCCCCTTTCCTACATCCGACAGAAGTGTAATTCCGAATACGGTTCTCAATGTAACTACATATACCAGCATTCTATCGGAATACCTTTCTAGCCACTATCCAAGCTCCCTTGCTCGTGTAGCTAGGCGTTGCCCTCGCAGCAGCTTATCGACCCCGAAGGTCATTTGCGCAAATCGAGATCCCGTGGCTCTGAAACACAGATCGACAAGTCCTTTTCTATGTAGGGGCCGATGTCTGGGAAATCATGTCAAGAATTGGACTTCAAGGACTGAGATTCTCATGCGCCATTTTTTTTTTAAACTAACAAGCGTCTATCGTCTTTAATCATTGCAATGCAACATCTTCCTTTTGTGGATAGAAAATTTTACAGCCAGCAATACTGAATTGAAATCCGATTGTTTTGATTCAATCGATGTGTTTAACACAAAGCAATGTCGTTATCAAATGTAGTCCACTAAATGTCGTTGCATGGATTAATCCAATAATGAAAGTTTGAAAAGAAAAATATGCCTTGGAGCTCTTGGCCGAAACAGCTAGGTTTGGGCGTGTATTTGCATTTACCTTGACTGTACTGAGCTGAGCATTAAAAGCCTGTGATTGTCATAGGGCTGTACCCAAGGCTCTAGCTATCCCCTTCATCCCTTCTTTTTCATTGGTACAGCATTTTACTCTCTCCTGGGTGAGGATTTTATAATTTCACCTAAGTGGTGTTAAACCAACCTATTCACTTAACCACACTGTATACCTGGTCGGCGTCATACGAATGTAAACGGAGCAGCACAAGCGTAATGACAGTTCAAGCACTTACGTAGGTTTGTTAATAAACAAGGATTTCTGATCAGGGATAACGAATGTGCTGCTTGACAGTGGCTTGGCAACTTGCCTGTAAACCATAATTAGAAATAAAAAACTTTAAACATTTCATGCACAATCGATTCAAAGATTGATATGAGTAAAATTGTCTTTTTTCTTCATGCGCGCCCCATTCTTGTGTCATATTTAGTTAATCCTATGAATACGAAACATATGATTGTGACTTACTCTGCATGGGAAGGAGTAATCTATCGGATAGAAACATTAAATTATGGTCCAACGAGCTATCTATTATGTTGTGCGCTCCAGTCCGATATTAAAACAAGCTTAATGTGAATGTTTTGCTGATTTTTTTCAGATGTGGTGTGTAACGATTGGTCAGTTTGGTGGTCATATGAACAGTTCACAGGTGAGTTATCCTACACGTACGTAGAGAAGCAGTCTGCACCTTTACACAAATTTACTTTGCACCATTGCATTACGGTCTGGCGTTAAGCCATGCTCACGGATTCAATATTTCTTTACTACGTGGCGTTAAGCCATAATCATTGACTCCATATTCCGCTTTAGCCGTAGTCAGTGATTCAGTAGGGCTATTAATAAAAGTTTTCACCTTTAACCCCAGCCCATCCTCGCGCACCTATGAAGAATAGTAGAGTCGGCACTAAATGATGCATTTAAATGAAATCATCATTAAAATCGTATGCTGAAAATTGGGTATTAAAGAAAAAAAGTATAAACCTGGTAAACTGTGATTACATTTCAGGCATTTTGTCTGATAAAAAATAATTGAAAAAATAAAGAGCTACTTTGGCAGAAACGCATTTCATTTCGGTGAAAAAAGCCGTACTTGTAACTGGTAAGCCTGTCTAAGCGAGCAGTCAACAAACCCTTGTTACACCCATTACTATCTCTGCTTTAGGTGAAGTGTTCCATCAACCAATTCATTTTCAGTCCACTGTTATAGAAGCTTGTCGCGAGTCAGGAAGGAATTCAATGAGGCTAACCCCAGGTACTGCTGAAAAAAAGATAAATCAGGGCTAAAATTCAATAAGGAATGCTAACATGCAAGATTTGGCGTAATTGGAATTTGATAGCATCTCGAGGGAGCTATAGCAGATCGATTTGTCCGGCGATGAGGGGCGAGTGGCACCGAAACGCCACTAAGCACATCTCGCTAGTTCATAGCCGACCAGATCTACCCGATTAATCTCCTCTAACTGCCAAAATGCTCGCGTCCGCGCCCCATCAACCCGTAATAACGGATAAATAAAGATAGAATTAACCATTTACGACACCGCAGATGCTGTCGCTTCAACCGCGTGGACTAAATACCAATTGTACGTCTAGGCAGAGGCAACATATCCCGGAATACCAATGGACACACATACGACTTCATAGGCAACATCTTGGTCTACTTTGAAAAGTACTAAAAAATTACCATGTGAAAAAAATTGTATATTTAATTAACCCAATTATAGCCATGTGATGCCATTTTCTTTTTGAATTATAATGCCAAAATTGTGTAGCTTTATTCTTGTTTTTGCGATGTGTCACAAGAAAATAATGGTAAATACGGTTTGGTCTAGAGACATCGTTGTCTAGGAAAAGACATAGCTCATTAAAAAATGTATAATTAATTAACCTAATTGAAACAATCGAATGCCTTTCCTCGTTTAAATTATAAGGTCAAAATTGTGTATGTTGTATTTTGTTCTTGTTTTTGCGATGTGTCACAAGAAAATAATGGTAAACACGGTTTAGACTCGGGACACCATGGTTTAGGAAAAGATATAACTCAGTACGGAAAGCAAAAAATCCGATTGCAGAATTCGAAAAATCGTCCATAATGTAACATATATGATTCGAGAACCTTACCTTATGTAATGATACAGTGAAAACATAAATGGCTTTTTTTCGAGTTTATAAAGATTGAGGGCCACAAGTTAGAGATTTGCAAAAACCACAACTGACAGTTACTATGGGTCTATACATTTCCCCGACACGGTTATACTGGCGAACCTTCCAAATGGTAACAATCACCAAAAGCCAATTCAAAATGTGTCATCTTGGATAGTCTTATTTTGCGCAGTATCATATTTTATTTTGTGTAATGTTTTACTTTGTGAAACAAGTTTACTAGCACTTAACATTGTCGTTCTTCAACCCTACATGTTTGGTTTGCATTCCACGAAGTAAAACTGGAAATAAATTACATTTGGATGGAAATGTTCCAGCTTATAAACTGTTAATTTATATTGTCACGCGTTCATTTGACGCACGCAGGCGTACATGAGTCTAAATTTTGCTCAATGTAGGACAATCGGAGCTTTTCATTCGGGTAGTTTTTAATATTATATTGCAACTCACGCGTAGAAACAATGTGCACTAATGAATGATAAATCTTGTTGAAAAACCTATTCGGCGATAGAACGTCTGTAAAATAAATGGCAGTCAACCGAAAGCTTTATAGTCTACGGCTGTAAGAAGTTGTTCTGCAAAAGCACTAATTACCGGTACGTGAAAACATAAACGTGAAACAAGTGCCATTTTGTAATCCTTAACTTGGATAGTTCTACGGGCTATTTAACTGCAATACACGCCATGTTAGAATACTTAAGTCTGTTAGAGAACGCTTTAAGCGGGTTCGTCAGTTTTAGATAGCAAACACTCCAGTGCAAGAATCGATCTCAGCTGGAGGCGTCGAGTAAGTGTTTCTCCGAGAACAGAACGATTTCTCCGTATTCAAGAAGCGTTCGGAGCAGGCCATTGTCCTGTCACTAACTACTTGGACACGGCATCGCTATTGCTTCCCTCGACAATGGCACAGTGGCGTTTGGGCACCGGGCCTAATCTCACAACACGATCATGATCCCTGTGACATGCCGTGAGACGGATCCACAGAGACCGGATACTGAGTCCAGACGATTCAACAGTGCCAACCCCTGAGCGGGTTGCCAGCTTTCTTCATGCTTACTGTTAAAGCTCGTAATAACAGCAGGACAAAGTTAACCCGTACACTTGAGTAAAAGAGAACTTTTAATGCCAGTTTGACACTTGGGAACTATCCCAAGAAATATATTATTGCCAACTGGTAACGAAGCTTGATCTTCCAATATAGCAAAGATTTCAACTCTCTGATGTTTTGCCATATGTGAGCATTTGAATCTATATAGTGGGTCACCAAACGTAATATTGTATTCATACGTGGGAACGTCTTTGGTGACTTCGCAATCTGAGGGGTATAATGGAATCTCCACGAAGTTTGTTGGCCGTTGATCAAGCCCCCAGTTCTCGCTGATTCGCTTGCCGCTTCATCCCAGATGGTTTTTGAGGAAAATGGCGAACGGCGGTGTACTTTTATTATTGTTTGGAGACTAGGTTTCTTAATACCTATCAACCCGACTTTCGTGAAATATTCGAATACCGTGTTAGCAATCAAATATATGAAACTAATTCAGTTCGAAGTAAGTGCATAGGAACAATCTGAGAGCAGATCAGCACTCAGGTCACCAACAATTCAGTGAGTCAGTCGCGTGTAGCTTGTCATATTCATTACAGTGGGAAGACGCCTTTTCGTGTTGAACAAAGGCAGGTCCAGAGATACATGTACTCTATTCCTATTTACATTTCCGTGTCGATATATTCGTTAAACACCTAGGCAGTACTCCAGCATTGTAAAAATAGCCGTTATGGTAATGTTTTGTTCATCAAATCATAACTCTATATCAACTGAAAAAATGAAGGAAAAACCAAAGGCGGATGTGTTATTGAAGCATATAGAAAAAAACACATGAAGCATAACCGCATTTATGTGCATTTGATATTTCCATTCCGATACATGTTCAGCATTTTCTTACACTCAAATTCTGTTTGAGATTTTACTTGATCGCTTCGCATTGCTGACCCTATTGAACCAACATATCAAATATATGGCCCCGTAAGATTTATAATTACCCTAGCTCTTCTAATTGTTGGGACAGGAACCAGTTGTGTTGAATGTAAAAAACTGTCTTTCTCTGCCAGTTTTTCAACAAAGTAAAAATGTCGACATGTTGTTCAGTAGTTGGACTAACCACGTGAGAAAAAATTGTATTCTTGTTACAATTACATGCACATGTGTATTGGCTAAAAGAGGCAGATCATGTGTCCCAATAATTACAAGAATCAGGCGTCAGTTCAGAGGCAGCTCTCTCAACGGTTTGAAAATCTAAAACTTTTTAAAGTGATTGTCAGGGTAATGCTATCATATTAGGAAGACCAGAAAAGTTACGAATGTGTGAGAGGTTTTGTGATAATCACCCACTGGGTGGGCTGTAGTATTCTGTCAGTGGAGATGTAGCTATACATAACTGTAACTGGCAGTTGTCACTGTAAACAAAATCGTTTTAGCATGTCGCATTAAACATCAATTGCATACAATAAAATTGACATTAAAAATAAATGTCTCCCTGGTTTTCATTAAAAACGCACCGTAATTAGTAATTAAAGAGCAGTGTTTGTTACAGTAAACATGTAACATGTTTACATATTACACACCTTTGTACAGTTTCATATTTTCCAAGACATGTTTATTGAAGTAGCAGTCCTCAATGAAAATACATTCCCCACGTGCTGCGTGTTTACTATAATAAACACATCTCTTTAATTTATTTCTTTCGTGGCTTTTATGAATAAATAATGATGAATTTATTAAGGGTAACAGAAATGCGTTTACGACCCCATTTACAAAATGAACACTTGATTTTAGCGTGTTTAGTAACAAGAGCCTGTCATTCTTTTTCTGCCACAATAGTCAGGCACGGTTTTTTGCGGAATTCCCCTGCAGGCAGCGCTCTAGCCTCCACGGCGGTAATAACTGGTCAACAACGCTCTATTGACGGTATAGGGACCCGTGATTCTTACGGGTGAGAAACCGATGGTTTCATCCCTGGAATGTACCGTTTCCTCCATCCATAGAGAAATACATGAAATATTCTTTAGCTTGACTTTAAACACTAATCAATCTGTCAATCATTCAATCTTTCTGTCCCTACCCTGTCCTGTGCTGAACTGTGTATGTTTTTAGGTCCAGACTATTGGTCCGTGAACACAGAATGGAAGAGGTGTTCGAATGGCAAACACCAGTCACCGGTAAACATTGACCCGAAAAATCTGTTGTTTGATCCTAAATTGAAGGCCCTGAGAGTTGATCCCATAAGGGTACGTTCTATCCGTTTGATTTATGATCTTTTTGTCTATGCTCTGTTCTCAACCAGTACACATCTGTGTGGATTGAACAGATCCTAATTAAAAATGCCTTTAAACTTTCCCATTCTCTAGAAAAGCTGTTTAACATTCCCTTTCACTGAATTAAAAATTTTATGCACTGCTTTAAACATAAAGCAAATATTTGATATGATTTGGTAGAAAATTTTCCACCAAGAGCACGTAAGAAGTAATAACCAGTTGTTCATATTCTTTAAACATGTAACAAAAGCATCTGTGTGTCCAAACATCTAAATCTCCTGTCCATGATACAACCGGTCAATACGATAACTATACCACCGGGACCGCCTCGGTGGCCTAATGGTTATAGCGTCTGCCTCGATATTGGGATATCCGGGTTCAATCTCGGGTGGAGTCATGCCTAAGACGGCACCTGTTGTGGGCCCACTTGGCCTCGCTTGCCCCTCAGACTGAGAGATTAAAGCAAGAAATCTTACCGGCCTGTTGTCAGTACAATGTGAGTGGGTGAGGTCTTATTCATGGTGTCTTCGGCATGATGTTCCACTGGCAGCAGTGACACAGGAAGACACACTATATACACACGTCGTCATTTGACTGTAAAATTGTTAAGTACCACGGAAAATCTAAGCATACATACGTATTCTGTACCACCGCGCATACTGGACTAATATGAACTTACCTCAAATCGTAAGCAGCTTGACTGCTGTTTCACGCCCTACACAAGAATTATTCACTTATACGATGATCGGCAACGTTATGGTAGGCAGAAACCATGCAGAGCCTGGAGGGAAGCCCACGATCATCCGCCGGTTGTTTGCAGACCTCCCTCACATACAACCGGAGAGGAAGCCGGCGTGAGCTGAAACTCACGGTGATCGCTTTGGTGATATCATCACACACGTGTCTGTGTTCAAACATCAAAATTTTATTCATTTTTTGTATATCACTCGTGTCCCTGAAGATTCTTTGGTATTTTTATTCTAATTTCTGGATTTTCGTATGTTCAAGGTTCGAGCACAGATGGTGAACACAGGCCATGATATCACGCTATACATGAAAGGTTCGAACAGTTCCGTAATACACGTAACTGCAGGTCCTTTGTCATATAAATACATGGTGGATCACATCAAGTTTCACTTTGGAAGTCATCCGGCCAGAGGATCGGAACACACCATCGCTAATAAATCCTTTCCGGCAGAGGTGAGTCAGTAATTATAGAATTACTAGTTCATACTTAGACTAGCCCTTATTTGTTTATTTCTTCATTTCTTTATTTATTTATTTGTTTGGTTTATTTGTGTTTTGCGTTGACTCATGAATATAATGGTAAGATGAAACCGGGCAGTGCCCATAGAAAACCCACAACCATCCGCAGGTTGCTGGCAGTCCTTCAAACGTACAGCCGGAGAAGAAACCAGCGTCATAAGCGACTGCATTTGTCAGACGCTCCTGGGTCACTGCGCTGCGGTAACGCCTTAACTACCTTCCCGCCTTCACTTATAACCATGAAAAAACTTAATTCGTGTGGAATTAAAACTAATATTTCAATACTAATATGTAATGTGAGGGTACGCAATCATTCCCCTGAAAGAAAAAGAGTACACAAAGTAAAGTTATGGTGAATGAAAATATATTCACTGAATTTTTTAGCTTTCTTTTTACCAAATTAAATGATGTCAAATGTTTGGATTGCATGTTGTTTTTTGGGACCATATTGATAACTTGATTCACCAGTGGCGTCGCACCGACATTTTTCTCACATAGTTTTCTCAAAAGTTAGTTTTTTCATACACAGGTAAACAGTACAGGAGCACTGTTCATAAGGACTTTAAAATAAATGTGTACAGAATGCTTTGTGAGGTCATTGGTGAACCACGTTATCAATGTGGTTCATTAAACACACTAGACACTGAAAACAATTCACTGTATTTAATCAGGTGAAAAAAATCTTTACAAAATCAGTGAATGTATTTTTAGATACGGTTTTTACTGATTCTTTTCATTCACCATAACTTCTTTCCCTTTAAGCAATTAACCTAAAAGAAAGCGTCACCTTGACTCAATATTTTAGCAATCAATATTTAAATGTTGAGCCAATATTATGCTATCTATACTACTTGTGTATTGTTTTAAACGATTCAGTGTATCTAGAAGGCTTTAGAATCATTTCCAGCCGGTACAGTTTTTGCTAACTATGAAATAACAGATGCCTATTCATATCGTATTGCTGTATGTTTATGAATGTGTCAAAGAAAACTGTAACTATTTGATGTATTGTTATGCAAGTTTATATGATTGTATCTATTAGTTGCATTGTTCTCCACGTTTATGTGACTGTACATATTAGAGGTGTTGTTGTCCAAGTTTTATGTTACTTTAACTATTAGATGTATTGTCATGTACGTTTATGTGATTGTATATGTTAGATGTATTGTTGTACACGTTTATGTGATTTATCTTTTAGATTTATTTATTTATTCATTCACTTGATTGGTGTTTTACGCCTTTCTCAAGAATATTTCACTCATACGACGGCGGCCAGCATTATGGTGGGAGGAAACGGGGCAAAGGCTGGGGGAAACCCACGACCATCCGCAAGTTGCTGGCAGATCTTCCCACGTACGGCCGGAGAGGAAGGTATCTATTAGATGTATTGTTATGCATGTTTATGTGACTGTATATATTAGATGTATTGCTATGCACGTTAATATCTGTTCTTTGTTCGAAATTCTCTTGTTTCCGTTTGCGTATGGAGAACACCTGAGTTACAATGAAGGCAGACATACACGACCATCCACAAGTTACTTGGGGGCCTTCCTACATAGGAAGCCAGGCTAATCCTGCTTATATTTTTTATGGAAATCTTGTAATGATTGTTTTTTCTCTTTACTCTAGATGCAGATCTATGCATATAATACAGATTTGTACACAAGTTTTCAGCAGGCCAGTAGGCATGCGCAGGGTCTTGTCGCCATCGCTCTTTTCATCGAGGTGGGTTGTTCCGAAAGTTACACAAACAGCATCTAATACAAAAGTGCCAAAAAACACACTTAACCACACATTTGTACCAAAGTCCAGACGATTGTAAACAGACCCATTAACTTATATTCTGTAAGGATTCGATGCTTTAGGTGCGACATACATAGATGTTGAAGTACTGGACACTTCAAATGTCAATCAAAATCCGTGTAAATTCTTTTCCAAGAAGTCATTCCGGAAAATGAACAACTAAGGCTTTGTCACAGAATTGTAAAGTTTAATATGAACGAGTTAATATAAAAGATTACAGCACAGAGTTCGTGTAAGAATTTAAGAAATAACAACTTCCACACCTGTAGCACCATGGCTTAAGCAGAATTAGGTACAAAAATTACAATACTTAGAATTGTCCTAATAACAAAAGTACACTCGTTTTTTGTCTAATCCAGGTTGGTGATAAACCGGGGAAAGAGCTCTTGGGCGTCGCCAAAGAATTTATTGAAGTCCGATATAAAAGTAAGCTATCCTGGTTCTATTATCGACAGCTGGCTGGCAGTTTCACCAAATGTACATGCACTCGTGTTCGTATTAACCTTTCTTTAAATGAAAAGTATTGTTTATCCATAAATATCAAAGAACAAAGACATCTACCATACATCCGAAACAAAAGCACCAGTTTCCCTTCAATGCCAGGTTTGCTGGATTTCTAAAATCCCAGTCTATCAATTACAAACATACTCTCGGACAGTGGGCTTTAGGTGTATTCGCTTACAAATCAGCCTGGTTATGAAAAATAGTTCCACTAAGATCGGCTCGAGGCATAGTGGGTTTCTCTAAATACAGACGAAAAATTGCCTTCAGTAATACTTTGGTTTCAGATTGGGCCGTGAATATATCGGGTATTTCCGTCAGAAAACTGCTACCGGAAACGGAAGGTTACATTACCTACGAGGGGTCCCTAACACAACCCGGATGTTACGAGACGGTCACGTGGATAATTATGAACAAACCCATTTACGTAACAAAGAAACACGTGAGTTTGTGAAGGGCTGGTGAACCTTTAAATTGGAGGATTACTTTGTTTTGCATGAAGACTGTATACATCATTCGTTGTTGACGATTATCCGGAATACTTTTCTTATCTTTTGTTTACATTTTGAACAGGCTAAAGCACAGTGACATTGCTAAATCATTTTAGACTTTTAACAGTTGCATTTCCACATTTATTTCCACGCACATTTATGCAGAATGTAAAATTGGCATTGAATCACAAAATGATTTAATAGCAGCTGTTAAAATATGTAAAAAATATATATAATGAAGACCATATTTGGAATCTACACGAAATGTTTATTATATTTAAAGGTCTTTAAAGTCAACATCAATAACATTTCATGTATTAAGCCTGCTGAAATGACTTCACTTTGCAAGGCACTTTATCCACATATGCAAGGTGATCCTTTGGCATCAAAAACGTATGGCAGAAAGACAACAGGTTAAAATATGAGCACTCATTTATCGTAGTCCACATCAGCCCGAGACCACCATGGTGGTCCCTGAGTGACATGGGATATGACACTGCATTAAAATGCCTCTGAATACTATGTATTATGATCTCTAGGTGTCCAGTGCCATAATGCTGATTAATATCTGCTGCAGTTTCTCTGGTTTTTTTCCGTACAAGTCATACAATTTATAGGCTTAATGTGCCAAATGCCTTCTGAACAGACCATGTTTGCACACACGCACACACAAAAAAACAAACAAACAACAACTAATTAATCGATCAACGAAAACCCACTGATTTACTTCCCTCTGTACGAAGTAATGAGCAGGAATTATGTTTGTTCTTGACCAGATGGCGAATCTTCGGATGGTGCATCGGTCAGAGAAGAATAGTGCCAACCAATGGGAGATGTACAACAACCGACGGCCGATACGGCCTCTGTACCACCGAGCTGTGAGGACCAATATCAACTTCCCTAAAAGGGTAAGCAGCTTGTATGTGACATGCCCATTATACGACCGGCCAATACGGCCTCTGTACCACCGAGCCGTCAGGACCAACATCAACTTTCCCCAAAGGGTAAGCAGTTTGTATGTGACATGCCCATTGTACGACAATATATCCGACCTGTCAGTACGACCTCTACACCAGAGCGCCGCCATGATATATATTGACTTTTCCACATGTTGTGCTTAGAAAATTAGCTTAGAAAGTTTCAGCATTAACTGAGTACATTGGATTTCAATGTAAAGTTTTTCAAAAGCCTTACAATTTAGTCGCATTGTGGAAATAGTACAATGACTGAAAAGGATATGTGGACAGTTTGGTTATTGCTTAGAATAGTTTAAGTATTCCCCACTAAGAAATGCTTGAATGCAGGTGAGCTGCATCGATGTGTTTTTTTCACCTAGAATACAAGTGCTGCAAAAATAGACGTGTGAAGAATTGCAGTTATTTCAACAATTAAAGATACTTATAAAAACATTTTTCATATGAATTTCGGAACACCTTTGCCTGTGTTTTCAATTTTCTATTTTGCGCTCGTCTTTATTTCAGACGCAAGTTTGCAACATGGAACGGGTAAAGAACTACAAAGGTAACTATTATCGTTTGTTTAATTGTAAATATTTGTAAAACTATGGCGGGAACAGTTATAGTTTATTATTAAATTGACATTCATGTAGACAGATATATTGACAGAAAATTAAGGCTCAAGTAATTTTGATGACATATGGATACGAATTTTTTCTGATTTTGGAGATGGCTTGTGTCATTTTACGCGTCAGCAATATTGTTACTTTAGAAGGGAGACTATTGAACTCTACAACTGGGTCTTGGATTCACGACGGAACCGTTAACAGTAGTATTTTTGTAGGACGATACTTTCACACATGTTCTGTTTGCTCACAGCTTCCTTTATTCACAGTTAACACGATATTCAAAGGGAGGTAACTTCTACAGACTTTTCAAGTGCCCCGCTCCACGTGGTTATCTCCCATGTACCTGAAAACAATGGATTTATCTCTCTATTGGGAAGATGGTGGTATACACCCCACAACTACTGAATTCCAGCTGAACCATTCCGATACGCCCACTACAGACATAACAGACAAAGGTGTAGCTAGCTGAAGAGTAATGAGAACAGTATTATGTCGTTATACATGTAATTAGTGGTTTACCAATCTGAAGGGAGCTGCTACAACAAAACATGCAGATTAAAGAATGATCTAAAATATATAATAATTCTTTTTTTGCACAGAAACGAATGCAATAAAATTGCCTATTTGTATAAAATATGTTACGTTTATTTATGGAAATGCTAACCATTTTTTCACCTTAAACTGGCCGGAATAGATGTCTTTATGCATAAGTCGAAAAAAGCTAAATTTCATCTGAAATAATGATAGCAAAATGCGAGTGTGGCACGGGTCACCTTAATACTACAGGTATTCCGTGCAAACATTTAATTTATTAATAAATGAATTATTTATTTATTATTTAATTCTTAATAATGCTTTTTTTAATAAAGAAAACATCGTTGAAATAATTTTCAGTCAGCGACTCATTCATACTGAGAAACATAGATACTGTATACACAATGACTCATTTATACTGCGAAACATAGATACTGTATACATGATGACTCATTTATACTACGAAACATGGATACTGTACACACAATGACTCATTTATACTGCGAAACATAGATGCTGCATGCACAATGACTCATTCATGCTGGGAAGCGTAGATACTATACACAATGACTCATTCATACTGCGAAACATAGACACTGTATAGACAATGACTCATTCATTCTGGGAAACATAGATACTGTGTGGACAATGACTCAATCACTCTGAGAAACATAGATCCTTTACAGACAACGACTCATTCATACTGGGAAACATAGGCGCTGTAGACTTAATTACTGAGTTGAGTCTTAACCCTGTAAACATGTTGATGTGAAATAAACACATGACATGAGCCGTTCAGTGGAAATAATAAGATATAAAGTCTGCATGAAATGTATTATTTGACATTGACATTCTTGTAAGACTAGAAACAGTTGGATATTCTTTGAAATACACCAAACGTTTAGAGGTCCGTGTATACTGACATACATGTACCCGTAAGATTATAGGAACATACATGTGTTGGTCCTCTAGAAACCACCGAACTCTTAACGGTCCATGTTACGTAATGCAAACTGATACCCGGAAGAATAAGAACAGGTGAGGTTTTAACGGAATTCATTTAGCATCACGGATATAACGGTTCGCGTTTTTAAAGTTTCCACTAATGTTTACACAGCGAATAACCTGTTTATGAAATGTTTATATGGTATACGTACCACCTGACAATTTAACGACGCATGCCGTTAATAATACTACTGCCACATTAACATCGTGTATATGTCATTTCGATAGCAGAATTCGGTTGCCAGGAACGTATTTATTTGTTTGATTGGTGTTTTACGCCGTACGCAAGAATATTTCACTTATACGGCGGAGGCCAGCATTAAGGTGAGAAGAAAGTTGAAAGGACCTAGAGGAAACCCACAACCACATACATACACACACACACACACACACACACACACACACACACACACATATATATATATATATATATATATACAATTACAAATTACTAACGTGTCCTGCAAGATGTAGCCTTTACCCACACATCTTTTACAACACATTCATAAATAATTTCCTTTGTTAATTCTGGTAAATTAATCGTTACAATCTACTTAAAATAAAAACATCAGAAAATAATAAGAAAGATAAAATTTACCTGAGAATTTGTTTATCTATTTTCTTCTTTATGATATCATAAATTTTATCAAAGCTGTGTATAGGTAATTCAGTTGTGTTAGTTATTATGAACTCCGCCAGACGTCACTAGTAGTGTTGTACAGAAATCATATTTATTCCTGTATTGTTAGATTGCATTAAATTGTTTCCTTAAAAATATGAGAGCGTTGACTGTTAGCATATTGGTCTACAGTTATATAAGATGTACATAGAAAGGTAAATTTAAATACCCATGGTAGCTTTATACATGCATTATGGGAACTACTGCAAAAGTAGCAATATTGTAATGATATAATATCAGAATAATAAATGCAGGCAATGTGACACTTTGCTACTAACTACAGATTTATCTTGTTAAGGTCTGGACACTTTTCCTCGCTCAAAGTTTTTATGAAATACCGGCACGTGGCAAATTTAGCGGTGATTTTTTTGTTAACGGAAGTGATTGTATTTGACAAATGTGTTTTGCAATACATGTTGTGTATCACTCTTTGTAGCAAGTTTGATCCTAATCTCTATACGTACTGTTGGCAGTAATAGTGACTTTGTATGAAGATGTTTCTCAATATATGCAAATGCGAATCGTGCCAAAAAGTTTTTTTTTTAAGAAAACGAAAAACTGTTTTTGTGTGTTTTCTTTAAGGGCGGGTTAAGCTTTTACATTTTCAGGGAATCAAATTCTAGCAGTCTGGAAAATCATGCATTTTCATTTGTTATTATATATTTATTTACTGGTGTTTTACTCCGTTCTCAAGAATATTTCACTTATACGATGACGATCAGCATAGGGGTGAGAGAAAACCAGGCAAAATCCCACGACCATCCACAGGTTGCTGACAGACCTTCCCCAGGACGACTGGAGAGGAGGCCAGTCTGAGCTGGACTTGAACTCACAGCGACCACACTAGTAATCAAACACTCGTCCACTCGTCCACTCGTCCACCTGGCCCTTGTTCCACAAATCAGTCGTAGGCTAAGTTGATTGTAACTACCCTGACTACATATCTCTTTAACATATGGTTATGTTATGGTAGTTACAATCAACGTTGTTTAGCTGATTTGTCGAGCGGGAGCCAGGTCTAACATGGAAAGACAGGGCATGTTCTAAGGCAAGTCAGCCAAAAAAGTTGGAAAATGTTATGTTTATTTCGGTAAAATATTTTATCTAACAGCTACTACGATTTTGACCGTGCTCCGTCGTCTGGCATGAAACGCAGCCATTCTTTATGGGCTATGGCGCAATTCTTCCAAGGGAGGATCACTTTTGGTTGTGGATGAACCTAAGTATATGAATATATAATGAATGATAATAACATGAAACGATCAAGAAACTTCCTCCCGCCAGAACACAATGGTCTGGAAACATTTTGCAGCGTTGTTTACGCATTAAAATATACTGTCCCTATGTTATTACTTGTTACAATGACAGACAACTCGGAACTTTACGTCACAGCTTGTAAACAGATGATATTTCCGAGCTCTCTGATGGGTCACTATCTCATAAGCTTAAAGGCATGGGCGCCTTCAGATCCGTAGTCGGCAGAAAAATACTCCAAACTTCAAACGAAGATAATTCAGCAACGAATTCATACAAATTTGAACAGGTTTTTGCATTCAAGAAAGACTATTCCAATCTTTTTATTAAACAGAGCCTCATTCATGAGTTGTCTTTTGCTTTAATAGAATGTGATTGGATAGAATGTCTTCGTCAGGACATTTCATTTTGAAAGCACTAGTGATAAGGTGATATTATAACGTTCCCGTCTTGACAGTCTCAACACATACAGACAGCTCTATGGTCTACTGTCCACCGATTTTCATCTATTTGAAACAGTATTTCAATTACAGGCGCATCTCCGCGTGGCCGAATAGCGGCATATGGACATCGATGGCGTTCAGTATAGGTATCCAAACATTTCAAAATCACACACCGTGATTGAAGAAAGACGCCCCAAAACCACAGGATGCCAAAGTCTCTTTGTCTCACTAACTGTCATTCATAACTATGAGATAAACTGTCACTCAAAATTACGGGACAAAGGGTCATTAACTACTAAAGGGAGACAATATCTACCACAACCAACGACGCCAGTGCGTGAACGAAACCCATGGCCAGCTTGCTTTTAAGAACTGGACTGAATATATAGCATTATTGTTCTTCGTATCGTAATATATACCATTTTTCCCTACTGTCGCACTGTAACAGCACAAAAATCAGGACGGAAGTCACATGCCTTGTAAATTGACCCCTGAACAATCTGGTTTAATATTTAGACGGGTGGCGAAAGGAAAACCTGTAAATAAGACTACCTTCTCTCAAACTTATAGGGTGTTTTTGCCATGAATAAAACGCACAGTGTGTGTTATGGCGCACTCTATTTTCTCCGAAAATCCCATATATGGGCTTCCTCATGAAGCAGAGCTTTCATGTCTGGAATTAGACACATTTCCACGTTTGACATCTCAAAGATCTTTAGAATGAGTGATTAGGCCTGTTGAAAGCCACTTGGGCCTCAAAAAACAAAGAAGTTAATAAAGTGTTAGTTTTACTGAAGTGGAAGGACTAAGTGTCAACACAGAGCGGTCCAAATTGTAGTAAAACACTTCACTGTCCGCTGTGCACAGCGTTGCGGTGAATGTGTTGAACGTCGGCCATGTATGACTACACCGGCACTCCAAAATGTGAAGAGGCCAATAGTGTACCACAGAAAAGAACAGAAGAGTATGAACCTTCAAACCGGCTAGGGCCTCGGTAGTAAAGGGGGGGGGGGGAATCCTAGCGCAAAACAATGACCCATAATCATCTCATCAATGCCCAGCTCATGTTGGCTTCCTCTTCGGTCTGTCAGCAACCTAATCAAATGTATCTTCAATCAAACAGATAAATGAATAAACCACTTTGCTAAAGGTGGGGAGATGTTTTCGGAGTTTCCCGCTGCGTCTTGTTCTTTTGGTGCTTGGAAAGGGGGAATAATCCATGCGTGACAAATATACACTGCCTAGCAGACATATTCTAGACTATCGAGTCAAGCCAGATAGGATTGTACACCTCTGGCTTTGTCAGAGTAACGTTTCAAAAAGCTCATCTTTTTCTAATCACTTTACAGTTGGGAATTTTCCTTCACAGAGAGTACGAAAGCCAGTTAGCGCCACGCACAAATATTTTTTAAAATAGACCTCTTCATTATGTGATAGTTTCCTCATAATCACTGGTTAGTTTCTCGTAATTATGAGATACTTATATAGGCTATTCTTGTGATCTACATTCTCTAATTCGTTGCATTTTGTATAATGCAGAGATGGTCAAGCATACTTTAATTCGCTTTTACTTTGACCTGGGATTAAATTATTCTCAAATCTTCTCCTCCTTAGCTTATATACAAAGGCTTCTCAAGAACATAATACGTGATGACGAATAGCTAGCTGTCTTATCATTACGGCCGGGATACCTTTTACACCACATAATATGGTGTTTTGATGGTAAACAGAATATAAGTTTTGTGAGAGAAAAACATTTTTATGATAACAGGAACTATCTCGTAATTACGAGAAACTATCAGCTAATTACGGTGTCCATTTTTTATTTTTATTTTTGAAGTTTTGAGTGGCACTAACTGGCTTCCGTGTATGACAGATCTCAGGAGTATTATTACGTGTTAGGAAATAACTCTCTATGAAAGATTTACTGACATTTGATAGTCCTCAAAGGGTCAGAGGGGCCTCCGTTGCTCAGTCGGTTAGCGCGCTAGCCCAGAGCAATGACCCAGAAGCCTCCCACCGTTGTTGTGAGTTCAAGTCCAGCCCCTGCTAGTTTCCTCTTCCGCCGTAAGAAGGAACGTCTGACTGCAACCTGCGGATGGTCGTGAGTTTCCCCCGGGCTCTGCCTGGTTGCCTCCCACCATAATGCTGACCGCCGTCGTATGTGAAATATTCTTGAGTACGGCGAAAAACACCTATCAAATACATAAATAAATCTATGGTCAAAATAAAACGAAATAAAAACAACAACAACAACAGAACTGGCAGATTAGGTTCTTGCTATGGTTTACCTACATGCTTACTCGAGAAGATTTTGGGTAATACGGCATAGCAGTACATGAGTTATCCACCAGACAGATATGTCACTCGAGACGGTTAAACATCTGGCACAGCTGGTCGTTACTAGAGTCAGATTGATGCTGAGTCGTCTGGGCATATAGCGTTAAATACAACGCAGAGGGCACTAGGTGAGTGATTAGAGTCATGAAGCAAATCGATCCACAAGGAAATCAGCAACTCGATGTCTAAAGGAGACCTGTACTCACTATAGCGCCGTTCGGGTCTTGGTTTGCACGCAAGGCTGTGTCACGTGCATTGCAATCCGTCATCAATATCAATGACACCGACCACATTAATAATATCCTAGATCATCGACAAACACACGGGGCTCAGACCTGTGACCTTTCTTTACCAGTCAGTTCTCCTCTCATTGAAAATGTGGAGCTCCGTTCACTTTAGAGGAATATCCACTGACTGCGTAGGACAACCAAAGCATTTTGAGAAGGAACCTTTTTCACCTGTAGGTTTGAAGAGTGCATTAAGGGAGCTTAAATCGAGGTCTTAGTCGCAAAGAGCAACATTAACCGCCATTAGCACGAAACAGGACAGCATCATCCACTTGTATACCCGCCAGTTATCTCTTGGCATCTTCTCCTGGTTCGGTGTCGTCCATGTGTCTAGATACATGCATTCCTCCCGCTCTTTCCAGCTTCCTGCACACAGGGACATGACAGCCTTCGTATCATATATTTGTACAATACAAGAACAATACAATTCAAGAATCCTCTGAAATTATCACTCCTCAAACAAGAACCCTTGGGTAAGTGATGTTTTCGCCATAAGTTAAAAGGACAATAAATGGACAAACCCTTTACACATAATACAGGAGGCGGTAGAATCGATCAGCAGGCGGCCACGACGGCCAGCAGGTGGCTTCCAAATGGTACTCTGTCATTCTTACTGAAATAATCCCCGTTTTCATTTTTCTTACATACATCTTTTCTATTTACGTAAGACTTTCGTCATAAATAGATGATTCCGTCACAAAATTTCTATATTACTAGAGTCGAAATTTAATTCAACTGACTTCATGGAAATATTTGCGCAGTGTAGAAACACGTTTTAGCTTTACTTTGCATAATATAATTTTTGGTGTATATATAGCTTAGACTGCTTTTCAGCAATTTGGCATCTATACACATCCTATTTTTTTTAACCTGGACCTCCCATGTTTACACACGAACTAATCATTGAATAAATGGACTGAGTGTATGGCGGCGCGAAATCCTATACCGAATGTGGTTAAGAGGGGACCTCCGAGGCTCAGTCGGTTAGCGCGTTATCGCAGCACAATGACCCGAAGCCTCCTATCAAGGCGGTCGCTGTGAGTTCAAGACCAGCTCATGCTGGCTTCCTCTCCGGCCGTAAGTGGGAAGGTCTGCCAGCAACCTGCGGTTGGTCGTGGGTTTCCCCTGGGCTCTGCCCGGTTTCCTCCCACCATAATGCTGGCTGCATTGTAAAAGTGAAATATTCTTGAGTACGGCGTAAAACACCAATCCAATAAATAAATAAATAAATAAATAAATATGGTTAAGCATCAAATTACCATCATTTCTGTCGTGTCACGAGTTTGCCTCGCTGTGGCAAGCGAGTCCGGTTACTTGTAGTGTTGTCTCACTGGAATGCAATGTCTGAGACACGATACATGATGTTGAATCGGGCCTCAACCCATTGACACTATGCTGACCAATAGCTGGATCATGTCTTCTGCTGGGTTGTTTAAAGATAACAGTACTAAGATTGTGGTTGTCGAATTTTAAGGTATTTGATCTTACAGAAACAGACAGAAATAAGGAGCCTTTACAAACCAGGCTACAGACAGGCTGAATTGGCTGCTGTGCTAAACACGGTACACAACACATAGGGAAAATCAGACAAGGCCTGGATTTCTCCAGTGTTGTTATTCGAATACATATCCTGTAAACGGATGCCGTGAAACAGAGGAAGATTGATTACATCATTTTACTCACGACCAGACCTTGTTTTATCAACCTTCCTCTTCCACGGAGAGGAAAGTGGAACAGCTGCGTACCCTCGAGTCCAATGTACATGTATTGAACATTGGTAGCTAACAACAGGTGTTTTAATATAACAAAAAAATCGGTCATATTTTGTTCGACACAACAATTATCAAGAACTGTACTTTCAAGATTTGAATGAATGTACAGTAGGCCTGTAATGCTGTGTTACTATAGACTGATCTTCGTCGACGATACCTGAAATTTACATCATGAACCTGTCAACGTACTTTTATCTTAACGATATGGAAGCGGACAGGAGCATAAGGTCATGAACCCGTCATTGTAGTTTTACCTTAACCACTTGGAAGCGAACATGACCACTACATCACGAACCCGTCAAAGTAATGTTACCGTATGCACATTTGCACTGTTCCAAACAAATAAAACCAATGTCTGTCGAATCGCTGTTCTACTTACATATTTGGATGTATCTATTTATTTATTATTTATTTATTTATTTGATTGTTCTTTAACGTCATAGTTCAGAATTTATCACTTATACCTTTGAGGTCAGTATTATTGGTGGAAAGCAACTGCCCTGGATAAACCACCGACTTTGGCATGGCACTGTCGGACTTTCCCACATGTGGCTTACGCCCATGCACATCATACTGATGGAAGACAAACGGTCTTTAGTTATTTAATTACCGGTATTTATTTATTTATTTATTTACTATTTATTTATTTCATATTTGATTGTTCTTTAACGCCACAGTTCAGAATTTATGACTTACACCTTTGCGGTTAGTATTACTGGTGGAAAAGGCCCTCCGATGCTTAGAAGGTTAGCGTCCCAGCTCGACGCTATGACCCTGTGCATCTCCCAAATGCGGTCGCTATGAGTTCAAGTCCAGCTCATGTTGGCTTCCTCTCCGGCCATAGGTGGGAAGGTCTGCCAGCGACCTGCGGGATGGTCGTGGGTTTACCTCGGGCTCTGCTCCCACCATAATGCTGACCACCGTTCTCGAGCTCGGCGTAAAACACCAATCAAATAAATAAATAAATATTGGTGGAAAACAACTGCCCGGGATAAACCACCGACTTTGGCATGTTACTGTCGAACTTTCCAACATGTGGCTTACGTGCATGTGCACAGTATTGATGGAACACAAGTAGTCTTCAGTGAACGACAGACAACGCAAACTGTTACATTAGCAGCGTCCAACTCTTATTGTCACCACGGCCCTACAAGCAGTGATAGCTGCGAATATGTTCGTATTCAGCGTTACATGCTACCATGGCGACGATCATCGCAAGTGTGGTAACAGACCAAAGGAAACACCAAAGACTAAAGAATCAACAGACGCAGGACAAAAATTGTGGTTTATTAAAGTGCAGATTTTATTGAATCTTAGTCGTCGTGCATAGATGGTAGACAATAACAGATATATGCATGTATAATGCATTCAAATATGATATGATATACATATGTACAAAAGAAGCCAACCTTTGATTTACAAGATTTACAACCTTTCATCGATATTTAGCAAATCCTTTCTTTTTTGTACTCCAAATAGATTGAATTCTTTAAAGGTGGAATGTACAGTTTGAAAGTACGAAGGAACTGTCCACGTGTGACGTGGTGAAAATTCTTGCAAGTCGTGAACCGTTAAAGCTGGCTTATTTTTTATCTGACTCATTTTACAAATATTTGGCTTAGTTACAATCTGAACGAACGCTTGTTATGTACCTGTAATACCTCCGAATCTAATTAAAACCAGGTCGTATGTAAGCCGCTATGGTATCCACGATCTATAATATTCCCATAGGCCATTTGTACAACATGCCACACCGAGTGGACATTGTCTTCACTAACAACCAATGACGTCAAGCTTTTTGGCGGGATTCGGACTGAATACACGAGAATTCGCAGTTACAGTGCTGCACTTAAAAACAAGAGCGAGCGATTGAATGGCTAAAACATTTCAGCGGTTTTCAGGCGATCTACATTTCATGAGTTTGTGATAACTTCAGTGTTAGTTATGCTGTGATGGATGGGGGGGGGGGAAGGGGGAATGAAAACCGTGTGGGAACATTCGATTTCAAAATTTTGCGAGATATATACCGTTACAATTGCAAATGTATTGTCTTGGTAAAAATGTTTGTGAGAGATGTTAAATAGAATCCTTCACCAGTGAGGAATGGTGTGAGAATCGTAGTGTGTGTGCGTGTATTTTAGTACTTATCTGTCTGGAGACAATGACAGATGTTATAAGATGTTACAATTGTTCATTCATTTTACACCATAACTAAACATATTTTATTTACATGATGGATGTCAGGTTTATCATTTGATGAAACAAAGAAGGAAACCCATAGCACCTGACAAACTTCTTGACGTGACGATGGCGTGATTCGAACTCACGACCGAATTTGTCACTGTCCAGTAGTTCGATAGAACTTAAGGAGTCTAAAGAGGGCTCAGCAAGCGATGATCCTTTAGATCACTTTAAACGTCACATTAGTCAACAAGATTATAGCCGTATCTTACTTTGAGCCGTCGTACACTTAATCTGCTTAACTAAGCAGAGGCATTTGCAAAGTTACTTGCTTTAAAGTGCTGTATTGTATGGAAGGCGGATGTGTTCTACAGCCGAGCCTTTTAAAAACCACGCGGCTAGTGAACCCAAGAATGCGAGATTAGGCAAAACCGCGCGACATCAGCATGTTTTCGCGCGTTCTCTGCTTTCGTATTCTCTCCAGCCGCACGTTTTAAAAACCATGCGGCCAAAGAACACGAGAACGCAAGATTAATGCGAGATTAGTACTAATCTTGTGCGGATTTTACTAATATTACGTTCTCGGGTTCTCGGGCCGCGGGGCAGTTTGCAGGGCGAGAATACGAGAGTAGAGGACGCTCGAAAACGTGCTATTTTGTCTAATCTCGCATCCTCCGGTTTTCGAACAGCCTGGTTTTTAAATGGCGCGGCTCGAGAACACTAGTGGCCGCATCCGTCTTCCATAGTATTGCGTTAAATAGGAAAATGTGTTTGGCGCCGTAATATATATAGTCTGTAGAATACCAAGTTGTACGTCAACAATTTTACACCTGTTCTGCGATTCAATGCAGCGTCCAATAGCAGTTTGATGGTTGTAACAATATAAACCTTCACAAGTACAAGAAATTTAACAAAGTTGGTAAATCTTGGATGTGGTTGTAAACTCATATGTGCATAGATTATTGTACAAAACTGTGGGCAAATGCCAAAGGAGGCGGGGAATAAAGTACAAAAGAGGGCAGTTCGTATATGCAGCAGCGTGAAATTGTTTACAGTGTACTTTGGTAACTTGTATAGCCGTCGTGCATCTCAAAGCGTAGGAAATTACATGTATGTACACACACACATGTCATCTAAACATCTTTACAAATGCCTCATCCAAATGTTCACATTTTCATTTATTACTGCGTCAAATAATAAAAAAGTAAAAATACGTCTTCATCACAGACGACATTTTGTTCAAAACACAAAACATCAATATAGGAAGGATTTAATATTGCAACAAAAGTCTAGATATGGGTGTGTCAGTAAAATCTGTGGCCATTTTCACATGTATGATAAATTACATAGCATCGGATGAAAACATATGTTGAATGCCTCCTGAGAACAATTCATGCCATATTAATTTTCCGGGGATGGTGACAGTTACACCAGTAGGAATCGGCATGGAAACGAACACCCTATGCTGAAACTAATACAAATGTCCTCAGAAAGTGCGAAGATAATTTCCAAGCGTATATCTCAAAGATTCCAAAGAACGTGCAATCTCTATACACCGGCTGCGATGACTTAAGTTCCTTGCGCTAGGCTTAGCGCAATCCTGACAATACTGGATAGTTTCCTGGACAGAAATTCTATAACGAAATCAATACAGTTCCGAAAACGTAGTTATCTCGCCGGTGCAATTTTGCTTTCTTAAACAAATAAGCAGAGAACAGCCTAAAATTTTCTCATGTAAAACACTTACACTCTGCGCAAAACGGGCGAAAAAGCCACACCTCCTCCCCTTCTCAAACATCAAGTGAAGAGCATTGCTTTTCAAACAGGCCTGCTGACTTAAAAGCGGCACGCTTTACCCGTGCATTGAAAATTTAATTCGTTCTGGAGTTAGCAATATTTTTCTGCGTGAAACCACAGCAAATTCCCACACCTCATGACCATAGTGAGGGAACAAGAGTGAGAGAGAAACAGAATGTGGTGGGCAGAGAAACTATGGGCATAAACACCATGAAAACTTTTCCGCTATCCTTTAACAATATGATGATGTGAATGAAGAGAAAATCTGTAGATGGTTGGCCAACTCGGCACCTGTTTTCGTAGCGATTTAGCTTTTCCCTTCGCTGTGGCTTCCTCTCCGGTCGTAATTAGGAAAGTCCGGCAGCAACCTGCGGATGGTAGTGGATTTTCGCTGGGACTCTTCATGGTTTTCCTCACACCTTAATGTTGGCCACCTTCTTACAAGCGAAATATATTCTGATTTTGGGTTAAATTTCCAATATATAAATGCTGAGCATAGAAGAACAGTTAATATGGCGTTGCAGGTAGTATTCCTTACAGATCAGATGTAAGTGGCTTTTTGCGACAAATCACTGACGCTGCGGTTTCACTAAATATTTCCTCAAACTAGCGAATTCGGCAAAATGTTTATGAGTAATGGTCTCAAAAGGTAGAAATTCGAATTAAATGATAGTATAGCATTCTCGATGTCGATAAGAAACAACAGGGCCCTGGATATTTACACATTCTAGGCCACTTTCTTTCGCTAAAGGTAAATAAAGTTCTACTATACTAGTATTGTGGGACTTGCCAAAATGTTAGACAACTACTGCTGACATCAATATATTGATCATCTACCCTCTAGAAACTACTGTGTAAGAGTGGTACACATTATTGTGTCAAAAATGCACACCCATATACTTTTGTGTATCAGCAGTACACAATTTGTGTTGTTTGTGTAGTACATCCACAATGAAAGTAAAGTTACCTTCTCCTCCGTTTTCTACTTACTCGTCTACTCTAAGGAACTTATTTGTTTTAGACGTCCATCAAAACTGGTCGCCTAACATTTTTGACAGTTCACATGGTACAGTGCGACTTTTTCACTTTCAACGATAATAAGAGAGATGGAACTCGAATCTCCCGTTACAGATTCACTTAGTGTTGCCAAATTATAATCAGTGTAATGAAGCTACAGAATCAGGTCACCTATTTAGAAAGTGCCATTTTTTCACAAAAATTATTTTGGCTGTAGGCTCGTGATATACAGTGTGAGGTAACACAGGGGCATGGGGCTTTGGAAGGGCAATATGGCGGTCTAAATGTCATAAATGTGAACGAATGTGGCAATTGACAAGCTCAAAGGCGTCTATTAAGGCATTCCAACAACATACAGCTCATATAAAAATAAACCATACCTACCATGTATGTTCACCATAAATTTGTACAGACGTGTCCATATCACTTGGAAATCGATGTTAAAAATACAAGGTGTTTTCGTGGTAAACACTATATAAGTCACAAGTGATTAGCGCAATAGTTCGATAGAGAAAATAAAAACTATGAGTCAGTACAAAAGGCACAGTGAACAGTGAAAGACGTGAAACGTGAGAGAAACCGAAGGCTGGTGGGTGTGTATTGCCGAGGGATAAAAGATTTCCACGAACTGCTTTATATATCTCTTGAAACAAGATGGAAACAACCTAGTCATGCAGGTAGGGTGCGATCTATACGATCTCGTGAATCAGCGGTGTAGTTGCTCGGTCCCCATCGTCGTCCGTCGAGGCGTCGATGTAAGGTACCGGACTGCGCATGTGTCGAGCACTCTGCGGGGAGTCGGAGATTGTCGACCGTGACGTCATATCATCCGGCGGAAGACAAATGGTGGGAGTGAGCAGTGAAGTGGACCGAGGCCTGGAGCTGTCTACGGAAATACACGAGAGTTGGTCATCATCGGGGAGACTCGGGGAAGACAGTGTTTGATCTCCTGCTCCCTTCGGGGGCTCTTTATGCTTAGATTTCTTTTTGCTCGAGCGTGGTATATGAATCTTCAGCGTTCGTCTCGATGGCGTTGGCGTCAGGATTTTCACAATTTTCCTAGCGCGGCTTCCAAGGGTGCTCGTTTCTTTTTCGATGTCGTCTGTTTGACAGCTCTTGTGTTTGAACTGCATTGGCAAACTGTCAGGTGGGAGGAGAGAAACGCGGCTGATCCGGCGCGAGCTAAATCCATCACTAGATCCCGACGGTTCGTTTAGCCGAAGCAGGCGTTGACGCTCGGCTTCCTCTTCTCTAAGTCGTTTCTTCTCCTCAAAAAACTTGATCCGCTCAGCAAATTGCTGAACTCTCTGGCTTTTAACTGCAACGAACGGATCGAGCTTCATGGTGAAGAAATCATCGTACGTTTTGTCTTCCATCATTTCGCGTTTTTCCCTTTTCAAGTAGGAAATAATTCCTATGATTATGCCCAGAGAGTAGAAGAGCAATGTGATCACAATATAAAGAAGAGCCTGAAGGTCCGATTGTTCAGTGCCTTTTGGCACAACCAAGGTGTCATTTGTCGGCACTGTGACCACCAGCCCCAGATCAGCGCACGATACGTACTGCACCGGGGGCATTGTGCCTCGTGTGCTGAACAACACTCACAACGACTGATTCGCGATGTGAATAAGGACACACAGTGCAAGCGCACTGCACAGGTACACGTAGATACCACGGGCAAAGGTCAAATTATGTTGCAGCGAAATGACTTCCCAATCGTACCGAGCGCCGAACAAGAAAGTGTTTTTTTCGTCCGACATGGTTCCGTCTCTATCGCAAAGGAGCACAACGTGATTCCATAGACTGAAACTCTCCCGAACTTGGCAGATGGGAACTGTGGTCTCCAGACTCCCATTTGTGCAGCTTATAATTTATGCATCAGAGGTCCTGGCATGCCACTTGTTTTGTAGCCGCTGGAAAAAGAGAAGAAATAAAAAATAATAGATCATGGTCATAGGTATATAGATCGAATATGATGTCTGGAGTCTGGAGTTTGTACATCCTGCCAAAGGAACACCTATAATATCATTCAGTTCCAGCCGGAAATTGCGCATTTATCATCTGAGGACGATTGTTAATGATTCAACGTACAGACATCATAATATCTACGTTACAACATATACTGCATATACCAAACACATACATTCTTTCACTCTTTCCGAACACATGCCATGACGGATTCCAAAAATACACATGTAGATTTGTTTTCTTTTGGTGAAATAAAAGTGCCGAAAATGCTAATCTTAAAGAATGTAGACGAAATGGTATACACATGCTTTTGTTTCCTGCACTGTCCTGGAGTATCTTCACCAGACGGTCTATTTACTCTTTCCTGGTGACCCACTCTGGGCGATGGGAATTGCAAATAAATGTGAAATAATGATGCGTTTTCATTAGTGTGTATGGGAACATCGAGCATCAGGCATCAATGGCCATATAATGTGTTACTAGCTTTAACATGCATCACGGAGTTTGAAAACGTACCCAGGCGCTATCTAATTATTTAGCTAGACAAATACACTGTACAGTTGATCTCACATCCTACAAGACACAACAATTTTTCCAAGTTTTACCCCTGCGGCGCGTGGTCTGAGCGTCGATGTGGAGAGTGGATTTGCCAATATTGACCTGGAATGCCCATTGCTGTTTACGTCAAATATGAATATATATTAAGATGTTTAGAACGACAGTCATTAACAAGCACAATTGCTTGTAATCATAAGGAGTGTAATCAAGATTAAAACACAGGACAGCACTCCTTAAAGCAAGAAACAGAAATTCTTCATTATCGTTAGATGATCACAAAAGCAGAAGAGAAATTCAAAACATCAGGGACGCGCTTTGTGTTCTCTAAACCGGCTTGTCCTACTGTATGAAGCGACACCGATTTGCGACCACCCTTCAGACAGGATTAATATTCAGCCTCTTTTCGATCAACAGCGTCAGTGATTCGTGACTGAAAAGAATCATTTCAGTCAACTTCTAATGTCAAGCACTTTAACTCTTTTGTCCGAGATCACGCGAAAGGAAAAATACGATCAACAATACGCTTACTGCTGAACGTTTGTTCTCCGCACAGGAGACCTGTTTCCTGAATGAGGTTGACTGGTCGATGGACGTAATGCTTTCTGACAGAATTTCTGACAACGGCGGCTCGAAACATCACCAGGCTCTTGTCAGTATTTCGGTTACCGTGAGACTAGTTGTGGTTAACGAGGTCATCAATTCGGTTAGAGCGGTCATTAAATGTGTCCCACCTAGAGGCGTAAAAAGTGAGGTAACACGATCGGCAATGGAAAATATTGGCATGGTCTATATGGAAACGTACTGTTCTACATAGCGCGATTGGTTCTTTTTAACCGTGTGCTAGGTAACCAGGTTTTTAAATAGCGTTAGACAGACAAACTATTAAATACAACTCTACAAAATTATCAGAGCAAGGTGCACGATGTTTAAACTTCGACAGAGACTCGTAGGCCATCAGCTTGAGGCATTCAGATGTGTTTTGTTTTTTTAGATAATACAGTATGACTTCTGAAACAATGCAAATCGCTTGTTGTTCCAAATCAACATCATGGTTTCGCATTGTTTTTGAAAGCACTTGTTATAAATGAATAAATGATTCATGACTGATCTGTGGGTCACATCCGACATTCTTCTACCACTCGAAAAGGTAAAGGGGCGTTCCAAGTCGAAAATCACGCGATCCAATTTCAAAACAACTTATATATCCAGTTTCCAAGGAAATATGAAAGAAATAACACGTGTAAATATCAACTAAAATTGGTAACATGAAAGAGAAAAAGCAGTCAACTGTTTTCTATGATTCAGATAAAACACTCGATTTTCTAGGGATGCAATGCAGCTTAAAAGAGAAGAAACCATAAAAACGGCGCCAATAACAGATAAAAAAAAGCTTATTTGCAAATATGGCCTTTAATATTTTTTTTATATTTTTTCTTTGGAGGAGAAAGTGGTATCTAAAAATATTTTTTATGGTGAGTATTTGCCACAAGCTTTTGGCATCCGGACGCAGGTGCTTTCATTACACTGTTATAAAATACTGGTAAAAGGCCTGGCAACAAGCTGCCATGTTCAAAGTAACGGTCACAATGGCCGTAATATCATAACGTGTTTCTCTATGCACCATTTCTTCCAGTGGAGTTTTAGCACTAAAGCGACTGTAGTGGTAAAACACTCGTATAGAAATACCTGAGTTAGAGTGGTAACAGTTTCAGTAAAGATCACAAACTCAACAGCGATTTTCTGAGATATTTGACGACAACACTTTTCCAGGAACACGCTCTTCACTGCTTTATGCAATATGGCGAATTTCCTGGCAGTGATAAAGGAACACCCATTTAGAAGTAGGGATCACTCTAATCTAGCTAAGCAAATTTCCCTCATCCATTATTTGATTTGGGCCAACTGGGAAATGATTTCGTGACGATCCAATGGCCATCGCGCCAGCCTTGATGTGCCGGAGGTATGATTCGACGCCTTGAATGTGAGATCCGGCCAAGGGATGGACAGTGTTTGAAGACAGGCTATCGGAAACGGTCCATCTTCCCCGCGATAGGGACGATCGCTTGATACCCTTTTTACGCCCATCATCTGAGGGAATGAAAAAAGCGCAGCACGAATGCAGGGATCCCGGTTATCAATTAGACTGGATATAGTGAATAATTCAACGTAGGGAAGGAAGCAAGTGCGGTTGAAGGTGAAAAGTAGGCTATTGTCTTCCATTATTAAGCAACTCTTCAGCTCCCCCGACGTAGGCTTTAATACGCGTTGGAATTCTCGGCTGACAGGACACAACTCAGGGACACAAAAAAGACTCCGCTGTAAAGAACGTTTAAGAGATCTGTTCCCTTCCATAAATTAGGATTAACTCAACGTGTTTTCTTATCAGAGCAATCTGTTGCACGGTGTTGATGTTTTATAGCGTAGTATCTATTCGCCTCTCATAGAGAGAAAGAGCCCTATGATTACGCCTTCAACTGATATCGCTACGCATGATGGGAGAAAACAGGGGTAATATTTTTGAGACGAGATGACCTTTTGAGGAACTTCACCGTATCTTCATAACGTTTAAGTCACATACAGATATATATATATATATATATATATATATATATATATATATATATATATATATATATATATATATATATACAATTAATGTCACATGAATTCCTTGTAATTTTTAGCCGGGAATCTCCTCCCAAAGAGGTCAATCGTAAATTTGACACAAATACATTCGTGCAGTTGTTATTTCTTCCACAGCTTCATGCAAGGGAAATTTGACAATATGTTATTAACGTTTCCTAATGTTGATATCAAAACAAAATTATATATGATCAACAAACTGGAGCTGAAAGTCTCATCCTGAAGAATAGGTTTCTGAATAAACTGTGCCAGAATAGATCAGGAAACAACATCAAGCTAGTAATAAAGTCCACACCCGTCTAAGGTGGAATCACTAATCGGCAGCTTTGCCGTTATGCGCATGCACATCTCCCAGTGTCATTCAGCTCGTAGCAACTTGCCGGACAGTTCACGATAGAAGCCATTGTACCCTGACGCTAACTGTTCGGGAATGTAGACCTATGTTGGTGAAGGAATCAATAGAGAAAACGGGAATTTGTACCGAAGTAGTTAAGTACCTTTGATAACACCATTGTGGTAACGCCAAGGTGGATCCACAATTACTGCCATGTACTTGAGGCCAAACAATGGCAAGATGGGGATCTGCGGATAATCTATAAATGGTTACACAGACAAAGGTGCCGGTTTCTTGTTTACCTGCCGTGTCTAGGTAACAAGCCAAACGTGTGGGAATGCCTGTTTATTGAAATTGCCTCAGTTTTTTTTTTCATTCCATAATTTGTAGTGGTTTTCACGGGTTACCAAAACAACTAATGGCAGAAAAGTGGTCAATGGGACTTAAACATGACCTTCCGTGTCGTATTCGACTTCGACCAGTGAAAGGAGCTAGGATATGAGTCTGTCGGCATGTTTCTACATGTGTGTGAAACGAAGAGTAAAAACCAGAGCAACGACGACCGTGTGATAGGTGGCAAACGGTCAGGCGTAACCAGTGAAATCCGGCCTGTTGTTAGTTTGATTTTGTAAATTTTATTCTAGCTGTTCCTCCAAATGAGTAAATAGTAGCAACATACATTCCCCCTAGATCCATGGCTTGAATAGAATAAGGTAAGAAAAAATAACCTGATTTATTAGACGTCAGTGGACAAAAATTACTCAAACTAAAATGTTGTCGTCGCACTTAATACACATTTACATGAAAACAATGCGAAGGCAACAGGCTAAGTCCTCCAACAGAATGTACGGGGGCTTTGGTCATAGAAATCTACCCACATCAGAGATAATATATCAGTGTATATGTGTATTAATATGATGTTTGCGAATGATGTCTAGCTTTGACATTCAAAGTAGTTATCTAGTTACAACATTGTAACCACGACCTTCGTGCTTACTAGCGGCGTGACGTTGGCGCCTTTGTAAACAAATTTTGTACACTTAGACTTGTGTAAAAATGGCGAAATTATTCGATTTTATGGCTTTAGTTATTAGTCTGCTCTTACTGGTTGGTGCTGAATATGCCGACAAAAGGTCGACGTGACGGGAAGTCAAACAGTGACGTCACTCTACTATACCGTGACGTATCATGTTGAGATTCGCGCTTTGGACATGGTGTCACTTACCCAATCTATGGATTGCATGTTTATTATCGGAGACACTAATAACCCACAGGTCGATGATCAGCGTCAAAAATCAAGTAACCTTGAAATCAGAAAGACATATAATTGGGACAGCTCCTGATTGTTTCAAGAAGTAATGGAGTATTAGTTGTCAGAGAAAGACATCTAGTGGATCATTCTTGCACACTGTAACGGGAAAATGCAATGGACCATCAGACTCATGGAAAAACCTGTTCCGTTCGTGCGATATATGCACTACAATGGCGTTTTAACGGTTGTAACGATTATAACGTAAGCCTAAATTTGAACCAGCTCCCAACAGTTACATGTACTACGAGCTACACAGTGTATGTCCACATTTTTTTCCACTAGCCTCTGCAGTTTCGGCTGTGCAAAAACTATTCAATCTCAACCGAAGGAGCACATGAGACTTTATAAAACAGGACCAAAGTTACATACAAAACCTACATCATCATCATCGTCTTCATCACTTGTAACTTGTAATATCACAATCGTAACTGGAGATTTCAGATTACAAGACAAATATTAACCTTTCCGTGATTGGAAAGCCGTTTGAGATATTGTGCAAATGTATTCTGTTTTGCACAGTTTTGGTCGCAGGCTGGTTGATGTCCGAATGTTTACACAGATGAAGGGAAAATAAAGATCGTGACTTCAGGAACGCTCATCTGAATCACTTTATGTATTTATTTTTGTTTTTTATTTCTGTTTTTGCATTTATTGTTTCACTGCAACGACAGTGGCCAGCATTATGGTGCGAGGAAACTGGGCAGTGCCATGGAAAAACCCACGACTATCCGCATGTTGCTGACAAATCATCAAACGTACGACCAGAGAGAAAGCCTGTCTGGTATGGACTTGAACTCACAGGGACAACATTGGCAAAAGTATCCTGGGTCATTGCGTTGCGATATCTACGCAGACAGGATGCTATTTATTTAAGTATATACAGCCTGAACTTTCATTATCATTTTTTTTATTATCCATTACCGAAGGAGTCAGGAATCTGCGATTGCTTGTGCGTTTCTGGCGGTCTCTGCCCGGTTTCTTCCCACCATAATGCCGGCCGCCGTCGTATAAATGAAATGTTCTTGAGTACAGCGTAAACCACCAATGAAATAAATAAAAAAATATTATCATTTACATTTCCTCCCACCAAAATGCTGGTCGCCTTTTCTATAAGTGAAATATTCTTGAGTATGAAGTAAAACATTAATCAAATAAACAAATGAATATCATTTTCATGAACTTTCACAGTTACAAGAACTATTGTTGTTTTACAGTGTCGAGATGCTTAGAAAAGTTTGAATCGGGCAATGGCAATGCCATCATTTCACATTAACATTTAACATGCTGTTGGCAATCACTTGTATCAACACGAGACTGTTCACGTTAGAAATGGCATCTTAATGGCACTCGGCACGCAACTGTTCATTTTATTTTTTCAAGTTTACATTGCCACTGACAGATATTGATTAGGCTGCTGTGTCCTAAAATGGAGGACGGTTTTCCAAAACGCACGATAAGCCATCAAACTCAGAAGCTTTTCCTCTTCGGAGTGGAACGTCAGTGTGGCGTAAAGTTATCTAGCACCATTTTTATTCGACTCTAAATTATTATTGAACTTTGAAATAACATTGCCTGCCGTGATATGGGGTTCTATGTTGACGGTAAATTAACGGATCCAACAAACCAAGGAAGCTGCGTGTCCAGTGAAGCATGGTGCTTACATTCTGTTTATGGGGGAACATGGCTAAACCATCTGGTCGTGTTACTCTAGCACATCATTCATCGATGCGAATCTGCTTGTACACGTTCGCTAACACACAGGTACATGGAATTTCAATATTTGGCGTAAACGCTTTGTTTCTGAAGGCAAATACCCCCCCTCACACCCTCCCCCCACCTTTCTCCGCGAAATTAAATTTATAGTTAATATCCAGGTCTACTTCAAGCGTTGCCTAGAAGTAATCTTTGTCCGCAAATGTTGTTTGGGCTTGACTGTGCATTCTATACCGCCTTCACCCATTGACATAACATGTACTGCGAATTACTTCAGTACCATAATCGGTGAGAATGGTAACGTTATTTCGATGCACCAGTAGGGTTAATGTCGATTACATTAGCATGGAACTATTGAGCATGATGTTCGCGTTGATGTTGGTACCGTTTCACCACTGACGCTCTCGGCATGCCTCCATACGTTGACCACAGCGCTCAGGTCTGTAATGTAACGGGGTGCACTGGTATATAGGTAACCTACTGATTCCTTTAGACCAGTCATTGGCTTGACATTCCTTAATGTGCCGGAAGATAAATGTTACTCCCAAACGCTCCGGAAACGCAATAGGGCAAATGTTCGCTGACAAGCAAAACCCGCGCCATGCACCTTTAACGTCACGATGATGTCTACACTTACCTAAGTGTTGTCTGCAGAGGCTCGGAGTTGCTGGACAGCCGGGGTTACACGCCAACCGGCCTTGTCTGGACACCTCCACAATGGACCAGTTAGAAACAGCAGCAGCAGGTCTGCTGTTCACAACCACGGAACACTTGCCTGGCTAGCTCTCCAAACCCAGGGTCGTTTTCAACGGCTGGCTGAGCAATCCCATCCATAAAACATGTATAATCCAATTGTATTGAGGAGTAGGAAGACCTGTTTCGTGCAGTCCATAGATCGATGGATTGGTTAATTCCCCAGTTGCTCTCCATTATTTACCTAGACACATGTACCTTTTTGCACCGGGCTCACCAGCCAAGGTACCTGCATGGACGCCATTTCTAAGTTAATTTTACACGGTATACGTGCCCAAAGTTAGAACGCCGTGGTCGCCAAGCAGGCTGCTGACGCTGTGACTGATTGGCTCATTTCCCAGGCGTATGTTACAAACCAGCGTTCCACCTTTAACAGACGAATCGTTCTGAGAGCGTACTTCTACCTCTACACGCGTCCGCCTCGGTCACCGATTATGCCGCGCCAGCTATACGATCTCGTTTTGCACCGTTCTACGCACGAAATTAATTCAACTGTTATAGAATAGAGAGATTAAAAATTCAGGACCAAATGTTCTCGCCTTTATATTTTACACATTTAACATCGATGTCTGTTGCCCGCTTATTTACGCTAACGATGAACTAACCAAATGTGTCGGAATAGGCACTAAAATAAATAATTTACGACGGACAAACGAAATAAGCCCCAAGAGAAATGTGAAATGTCAGTGTATTATCAATGTTGTGTACACTCATTCGCTGTTATGTTCAACTCATCAGCGTCGAATCCCTCTGGGATTAATGTCAGGAAAACTCTTTCGACTTGGTTTCTCGGCAGACCATGGCATTCCACAGGCAACTTGCATGCGCACTTTTGCCATGGGTGCATTTACTGAATTCCTGGCATACACGGTAATCAAATATCGTGCTTATTTTGAAGGACTACAGATTTGCAGTCTAAACATTTTACGATGCCATGTGCTTTTTTTCCAAGGAGGAGAGGGGGGACACCCGTCAGCCCACACCCCCTCCACCTTCCTTTCCAAGATGAACGATATCATTATTACTGCATCTAATAATAATGAAGCCATCACTCCAGGATGAAAAACACTGACACTTTTCAAGGTATAAAACTAGGAATACGTTAAAAATACATTGCGTCAAAAGCGTCTCAATTTATGAGTCAAAATAACAGAAGTGTTTCGGTGGCGTATTTCGGCACGAACTCTTCAAAAGAGAAATATAAAGCTTTAGATCTTGTACACAAATCATTTGGTAGTGCACCATGCAAACTGAGTACGGATTCTTTTGGTTTGTCCGTCGTAAACTCTAAAATATGATCCACGAAAACCATTAAAATGGCACAGTTGAACGCTGGTTTAGGTAAGTGCTTTGTTTGATAATCGAATAAAACGCTGCTGATTTAAATATATTTCATATATTTTGTTCTAACTCATAACTCAATGTTAATTTTCAAGGTCTCTCCACTAGCACACGTACAATATCTATGTATTCACTTGAATTTTTCTGAACGCCGTACTGCTGAAATTTTAAGTTGTATGTACACAATTGCCGTCAGGTTTTAGGTTGTGTAAATGTGCGTGCTTTTGAGAAGTTACTCAGGAAATTTCTTACGTGTGACAAGCAGACATGCACCCCATTTTGCGCGAAAGTCAAAATGTTTCCATGTAACGTTTGAATGTGCAGACAGTAACACTAGCGTCGTCGGCTCTGTGTTGTGACCAAGGCTCAATAGGCAGTGTGTGTGTAAAAGCGTGCGTGTGATGGTGAAGCGTGTCGGGGGTGGGGTGGGGGGACAGAGAGCTACAAAGAACTCCAACCCTGGGTTTGAACCTGCAACACCCGTGCCATGCGCTTTAAAAATCTAACCTGCCAACACGTATTACGTTATTCAAATGTCGAATAACGTGCTAGTGCGGTATTCGATAATCAAATAACGAAAAGCGTTAGCTCAATTCTAGTTTTCGATCGATTGTTCGAGACCGGAATAACGAAAGACATGCTGGCACGTTATTCGTCATTCCAGTAACGAATAGCAGAAAATTAAAGTGGTGCTAACTTCATTCTCCCAATCACGACCTGGTCTTCATGTCTAAGATAGCATGCAACTATTTCGCACAATCATGCACAAGATCCCAATACAGAAGAAGATCTGTGCTGGTTAAGATCAAAAGGGTTCCAATTGATTTCTCTCTCTCCCGTTAATGCTCTCGAAGGCGGGATAAGACCAGTGTCATTGTTCTGCGGTTGGAAAGACGTCATACGTGCTATCCTATTCGTACTGCTTTACGTCTTAAAAGTGCCAGCAATAATTCGTGTCACCCTAAACATCTATCCTAGAAAGGTACTAGCCGATTTTTGACGACAGGGCCATCACGGTACTTTCCACATATCCACTGATGAAGCACACTGGGACAAGCAATGTGTTAGCGCAAAGAAGTCCGATGCATTGCCCATTACTTACATGTAGGTAAAAATTCAGTGCGGTTTAAACAATCTGACGTCCTCAATACGACTGAACGAAACTGAGTGTTATTTGAATTCCTGCTCAGAAATTCTGCCACTTATACGAGGACTGTTAGGTTCATGGTTTGCTCAACCAGTATCATCCGGATGAACTACCGATCTTTGGCACATTACCGACCAACTTTTCTAGAAGTGGCTTTAGATCTTAACTACGTTTTTGGTGGAAGTCAAGTCGTCTAAATCAAAGATAATTAAGGCTGAGCGAACTACTCCAGAAAGGCCATCAACGCCTCAAATATAATTGTTAAGGATGTGTCAACAATGCAAGGGGAGGAATGTAAGACATAAATTAAAGGAATTAAAGTTAGATGTATAGGAATATATTTAACCTCAGGCTCGGGTGTAAGCCCACCTAGAGTGTACCTCGTGGTTTGTTAACGCTCCCTTGCATCGTCCCCCTTTCATCAACGATTTAAAGGCCGTGGCGTTGATCCAGTATATTAGAACAGTCATAACAACGTCGCCGGACGAAGTCCCGGTGGACAAACATCGAATGTAAACCTAAATTCCTGGACTACTTAAAGCACATTTTCAAAAGATATTGATTTGTTGTAATTAGTTTGGAGCTTGCGTAATTCTGTTTGTTGGCTCAGGCGTAGAAATCCATGCGCCTATAACCGGATCCTTTCTGGGACTAACGAGTTATTTACACGGAGACATGCGTGCCATTTCTTAAGCTCGCTGCTCTAGATTGCGCCATTTAACGATATTTATGCTGTTTCCATAATCTTTCTTCATGTTCATTCTCTTCACGCTCAAGTAGAGATCTTAACGCTAATGGCTCCGGAAGTTCATGTATGCTCACAGTATTAGATATACTGTTACAAGTACAGGCGAACTACAAGCAAATAAAACCGTGCCTGGGTCTGTTCTGTTCTGGACGTCACGAAGTCTACAGGCATAGCATAGAGGAATCCAAATATGGTATATTGTCCCAAAAAGGACACGGAAAATGATCTCACAACTTATTTAGGTTAAATAGTAACCAGTCTCTTCTCGATTCACTGTATTCCTCTTGAAATCATAACTCAGATTATCTACTGTGTTGCCATTGAATGACATCATAAACTGGCTATTATCACTTCTGAGTGACGTGCTGTGTACTCGACCTTGAACACTTGTGAGTGGCGTACTGTGAACTAGTCCTGTCTTAACACTTCTGAGTGGCGTCGAGCACATGTGAGTGACGTACTGTGTACTAGACCTGTTTTAACACTTCGGAGTGACGCGTTGTGTACTGGTCGTGTGTCTACACCTCTGAATGACGCGTTGTGTACTGGTTATGTGTTTACAACTCTGAGAGACGAGCTGTGTACTAGTTATGTGTTTACAATTCTGAGAGACGAGCTGTGTACTGGTGGTGTGTTATCACCTCTGAGTAACGTAGTGATAACGGGAGTAAACCATTACTTATAAATACTAACACCATATTAGTGCAAGGCAAGTCGTATTCAACGAACGCTAGCCTATGTCCAACGGTTATTCTCAACACGGCTCCATGTGTAGTAAGTGCTGGTGAATCTACAAATTTCCTCTCCATTGCCGGTCTTGAACCCCACACGCCCTTTGTCTTAACGTCTGAAATCCCAGCGCCTTTAACCACTTGACTACGGCTTGCTCCCAGAATTTGTTATTAAGCCATTTATTTTACATATTATAACATGAATCTGAGCTTACTGGTTTGAACATCCTTATTTATAGAGCCAATTGTTTGTTGACTGTTGGGAGTATTATAAAACAACGTCTGGAATTCAGTCCTAATGAAATAATTAGGCCGCAAACAAGCTCTTCGCTAACTCCCTGAGGGGTTAAGTACATCGGTAGAGAAAAACCGCTGTGATAGAGGGCTTCACGGTCAGTATATCGCAATGTTACGTTCGTCTTTCACAGCATGTCGAGCTCGACATGTTCTGTTGCTCTTCTGTCATAAGCTAGTTAATTATAATATTGATAACAGCATGTCTGACTCCATCTGATCTAGTCATATAGGTTAGTTCGTTAAAACCCAGCCTTATGTGACGTGAAGTATTAATAATACATAGTCTTCATCGGCTTCACGGGCAAAACAAGCACTTGGAACAGGTCTGCGTTAATCACATATCAGCATACACTTGTCTTCTTCATGGAGAAATCCCTGCTGAGCGGACCGAAAGCGGCCACCTGAGTACACTGCGGCATATCACTAGTGGTGTGGTAAACTCAAAGCTGTATCATGTCGTATTGAACACACAATTGTTTTTTTTTTTGTTGTATTTACGTGAATGTCATTCAGGTGTGGCAATGTACCAGTAACACTTCACGCACTGTGGGCAGGTTTATGGAGAGAGGAAGTACGAGAGACCATGTTAGTTCATTTATTATTTTGTCTCCGTGACACATGTACTAAGCAGTAATATGGCCTCTATAATGTAAGATTAGTCACTGCTGTAGTCTGTTAGCTTTGTCAATATTGATATGTCTAAGCCATCCACATTATCAATGGACAAAGAATGACTGGTTCTTTACAGCATTATTCCAGCACGGCGCTGGTAAAAATCCCAAAATATCGTGATCTATTTGACGTGCGCCATTTTAAAGAAGCCAGTATGCCCAATTACTGAAATTTGCAAAGCACTTGAAGTGGAAAAGCCCCGCGTATTTGAGGTAATGGCAAATCAGCTGAAAGATTGACTACGTCAAGAAACAAAACATCGATACTTCATGTTTACAGTGGCTATAGAGAGGCGGAGAAGTTTTACCATTGCAAAAGCAGGAGAGTGCTACTTTTCTTATGTCTGAAATGAAATTTCGTACCGGCGAAGTATGGATTTCTTTCTGTGTCGTTCCCTGTCTTCATGCATCTGTATTTGTTTGCTTTCGACAAATTCCAGTTTTCAGGTATCTGTCAAATTGCCAGTTGGGGGCCCCGTGGCTCACTTGGTTAGCACGGTAGCGCAGTGGAATAACACAGAAGCCAGTGCGGCTACTGTGAGTTCAAGTCCATATAATAGTGGCTCCCTCTCCGGCCGCACGTGGGAAGGTCTTCCTGCAACCTGTGAATGGTCGTGTTTTTCCCCAGGGCTCTGCCCGTTTTCCTCCCACCATAATGCTGGCCGCCGTCGTAAAAGTGAAATCTTGAGTAGAGCGTAAAACAACAACCAAATAAAGAAGGAAATAAATAAATAAATAAATAAATAAATAAATAAATCAAGAAATCAAATTGCCAAATACTTTGGAATATGCCAAGCTAATACGAAGGACATGCTGATTCGACCCCTTTCCGAAAGCAGCCTATTGTTGGATGCCCTGAGTAAGCAAACTGATTTACCGGAAAAAATTAGGATCTACCTCATCATGGCATGCAGCCAAACTTACGTGGCTATCAGTGAATCGATATTAGTTGTAACGGCCCTCGGACATTTTTAAATATTATTTGCGGATGGTGGCTAACACCGGCAAGAACTAACCTTTATCTCCATATCTGGTGTTAGCGTATACACCACGGAAAATTGATTCTTTGCAATACGAATCCGAAACGATTTTAAGAACACTTGGTCGAATTCTTCGAGCCCAATTTTGATTGTTTAAATCATTTACAATTGTACAAGTTACCAAAGATCGCGAACTCTCCACAGGCATTCAGGCTTAGTTGTTCCCAGCATAAAACTGACTAATCAATGATTGGCTGTAGTTCGTTGAACAAATCAAACACAATTGACAAGAACTATACGTTAAGAACCCACCTGTGAGAAAAGAATGCAAACTACCCTCTTCAGATACCGTAACGTGTTGATATGGTATCGCATAAATCATTATATTATTGCTCAGCAACTTACATCGGTAGGAAAAGGAACATTTCACGTAATGTACACCATTGCTATAACATCCACGTATGTGTTCACGACTATGGCTACTAGTTGTTATGAACCCAGTCCTTAAGGTATTTGATTATGTTTTTTTTTGTTTGTGTTCACGCTGAGCGGGTCTGTGTCTGGTCTATATTTTTTTTCTCTGTGTTCGTGATAGCCTGCGCTGCAATTTAGTCTCGTGTTCTTTTGGCGTCTGTGTTTATGACTTTCGTGTCAATGTACATACAGGGTACGTTCTGGAAAAATGTACCCGTATTGCAAACAGCTTACTCGGTTAGCGCGCTTTCGCAGCACAATGATCCGAAGTTTCCCACCAATGAGGTCGCTGTGAATTCCTCTCCGGCCGTACGTGGGAAGGTTTGACAGCAACCTGCGTATGGTCGTGGATTTCCCCCGGGTTCTGTCCGGTTTCCTCCCACCATAATGCTGGCCGCCGTCGTATAAGTGAAATATTCTTGAGTACTGCGTAAAACACCAATCAAATAAATAAATAAATAAATCATATTGTAAACATGTATACGAATAAACCATTCAGAAATTACTTTACGGCAGCCTATTAAGTATGAACGACGAAGTTGTTAAGCTCGCAGTCATTTTAGGTATGTCAACTTGTGAGCAGTCGTATTTATGCCTACTAAAGGATTTTGTGGGATTTGGAGATATCGGCTTTCACGCCATTCGGCATACGTCATTCTGTACTCCATTTTTGTGTAAGTAGCGCTGTGTGAGCTTGTGTTTCGCCACTTGCTATCTGGTTACAGACGTTCTGTTTGCGCTTATATCGTTCATTGTCTCTTTGTGCGATTACGTACATTTCATCCCAGTTTAACCTGAAAGCGACTTTCTGTATATTTCCGAAGGGTGAAACATATATCGCCAGCTCGGCATCACCGACGCTATTATCAACCAGTCTATCATCCAGTACATTGGATATACACCATAGTCGGCGTACCGAGCCCTCCGCTTTTCGTCACTACAGGACCCTCATGCTTCGGTTTGTGAATTCCACAAAACTGTGGATTCTACATTTACGTGGACTGACTTGACTTTGGAAGCCTGAATATTCCATCTGGATTTGGACTCAGTAAGAAAACTTACTGTCATCAGTAAGAAACTACATATTTCTGTTATTATCTGTATTGTCTTGTATATTATTGTCAGTTGTAATATTTGTCTATTTTGTTGACATATATGTATTGAACTTATTCGAGCGTCTTCGTGTTTCTTTGTTTGATTTTTTGTATGGCCTATCGCTGTCTGAGAGTTGAACAAGCCATTTGTTTATCTTTTTCACTCTCTCCGGCAAAGCTCACATAAATTACAGTGTAGGCCACGGTTAACTTCCTTGTTATACCATTTAGAACACACAAGGAGTTATCTGTAATATCGTGTAATAAAAGTATCCCTATTACTGCCCATGGAACTAAATGTATAAAGAGCTCAATAATATTTCAGTGCATCTAGAAAAAAACTTAAGTTCCTTTGTTAAGGGCTCGTTGGAATATGATAAAACAACCCGTTGTTGAGAAAATTGTTCCAAATATTCTCTATTTTGCAGATTTGATGACTAAAAAAGGACCTAAAAAAGCAAATTGATGCAATTACTGCATATCACACGGAAATAAGGGGATACAAAAACATCGTGCTCATTTCCACTGGATATTGCACTTCTTTTTTTGAACTTCGCATTGCATCCTCTGATGCTTACCAGACAAATTCTACAATATGTTGAGCATCACCTTTCAAAAAGGGGCAATATATTTGATGGAGTTGGGAAACAGTGCTGTCTTTAAATGTATATATCAGTAGAACTGTGCCATCAAGCACTAGCTATCTGTATGCGACATCTCACGGTGAGACCCAGAAATTTATCACGGATCTACCACTGGGCACGGTGATGCAAATCAATCAGCAAATGTACAGTGCTCCTACCACTCGGTGTATTATTTATATAGTCGACCAAACCGGTGATTAATTATCATTCCAATTTGGATGATGTGCGATTCTATCTATTTTCACGCAATTTTAACGCCGTAGACTGCTATCGCTGTTTTGTCTCTCTGCAATTTTCGTCACGCCTTATACTATATAGTGACTGTAACAGCTGCGACACAATTCCCTTGTAGCCTACTCCGCATTCCAAGCACTTTGTCAACAAATCACGCGAGATAACGACTGAAGAGAGAAAGCACCAATGTAATATGCGCATCCATATGATAATATACTGTCTGCTGTAAATACTTTCACGCATCCTTCTTTGAAATTCCTGTGATTTTATTTATGACGGCGTCATGTTGATGAAATCGTTTAGGAATCAGCACAGAGAACATATTTCTTCCTTATTTTATTGTGCAAAATGGTGGAGCATTTTGAATTCAATGAAGAGAAACCTGCAAATTTCCCATTTTTACAAAGTCAGCATTGTTTGAGAGTTTTTATTTAAAAATGTATCTGTTTTGTTGCTTCGTGGCACATCCTGACAAGGAGATATCTTCAGATACACCTTTTACCCATCACTTCTTGCTTTCTCTTTCGAAGTCCGGGCATCGGCTAATTTGGTTGAAAGCCCTAACTACAAAAATCATTTTATTTATTTATCTCAATGGTGTTTTAGCAGTGTCTGGTTTATCTGATAAAAGAAAAAAGAGTCTATAACCCATGTAATAAACTATATCCTCTCTCCAGGATACTGACGAATCTCCTAACCTCAGGCCACAGCCAAACCCTATACAGCGTCTCAATAACAGACTGTTACATTTACTTCCCCTTTAAGCCGGTCTCGGTTGTACACAAACGTAGGTTGATGATAGCTTGTTTGCCATTCGTCTGTATTCAAATCGGCTTGGGAATTGAATATTTCGTTCCCAATTCTACGTGTAAAAGGCTTCAAGACCTTGGGGTCCTCTTGATAACATGTTATCAAATGAACCTCAGTGTTTGTATTGTTTCTGACATTTCACGCATACTGGCCATTAGCTGTGGTAGTATATAGAGTAGGGGTTCTGGCACACTTCCCGTTAGAGACGTCCCCACCCGGGTGGAGGGCCCACAGCCCCTGTTCCGGCCAGCTCAAGCCATATGGTGTCCAGCTTCATAAACTTTTGCCAATTATCTATGTAGACAAACGGACGTTCGCGTTTTTTGTCTATTATCTATGTACACTAACGGGCGTTTACATTCAGAGGTAATCACCCCCAGACCCTGTTCAGGCAAATTTCTGCTTCACATCAAGCCATGTGGTGTTCGTGCACACAACTTCTTGCCAAATATCCATGTAGACAAACGGGCGTTCATATTCAGAAAAGCACAACTGAGAGATCAAAACTTACCACAACAGCTCCGGAGAGGCCCTTGAGCTCGACCTTTGTGAAGATGCGTTTTACAAAGATGTGGCCTACTGTAAGCCGTAAACTGGTATACAATATAGGATATACTGGACATATACACTGCCAGACCTGCTTATGCAATGTAAATAGCTCGATTGAGAGTGACCAACATAGCTGGCCGCCTTATGTTTATTTAAGCTAAATAAAATTTACCCAGTGTGTTATTGCATACCAAAGCTGTGTAGGGAAGCACGGATACAATAGATTCAGTCTACAACTAGCCGGCATAAATATAGAAGCGTGTGGAGGCTATAATTTAACGACTTTCCATGTGAACTGAGATCTCAGTATCTCCGGCCATTTCTACCGCTTGGCATTGTGGGATATTAACTAGCATGTTTTTATTTGTGTGATACAGTGAAAATAGTGGTTCTGGACAGAAACTAACGTGATATTCCTCATCAGCGGGTGTTTCTATATAGGATAGGTACCTTTTATGAGGATTATATGTTTATGAGTATATAAAGACCCATCCCGCCCCCCAATTTTGTGTACATACTGGCCAGGCAGCTTAGCTCAGTCGGTTAGACAGGCGGCTTCAGTCCAAATATATGAAGGTTTGCTAGCGAAAAATCCGGGTTTATCTCTCCATATATTTTCAGTAAGTCGTCTCTCCATCTCTGGAACTTTCGACGTTTCACCTGCAGAAACCCATCGGGGGTGCTGTCGAGACATGGCTGGTTCTAGTCGACACCACGTGTCGTTACCCATGGGGTGAGTCTTTAGCGTAAACACAGATTATCAACCCATGGTGTAACTACTGTGGGAAAGGGCTAAGAAACCTGGAGTTTGCTTTTGCTCGGGGCTTAGGTTCGTGGTTCGATCCCGGGTGTGGGATTTTTTTTCTCTTTTTTTCTCTTGTTTCATGAGGTTTTTGCTTTTGCTCGGCGCTCAGGTTGGTGGATGGATTCCAGGTGTGGAGAATTTTTTTTCTTTTTTTCATCAGGAAAAAAATTTTTCTTGGCACATCACTACAATAGAAGACTCATGGCTCAGTCTAGACCTGGTTTACCAGACTCAAGTAGATCATCTACTTTATCGCTGTGTCTAGTCATTTCGTATGTCTGCTCTTGTATAGCGTTGTACATAATATATGTAGCTACACACCCCCTAGCCTCAATCAAGTATACTGGATAATGCTGATGGACACATCTTATATCCGATTTGTGGGTAATACTACAAGTATATCGAACTCCGGTACTCACCTCTCTGTCGAGAAGTTCAATTGGCGGATACTTTTTTTCATGAAAGATGGACGAGCTTCGTTCCGCCCATGCTGCACTAACTCGTCCCTCGTTTTGTTATCTAATCTGTTGTTTCATTTCTCGGTATTTTTTGACTTCACCGAGTATTAACCGATACTCGGTACCCGGAATCTTACCGTCAATCAGCGCTGTAGAGACGTGGTCGGTAATTGAATTAAAGTTACTCTCACACAATTATCGAATTTCATTTTATTCTTTGGTTTTCACGGACTGTCGCCCGCTTAGAAACTTACCCACCCCACTTGGAGGCCTCGCCTTACATGCTTATAGCTATAGGCGCCGCAATTATCGTGGACAGCATTCCGACACCTGCGACGCCTAGACCCTTACTGACCGTGAGTAACGCGGTATCGATACCATCAACAGCGTTGACTTTCGTGTGGTATTTTTTTGTATAGAGCGGCTCTGGTGTCTCTCTCATATTCCAACTCTTTTTTTCAGAGTGCTATTATGTTGTATTCTATACTCTTGCGGATCTTCAGTCGAGGGTCAGCTGGATCTAATGCTGGATACAGTTGCGCCATCTTTATGTATACTGTTTAATTCTAATTCCGATATGGGTTTTAAACTCAATTTTAAGTGTTTCAACTGAACGCCATGCTCTAGATTTATGCGGTTAAACCATACCGTTTGCGGTGCAGCGGCCATGGCATTGTCTGACGTCTCAATCCTATTACTCTCGGAAGTATTTTTGGGACGATGGTGACGTTTTAACGACATGCCCTTTCAGCCAACCGATCTTCAAGCCAGGAAGGATGTGGAGGGGCTTGTCTAGATTATGACTCAGTATATTATCCAGAATGATTATGGTACCGGGGAACCTCGCTAAGTCGAAATGGTGTGTTGATATCGAGGTAAGGTGTATCTGGACCTCCTCCGATCATATGGCCCCGTTCCGGCAGTATTCTCACATGAATTTAATCTCCCATGGCCATGTATGAGATGTAAGAAGTACCGCCATTAAAAACCCTATGAACCACACCACCCCTTGTTGTGTGCACCAGAACCGCGGTCACAGCCAGATCAAAGTCCTATTTGGAATCATCCGATTTAACGAGACCCCATACCCTGTTCTCAGGATCATCAGATAGAACCAGGGTGAGTTTTGGAGTGCATTCGCGGCTTCGACATCCACACTGGCGAGCTCATTCAACTTCGGTGATTCTTCGGATTTTCTCAACGGCACCTTTTTTCGTGCATAACCCCCCCCCCCCAGGTTCGAAGGTGCAAATCCGTCCATCCACCCCTTGCCTATCGAAACCCTCGAGATCTGCGAGATCCGATAAGGCTAGGCTAGTGCAACTGGACCCCCTGGGTCCATTACGTCGGTGAATGTGTAAAGTTACGCTTAAGTATGCTGTATCTACCGGTTGGCCGGAAATGTTTAATATCTTTATAGTAAGCCCCGGCACAAGGCCAGCTGACAGTTCTTGTACTGTGGATTGGCAAATGCCCCTGTCCTTCCGGAGTTTATGCTTTCTTGGTATACCGCGACTGCCGTCAGAAAAGTAGAGCCACTTACATAACAGGTGGACACTGCGGCGATGTTTTCAGATGCGCTCAACTCGTCTAGGTGGGCAAATATTTCTTTGTGATTCTTCAGTTTGGGTAGTCTGTCCCCTTCATTGATTCCAGCCATGGGTTCTTTAGCGTTTGAAAATCCTAGGATATCAGCTAGATCTAACAGACTGATACCATCGTTCTTTTTGAGTTCCAGTCGCACACGACCAGTAGCTTCACTCAGTTGCAGTTTAGCACATAAATGTCGAAACACTTCTTTGTTAAGGGTACAGACGGTGGAATCGCAGCTTTGCACGACTATCGACTTATCCTTCAACCTGAAACGTACGTCGAAACCAATATTGGCCTCTGGGTACAAGGTCATATCGAGTAGCGCGACCTCGAACTGGCCTTTTAGATTGTGCAGACATATTGAGTGGAGGGCACTACCCCTCTGTTGAACATCGCTCAGCGTGACAAACATATTCTTCTTCTTTCGGAAGAGATGTTTTGTAAGACAGTAAGTTCAACAGTAAGGTAACCCATTATCATGTCGGCGGAGTATATTCGAGTTAAGGGATAGAGGAGTGAAATCGTAGTGATAGATCCCAGCATGAACAACCGGCGGGTTGGTTTTGACGTGTCTTTTCAAAAATACTTGAACGCTACACCTTACCGAAAATCAACAGCAACGCATTAGTTGAGAAATGGCACAAGCAACCGATGGCGTGGGGCAGAACCAACTGAATTTCAATTAATGGTGAGCCACGATCTGTTGTGGAGCGTCAAAGGAAAATAACCTCATAGCCAACACACAACTAAGCAATTCTGTATTCCACTTCCACGTGTACTATCAAGTTCGCAGTATTCTGGAAGAGATTAAGGCACCACTCCCACAAGACGACGCATGGAGTCCGACCGACAACCCTGCGACCGGAGGGCATACGGGCGAATTTGCGCCATGTTTTGGGTCTCCCCAGACACAGACTAGCGGCAAAAAACAAGTGGAAAGGACTTTTTAGGCGTGGCTTATTATTATGTCACGAGGAAAGGATACGTGAAATCGCATTACGACTACGATCCTGACAGCATGTCATTCCAGCGAACACCGGGCAAATTTCAAATCGATTTTATGTCGCAAGGCGGGGAGGTCGATCAAGCATGGGCTACCTTCATTCTCGAGAAATGTGAAGGGTTTACCCAAGGAGTCGCGGGGCGCCTGAACGACATCATTCGGACTTATGTTTGGGCAGTCCTCGGAGTACAGGCACTGACCCACAGGAGTGTCTTAGGCACAGAAGGCACGGCATATGACGCACAGAAGCACTTCGTAGCAAATGTTGAAGACGCCATAGCAAGATCTGTTTACCTTCATTTGGCCATATAACGGTACCAGAACGTCCTCAGGTACGCCCGCTCCAAGGTGGATTATGCGTTTGGCGTGGGTCTGTACATGGCGCCAAGCACCTACGAATCGGAAATATCAGCGGCTATAACAACGAGATCGTCATGGCCACAACAGATCAGAAACTCAGGGTCAACGGAGACGTAAACTTGCCTTCGGCAGATCACGTGAAGGCAGCTGCCGGGACTGGGGAGACAAGCATTTTAAAGTCGCAGCAAGCTGCAGTACCGGTACAGACACCCGACTACACTTTCACCGAGATCACTGAGAAAGCACGACGAAGAAATTGTGGCGCTAGTAATACGTAGCGTCGCTCTAGAGCTAGCACTAATCTGGTCACGCTAGATGTACCCGAACGACCACGTAGATCATTTCACCTATAGCAAAAACCACGGCACAGGTATTCTCGGCAACTCAGTTCATGGCCTTGCCTACTGTGCTGAAGAGCCAAGTGACGATGCTCCCTATAAAACCTGGGGCAGCAGGCTGTGGCTTTACCGTGGCTTTAGCTAGATGCCTGCCCAGGGCCCGCAGGTGTTTTTTTACCCACTTCTTCAGACTGCCCTTGTCGGTTGGCTCAGGAGGTGATGTTGGAGGCGCTGGCGCTGCAGATACCCCCGTTGGCGCAAACACCAATGCCGATCGCCGTGAGCAACGACGCGATTGTGATGCCTTGCTCGCGGAACAGGGTGCGTATGCGTTCGGCACGAGCTGTGTCCTCCTCATGGATGCGGTTGATGGTGACCCGGATGCGGTTGATTTTAGAGTGGAGCTCATGTCTGATGGTTGAAGGGACCTCAAGGAGGCCCCCCTCTCATCCTGAAGGTCACGTAGCCGTTCAGCAATACGGCGCCTAGTGAATCCATCAATACTTTCGGCTTCTGTCTCACCCAGTTTCCGCTTTTGCTGAGCGACGTCTTCATCGAGGGCTGAGAGCTTGGCGAGGTTGTTGATATATTCACCTGGGATAGTGGGCAATACTTTATGAACACCCAGCAGCTCACGGATAGTCAGCTCGCGGGCAGGCAGCGGAGGTCATTGATTCATCGACGGCGCTATCCGTGAAGCTTGTCTCAAAATCTGGACTGCATCTTCGGCTTTCTTCTAGGTCCTTAATCTCGACGGTGTCGATGTTAACAGCTGCCTCTCCCAACATCCTATCGGCGGTCTGGATGGCTACAACAGCCTGATCCGGCAGCGTGTTCTTGGGATCCCCCGGTCCATTTGGTGAACCCCAAATCTTCTCTGATGCCCGCCCTCCAATCTCTCGGCCGGCCGCCTATAGTTGAGCGTGCGAGTGGATTTCCTGTCTGAGAGTTGAAAATCGTGCTGTCGGGATGTGCTTTCAACCGCATACGACTGCCGACGAGCTCAAACGTATGTGGGTTTCGGTGAGTAGAGGGGGTGAGACCCTTCTCCGTTATAGTAGTCATCTACTGCTGACTGGAGGAGCTCCTAATGCAGCGATAAATGAGTCCCAGTGGCCCCGATGTCAATGCCAGCATCATCTATGGGAAAGGCCTCTTCATCTTCTTATACATCGTCATGGTCAAACGTTGGGTTATCGATATCAAAGTATGCCATTTTGGCTATTGAACATTCCGGCCCAGTTATTGAACATTGTGGGCCAACGTTCAATAACCATGACTTCAGACGTAGAGGGACGCAAGCTAAATCCATAAATCCACCTGAGAGGCCCCATTTGGGTTCAAGGGTGTGCACCAGATGGTCGTCATCACAAATAAACCGGGTAGGATTGACCAGAACCTACAGGTTCAGGTTCGGTTCCCAAACCTCCGCCCCCATGACGTCATTGTCCCTGGGACCACGAGACTGGCCATCACCATCGCCCTAAACTCTCCCGACGACGACTGAACAGTGGTCGAGAACCTAGATCGTGCTGTGGTAAAGAAGACCACGATCCAGATCAGCGGCAATGTGGTGATGTCGATCCATGACAGGGACGTCTACCACAACTACAATGGACCTTTGGAAGACGGTCCAGGAGAGAGAATTCCCAATACCAGGGCATCTAGACTTCGGCTGGCCAAAGTGTTACCAAAATCCGCCTTCGTGTAGTGAAGGCACACCCGATGCCGCTCACATTGCTATCGCTGCCGCCTATGGCGACGAATACTACATCCCCCTCGACTTCGAGTTGCCTTATGCCTTTCTACCAAGTCAGCCCTGGGGGACAGGCTCGGATACCAGCTAACTTTCAATAATTACAGCCGCGTAACCTGGCCACAGGGGACGCTGCTGACCTGGCAGCAACCTGTTACACCAATGAAAACATCAGCCTGGAGTACGACATGTTCAACGAACCCGAGCACGCCCACTAAGTAGGCCCTGTGGCTTGACCTCCTCTCCACGGACGACCAACTACAGGGAAGCTGGCGACGCATCGAGAACGCCAGTGAGGAGTGACCATTCAGATCACAAAAACAACAGAGGCTGCGAGCCCTTTGAACATCTACATTTACGAGGTCAAGGACGCTTAGCTCAACATCGAGGATGGCCGATTCGTCACAGCGCTGTGCAAGTAACCGCTGGCCCATGGACCCCCACTCTTCGATTATCTGCGGAATGGCGGGGTGTGGGAAAAACCCTTTTCACTCTCAACCTCCTGGAGGGTTCCTATCACAGCTTGTTTCAGCACATTTTCGTCATGTGTGCCACTATATGGTACAATCGGGTGTATCAAGACTGTGCCCGGGTGTGGAGCGACCCAGAGGTATATGTCGTAGACCCAGGTGAAAGGCTCCATGAATACTTCCGTTCCATCCACCAGGTGTTCCAAGGGAAGCCAACGCTGTACATCACTGACAAATGTTTGGCCACAAAGGCGCTGACCAAAAAGAAAGACATGCTCTCTGAGCTGGCCTTCTCAGGCCGACACGCACAGCAAAGCATCTGGGCACCCAGAAATATAACTCTGTCCTGAAGGATCTACCCGAGGAGACGCGTTGGTTTGCCATCTTCCACTGCAAAGATAAGTACTCGTTTGAAGAATGCCACCGAGAAAATGATGTGATCCATCCCAAAGAGCGGACCAGAATGCAGCAGCAGCTGCCCCAAACAAAGTATGCTTGCGGTGTGTGACTCAAACTATTCGCCAGGAGAATATGGACGGACTCTACCAACTAATCGACAAACTGATCGACGAAGACACTGAGACTGCGTCCTCAGTGGACAAAAGAAACAGGAGCTAGGCGCGGCCATAACGAAAACGCTAGGGTGCACTACAATTGTACTCAGGAGAGGTCAGCATGTTCTATCCAAGCCCACCCGAGAACCGGCCGGCTCTATCTTGCGACCTGGAGCCGACCCCTTCGTTGGACATGCAATTAGTAGTGCTTACCGTGTGTTATATCATCGCTACGGCGTGATCCTAGCGCCGCTAACCGCCGCCCTTACCACAGCCAGGCACATTCAATTTGGACAACTGTGAACGATGAGATAGAATCCGACCCTTCCTTCGGAGCACCAAGCGAATCCGCCGGAGCAGACACCTCCGGTGGAAAGAGAGACAGATCATAAGAAAAGTCCCGAAGAAGGCGCTGCCAAAAAGTCCAAACAGGAACGACTGCTTGAACAGCTTCGCGCAGCGAAAGAATCACAACACCATGGTGTTTCTGTTGCTGCTGCTACAGAAGGACAGCAGGAGGCCTTGAGGCCACCGGAACGGAGAGAGGCTGTTTCAGAGGGGGCAATGCAGACCTCTGTTTACCATCTCTACGGCATATTCCACGGCCAAAGTTCCATGTTGACCTGCCTAAGGAGGTCCACCAAGCTGACCTCCTCTTTCTAGCCTTTGACATTGTCAAAAACAAGGTGGTTAAGGGAACCTACAAGTATGCCCTCACAGTGATCCATGCCGCCAGCCGATTCAAAGCACCTGAGCCTTTCAGCACAAAAAGAGCCCAAGAGGTTGCCCATGCTCGGTACCGTATCTATAAGCGTTGACCTCTTAGGTGGTTTAAACTGCTCCAGGTGAGTTCATGGGTGCGGTGAACAAGCTAATCGCGAAGCATGGATTTCTGTCAGGCGTAGGCTTGTGGACATCCATCGGGACCAGGGGATCGTTGAGGGGCTTAATCGGGCGATGGCCGATCCACTGTTCGGTCATCACTATGATCAGGAGATGAGGCTCCCTTCTGGACCTTCTTCCGAGTGGGTGGCTGGCTTACCCGCAGCCGTGGCGGCTTTGAACAGAGAAGATACTCGACTCACTGGCAAGCAGCCTTCTGAGGCCATAAAGACAAAAACGATAGCACCAAGGCCCTCCTCCACTGTTCCAGGCCGGCCAGTTGGCCTTCATGAGCAAAAGCTCCCTTCTGGGGTTGGCGTTCGCTATCTGTACCAACTGGGCGAACTGGAGGGTGGTCGCCGTCGCGCGACTGATCCAGTGCGGTTCCTGGATATGAACGAACTCGGGCGATCTGTAACTAAATCCGATGAGTCTGTGTTGTACTACCTGCTAGATGGTCCGCAACGGTGGTTTGTCCTCGTGGAACCTCTCGTGGTGCCACCTGAACCGCAGTATTTGGCGTGGACGGCTGGGGCTACTCCCTTGCTTCTATCACCTAGGTCTCCAAAACCACAGATCCCTTTCAAATAACAATAGCATGGTTGTGTTTCTTGATAATTTGTCTTCACGCTTGTGTATGTTATACGTATAGATGGTCAAGAATTGATACTTTAAATCGGCTACAAATCTTTTTTGCAATTCTCAAGCCTCTCTCAACACGGATAAGCAAAGGTATTATTAAACAGGTATACAGACGCAGATCATGTCTGACCATGCGCTATAATTTCTTATCATACAATAATTGCAGTCGTAAAATTCTAAAGAAAGATAGTCCTGCCATATTTACAACCTTAAGTGCTTATAGCTGAATTTTCGCTGTTGATCTTTTTTTTTCTTTTTTTCCGCTCAAACTTGGCACAGTATATACTAGAGATATCCGAAACACGGAGCAGAGGTGGTTTAAAAAATAAAACACGTAAGATTTTTTGAAAGTTATGTTTCTCTCAAGACCGAGAGGAAGAGTATCGTGTAGCTTGTCTGCCCATGATGTTCCACAGGATATGAGGTTACCTTAACGGCTGATGTTAAGGATGTTTGGTTTCTAAGATCATGAAATGGGTAATCTTTGAAGGAAGGTCGCTTGCTGATGGTAATTCTGCGGAGAAGATAATACGGATCCTGGTGGGTTTACACTGTCAGTTTCTTAAAATTTTGCTTACTGTGACAAAAATCAATGAATTATTCACACGATTTATCAATCATTTTATGACAGACTTCTCGACTGAAAAAAAAGCATTTGTGATCGCATGACATCAAGAATTCATTCGTGACCTTATTAAACAGATAGCCTGTTTCTGCACGTTGCACAGATCTTCAGTAAAACAAGGAAAAGGTTATTTTTTCGTTAGATGTCTTAAATCAATTTTCTCCTTCGGTTCACCTAGGTAGCATTCCGACCTCCGTTATTCTGAAATAATCACGATTGATCTTCAGCTGATTACCTCACCGGTTCATATTGAACCATTTCTGGTCTAACCATGCTATTCCACGTCAGTGGACACTCGTATTTTTTCTGCTGCTTCTTTTACACTCAATCGTCATTGGCTGCGTTCTGGAAACTGAACTAACATAGTTCTCAGTAGTCATTTGTCTTTCAGCTAATTCATTGGTTCACCACATGCTCAGTTCTTGCTCTATTCTACGTAGATACGTCACTTGATCATTGTCTAACTCCGAGTAAACTAGTGGGAATTAAAATTTGAACATAACCAATTTGGAAGTTTTTATGTCAGTAGCCTTTGTCTTACGATAAGGCTAAATAAAAACTCTGATAAGATCACCTAGCAAGACACAGAGGTGAAGGTCACCGTTATGTCTGGTCAACATTTTTGATAAACAGACCAGACCACATGTGGCCACAAATTGTGGTCAAGGAACTATTCATATATGACGACAATGAAGTATATGTGACCACTATTTGTAGCCAACTAATGATGAGTGGCCACCGTTTGTAGTCAGCAAACAATGTGGGGACACCATTTCAGTCATGAAACTATACTCGTTCACTATCTGTGGCCAAGAAACGGTATGTGGCCATTAGACAATAGGTGTTCCGGGTCAATAGTCCTAAGACCAGTTTCCAAAAAAGACAAATAACACAAACCACCAAAGAACTTAAAAGTATATGAAAATGAAAAAATTGGGACGGAATCATTAAAAGCAGCAGTCAGCAGTTTTCATTGATGAGGAAAAGACCCAATAAATGTTCTTGGTGGATGAATAAAATTATTATCCAACTCGTGCACCATTTAAGTACATATGGTGTCGATAATCAAATATGTATCTCAGTTGCGCTTTGACTGTAGCTGTTCACATATCCAACGTGGCGATCACACTCTTCGCGGTGCCCCTTTGCCTCTGTGCCTCCACATTTTTTGTCCCCGAAGTGCACCCAATCGCTGTTTGTTTAGCAAAACAGCGATTGCCACTCCGAACAGAAACATTACTGACCTTGACGGAAACTGTACCCTTGGGAGGAACTCATACTTATTAGACTTCGTTAAGCAATTGGCCTTGAGAGGCAAAACGATCAACGACATCATGCACTCAACGGCATAACTTCCAAACGTGATAGCCCAGCAAAGGGCAATTGAAATGGCACGACATTTGCAGAAGAACAGCAAAGCGTAACCTCAAATGATTTGTGCGTCACCAGACATTAAAGAACCCTCTCTCCTGTAAAACTCAAACGCCATCAACAGGAAAAGGACAGAGTGTAGGGTGTGTTTTGGTCAACTGTACTTGTAGTAAGGTAAGCCCGATGATGGTTGTGGATGCGGCAGTATTGCTTCCACGGCTGAAGCTGATCCTGTGCAACAGGCTTGCCACACCTTCTTGACGGTGCCATCATTGGGCTTATTATCTTGCAAAAGCATGGGAATTTGCCTCAGAAACTATAAGACGCCAATCCAAAAAACTTCAACTTTATCGCAGAGGAATATGAAAGAGTGATTTATTGATTCATTTGTTTTTTTGATTGTTATTTTCAGCCCTACTCATGAATATTTCACCGTCACACCTTTCAGTCTTTCACACCTATAATCGGGCAGGAAGCCAGTCTGAGCCGGGCGTGAACTCACAGCGACCGTATTGATAAGCAGCTCCTGTCTTATTGCTCTGAGCTAGTGCTCTAAACACCTTGACCAGAGATTGTCCCCAAATAGTAACAGGATCAAATATTGCAACTTACCACGACAAGATACAAGACAATATCACAGACAACATTATCAACATTCACAGAAAACTCTATTGATCCAACTGATCGGAAAAGATAAACTTAAAACTGACAACTTTGCATTTGCAAATAATAATGCTTTGAAACTGAAAAATGCATTTTACGTGAACAATACTTGAATTATATCGTCAAGCAACAATCAATTAAATAGACTATATATATATCAAACATTCCATCAATGCGACACATTGTGGACATTCGAATAACGTAAAACAGGATAGTCGATATTGCAATAACAAAAAGGAAAGGAGTTTAGATCCAAATACGGAAAAGTGTGCCAGCTCAATTCTAACTTTCAATCGATCAGCCCATTGTTCGAGACCCGCATAACAAAAGACGTTCTACCACATTATTTGCTATTCGAATAACGAAAAACGTGCTGGCGCGTTATTCGACATTCCAATAACGAAAAAACGAAAAATGACAGTTATGCTAACTTCAGCCTCCCGATCACGACCTGGTCGTCATGTCTAAGATAACAGCAACCATTTCCCACAGTTATACACAAGATCCCATTACAGCAGAAGACCTATGTGGGCTGAGATCAAGAGTTCGAATTGATTTCTCTTCCTCTCGTTAGTGCTAACGAAAGAGAGATAAGAACAGTGCCATTGCTCTGCGGCTGGAGGGACGCCATACGTGCTATCCTATTCATACTGTTTTACGCCTCAAGCAGCAATAATTCCTGTCACCGTAAGCACATATGCTGGAAAGATATTTACCAAGTTTTGACGACAGGGCCATCACGGTACTTTCCACATATCCACTGTTGATGCACATTGTGACAAGCAATGTGTTAGAGCAAAGAAATCCGATGCATTGCCCATTACTTACATGTAAGTAAAAATTCAATGCGATTTAAGCAATATGACGTCATGAGTTCGACTGAACGAAATTGAGTGTTATCTGACTCCCTGCTCAGAAATCCTGCCACTTATGCGAGGATTGTTAGGTTCATGGTGTAAGCATCTGAGTATCGATCTTTGGCACATGACAGATCAACTTTTCTAGAAGTACGTGAACTACTCCAGAAAGGCCATCAACGCCTCATATATAGTTGTCAAGGCTGTGCGAACAATGCAAGGGGGGGGATATATGATATAAATTAAAGGAATTAAGGTTAAATATATAGGAATATATTTAACCCCAAGGTCGGGAGTTGACCCACGTCTTGTGTATCTCGTGGTTTGTTGACTCTCCCATTCGTACTGTCCCCCTTTCATCAACGCCTTTAAGGCGGTGATATTGATCAAGTATATTAGAACAGTCATAACAACGTCGCCGGACGAAGTCCCGGTGGACAAACACAGAATGTAGTCCTAAAGTCCTGGACTACTTAAAACACATTTTCAAAAGATATTGATTTGTTGTAATTAGTTTGGAGCTTGCGTAATTCTGTTTGTTGGCTCAGGGGTGGAAATCCATGCGCATAAATCCACGAGTTATTTACACGGAGACATGCGTGCAATTTCTTAAGCTCGCTTTTCTAGATTGCCCCATTTAACGATATTTATGCTCTTTCTATAATCTTTCTTCATGCTCATTCTCTTCACGCTCAAGTAGAGATCTTAACGCTAATGGCTCCGGAAGTTCATGTATGCTCACAGTATTAGATATACTGTTACAAGTACAGACGAACTACCAGCAAATAAAACCGTGTCTGGGTCTGTTCTAGTCTGCAACTGACAAAGTCTGCAGGCATAGCATAGAGGAATCCAAATATGGTATATTGTCCCAAAAAAGATATGGATTATGATCTCACAACTTATATAGATTAAACAGTAACCAGTCTCTTCTAGGTTCATAGTATTCTTCTTGAAATCTTAACTCAAATAAATAACTGTTTTCTTGCCATTAAATGACATCATAAACTGCGTGTTAACGCTTATGAGTAACATACTGGGTACGAACCCTGTGTTATTACTTCAGTGTGATGCGTTGTGTACTGGTCGCGTGTTAACACTTGTGAGTGATGTACTCTGTACTAGTCCTGCGTTAAGACTTCTGAATGACGTTGTGTGTACTCGTCTTTGAACACTTGTAAGTCACGTACTGTGTTCTAATCCTATGCTAACACATCGGGGTGACGCGTTGTGTACTAGTCGTGTGTTTACAATTCTGAGTGACGCGTTGTGCACTGGTTGCGTGTTATCACTTCTGCACATAGTAGTGATAACCGGGGTAAACCATGACTTAACGAATGATATACTGTGAGAGGGTTACCTGATCGTCTTCGACCGTTTATTCTCAACACAGCTCTACATGTAGTGAGCGCTGAGGAATCTACATATTCCCTCTCCATTGTCAGTCTGGAAACCAGCAGGTCGTCTGTCTTAACGTTTGAAATGCAAGCACTCTTGACCACTTGACCACAGCTCGCTCCCTGAATTTCTTCATGAATCACTTATTTTACGTATTGTAACATGGATCTGAGCTTAATTATTTGAACGTCCTTATTTATAGAGCCAATGGTTTGCTCACAGTTGAGAGTCCTGAAAAAATAACGCGTGGCAGTCAGCCGGATTTTCTTCCTCATTAAATAATTACACCGTAAGCAAGCCTGAGTCATATAGGTTAGTCCATTAAAACCGAGCCTTAGGTGATGTAAATTATCAATAATACATAATCTTCATGGGCTTTATGGGCAAAACAAGCACTTGAAACAGCTCTGCGTTAATCACATATCAGCATTCACTTGTCTTCTTCATGGAGAAACCCCTGCTGAGCGGACAGACCGGAGCGGCCACCTGAGTACGCTGCGGCATATCACTAGTGGTGTGGTAAACTCAAAGCTGTATCATGTCGTATTAAACACTCAATTGTTTTTTGTTTTTTTTTGTATTTACGTGTATGCCATTCTGATGTAGCAGTGTACCAGTAACATTTCACGCACAGTGGGCAGATTTATGGACAGCGGAAATACGAGAGCCCATGTTCGTACATTTATCATTTTGTCTACGTGACATATTGACTAAGCTGTAATATGGCCTCTATAATGTAAGATTAGTCACTGCTGTAGCCCGTTAGCTTTGTCAATATTGATATGTCTAAGCCCTCCACATTATCAATGGACAAAGAATGACTGGTTCTTTACAGCATTATTACAGCACGACGCTGGTAAAAATCCCAAAATATCGAGATATATTTGACATGCGACATTTTAACTAGCCAGTATGTGCAATTACTGAAATTTGCAAAGCACTTGAAGTGGAAAAGCCCCGCGTATTTGAGGTAATGGCAAATCAGCTGGTAGACTGACTACGTCAAAAAACAAAACATCGATACTTCATGTTCACGGCGGCTTTAGAGAGACGGAGAAGTTTTAGCGTTCCCAAAAAGCGGGAGAGTGCTACTTTTCCTTTGTGTGCTATGAAATTTCATACCGGCGAAGTATGGATTTCTTTCTGTGTCGTTCCATGTCTTCATGCATCTGTATTTGTTTGCTTTCGACAGAAGCCAGTTTTCAGGTATCTGTCAAATTGCCAATTACTTTGGAATACGCCAAGCTGATATGAATGACGTGCTGATTAGGCTCATCTTTCCGTGGACAGCCTATTGTTGGATTTCCAGGGTAAACAAACTGACTTACCGGAAAAATTTTGTATATACCTCATCACTGAACGCAGACAAACATACGTGAGTATCAGTTAATTGATATTATTTGCAACGAGCACTGGACTTTTTAAAATTATTATTTGCTGATGCAGGTTAACACCGGCAAGAACTAGTATTATCTGCATATCTCGTGTTAACGTATACACCATGGAAAATTGATTCGTTGCAATACGAATAGGAAGAGATTTTAAGAACACCTAAATCCTTAATTGTACCATGTATGAAAGTGACTAATCAGTGACAGGCAATAATTCGGTTAAAAGATAAAACAAAACTGACAAGATCTATACTTTAAATACTCACCCGGGAAAAAGAATGCAAACTACCCTCTTAAGATACCGTAACGTGTTGATATCTTATCTCACAAGTCATGACGTCAATGCTGAGCAACTTACATCGGTAGGAAAAGTGACATTTCATGTAATGTACACCATTGCTGTAACATCCACATGTGTGTTCCCGACTATCCATACTAGTGTACTAGGTATACTGATATTAAAATAGATAATCTGACGCAGAATCTGGTGTCATCAAAACTACATCAGATTAACGATTTATGATGAAAGATGGCAAAACTCAGATGAATAAACCTGTAGGCACGGTTTACTTCCTGGTCATAACGTTTAGAACACACAAGGGTGTAATATCGTGTAATAAAAGTATCCATATTACTGCCCATGGAACTAAATGTATAAAGAGCGCAATAATCTTTCAGTGCATCCAGAGCTTACTTTAGTTCATTTGTTAAGCTCTCGTAGCATTATGATAAAAACTGCCTGTTGGTGCGAAAATTGTTCAAATTATTTAATTTTGCACGTTCGGTGGGTTAAAAATGTATCTCTTTATGTGGAAATTGATGCAATTATTGCGTATAACATGGAAAGAAAGGGATACAAAAACATCATTCTTATTTCCACTGGATATTGCTCTTCTTTTAAGCTTGGCATTGCAAACTCTACAATACACTGAGCATCAACTCTTCAAAGGGGTAATACACTTGATCGAATATGTATATATCAGTAGAACTGTGCCATCAAGGACTACCTGTCTAAATGCGACATCTCACAGCGTGATCAAGTAGTTTATTGCGGGCCTAGTCGTGAACACTGACCTGCAAATCAATTAGCCAATGGACAGTGCACTGACTAGTTGGTGTATTATTTATATCATCGACCAAACCGGTGATTATTTGTCATTGCATTTCGGATCAAATGTGATTCCATCTGTTTTCACTCAATTTTAACACCATAGATTCCTATCGCTTCTATTCGTGTGTCTGCAATTTCCCTCACGTCTTGTGCTGTATAGTAACTTTAACAGCCGCGATTCTCTTGTACTAGTGTAGTATTTCAGTAAGGGCCAAACACATAGAGGGTGCAGATGAGGTAATATGTATTCTGGTTATCAGTCTACGTGTACATCCATCAGTGATGCCAACCATGGCGGAGACCCTCACTGGTACTTTACTCACTGGTACATTTACATCGTGTACACTGTATAGGACACCACACTCCGTATTCCAGATAATTTGTCAACAAATTACGAGAGATAACGGCTGAAGCGAGAATGCAATAGGCGCATTCATGCGGTAGTATAGTATTTGCTGTAAATACTTTCACGCATCCTTCTTTGAAATTCCTGTGATTTTATTTATGACGGCGTCATGCAAAAATATTGGTGATATACACCAGAGTAAAATAATTATCTCTTAGAGTAATGATATAAACCATTTTGACTAAAACCATAAACCAATGTATGGAGTTAACGGAAAGTAACTGGTTGTGTGTATTAGAAAAAATTCATTTCAACCAACACATTGCAAAATAACACATTCTCTTGGTAAGGATGAAATTATTTTGTTTTCATATTTGTCAGATGTGGTTGAAATCGTTCAGGAATCAGCACACAAAACCTATTTCTTCCTTATTTTATTGTGGAAAATAGTAAAGTATTTTGAATTCAATGAACAGAAACCTGCAAATTTCCCACTTTTGGAGAGTCAGCATTGTTTGAGAGTTTTCATGCCTGGTTTATGTGATTAGAGAAAAAAAGAGTCTATAACCCATGTGGTGAACTATATCCGCTCGTCAGGATTCTGACGAATCTCCTAACCTCAGGCCACAGCCAAACCCTATACAGCGTGTCAATAACAGACTGTTACATTTACTTCCCCTTTAAGCCGGTATCGGTTGTACACGAACGTAGGTTGATGATAACTTGTTTGCCATTCGTCTGTATTCAAATCGGCTTGGGAATTGAATATTTCGTTCCCAATTCTACGTGTAAAAGGCTTCAAGACCTTGGGGTCCTCTTGATAACATGTTATCCAATGACCCCCAGTGTTCGTATTGTTTCAGAGATTTCACGTATACTGTCCCTTGTCTGTGTAAATTATTCACGACGGCAAAACCAGGATCCCGTGGGAATTTGTGTAGATTGTCTGTTGTCACGGCTTTTGACAAATGGTGTGAATCAGGACTGACGGTATATGTAATCCAGTGTTGGTCCCCATATTAGTGTACCAGTCCTTGATCGCCGAGCGGTTTTGTGTGATACTGTGCAGATCCCTAGAGTTTTTGAGCAGTAAGGACGTGTGTTCGAACCCAGTTGCAGTCACTTGACTAAAGCTTTCTCATGGTGAGATGTTGTGGTCCTCCTCCAACCATCTGATACAATCTGCGTCTGTATGCGTATTCAATATACTGATAGATAGTGCATACATACCTCAGACCGAATACTGCATTATTTGTGGTGCACGGCTGGGGCTACTCCCTTGCTTCTATCACCTAGGTCTCCAAAACCACAGATCCCTTTCAAATAACAATGGCATGGTTGTGTTTCTTGATAATTTGCCTTCACGACTGTGTACATCATACGCACGGTTAAGAGTTGACCACAAATCGGCCACAAATCTCTTTTGCTATTCTCAAGCCTACCTCAACACGGATAAGCAGAGGTTTATGAAATAGGCATACAGACGCATATCATGTCCGACTAGGCAGTATAGATTCTTATCATACGACAATTGCAGTCGTAAAATTCTAAAGAAAGAAAATGCTGACATATTTACAAAGTTAAGTGTTTAAAGCTGATTTGTCGGAGCTGATCTTTCCTTCGCTCAAAATCGGCACAGTATATATTATGGAGGTATTCGAAACATGGAGCCGAAGTGATTTAAAGAATAAAACCCGGAAGATTTTTTGAAAGTTATGTTTTTCTCAAGACCGAGAGGAAGAGTTTCGTGTAGCTTGGTATTTCCTACAGTCTTGTCTGCCCATGATGTCCCACAGGATATGACATCACAGCAGCAGTATACCGTTTTGTTGAGCAATCAGTTGTGCTAATCATACACCAAATTACGATGGGACTTGTTTTCATGTCTTCCCATCGTACCCCTCCAGAAGACGACAATGGATAATTGCCATGCGAGGTGACAATTTCGTATCGAATAAGCAGTCTAAATTAAGATTTTGCCATTTTGAAGAGACACGTTTTGATCAAGTATACAGTCTAAAAACATTGCTCCCCAAAAGTGGAAATACCACAATTACGTCAAGCATATTTGGCACACTTGTGCCATTCAACGGCAGGCAAGCGATAGCCGATTTTCTTCTGGGACTTTTGGTGTTAAACATATTTTTATTTTCTGCCGGTCAAAATATTCACCTGCATTTTTTGGTTTGCATCATTTTGTTTTTAAATTTATATCACAGGTGTATCATTCATTTAGGAAAAGTAAAAAATAGAACCGGGTCACTTCCCCTGTACATAACAGTAACGATCGCCGAACAGTTATATGTAGCACTGTGAAGACTTCAAGCCTTTTGGCAAATGAAGTCCGAAGTTCGAATTCAACTATCACTGTTTTTGTTAAAGCTTTTCTTCAGATGGTTTTACAACACCATTACCACGTGTTCCGCTCTAATAACAAGAGTGAGCCCTTGGACCATTGGGACTGATAATATGTGTATCTACTATCCTAAAAGACTTTGCTTTGTCAATACGTGGTTGAACCAATCACATATCACTGAGCCGATTTGGTTATTGAGAATTCCAGCATTGATTTTATTGAGTTAATGCATTTCTCGCCCAGTCGTCCTGCACCTCACTGGAGTTATCCACATCATCCTCCGTACCGTCTGTCGTACTGTCGGGAAGGGATCGATGTCAGCAAGTGATTGACCTCTGGCAATATATGGAGCATTATTTAGCAGGGCTGAATTGCAGATCCATCACCTATCATATACCTTCTCAGGGGGACAGGCCTTTCTCCCCTCCTGAGGCACATCGAGCTGCACTTAAGTGCCTCACTGGTACTTCCCCGGGGTATTCCAGGCTATTTGCAGGCTGTTGTTGTGGTCGACAATGTATGATACTGACAGTCTTACAGCACGAACCACCAGTCCTTATCGCCCGGTGCAGTCTCTGGTGTGTAGGGCCACACCGTACAATGACGTATGGCACGAGTTTGTACAGCTTGTTTAGCATGCACGCGTGTCCGTCATGCTTAATGTTCATTACACATGTACATTACACGTGATGCACACGATTATTTTAGGGTGTTTGGTTTTCTGCGTTGGCTCGATGTCATTGTCAGAACCCTTGAACAAAGTGGTCGCATGTTCGAATCTAGCTCTGGTTGCGTCGACTGCGATTTTTACGTCAAAGTATTTATTAGCATTTACTCCTAGTACACACCCCCTTTTCCTACTGCTACCCAAATCCTCCGACATATAAAGGCAAAATTGCTTTGATTATTTTTTAAACAGCTATTAAAGACACAAAGTAAGCTTCGGATAATCCTTGTCTGGCACACGCTACAGGCTTCAGGATGTGCTGTACCTACATATACATATTTAATCAGTGAAATCAGTGGAAATTGTTAACTGGTTTGGTGAAGCATGTGGAACATGCCTAAAATATTCACGAGTATTTGAATAAATAAGTATTCATTAATACCTTATCGCTTATTCTTCATTCCGGTACAGATACTTGTACATCGTCCAAGAGTCTGTTCGGAACAGCTGAGTCTGTACTGTTTGTGTGGAGAAGACTAATGGCAATATATTCGTTCCAAACCACAGTGCTGTTGGTTTTCTGAAAGTCGGCTTGGAGCCTGTAGAAGCAGCGACTTTGGCAAACTAACCGAAATGCAGGAAATGTTAAATATGGCAGCTAAATATAACGAAAACAAAAAAAAAACATGATGAATTGATGTTACCCTATCGGCTGACGTTAAGGGCATTAGTTTCTATGATCACGAAATGGGTAATCTTTGAAGGAAGGTCCCTTGCTGATGGAAATTCTACGGAGAAGATAACACCGATCCTGGCGTCATTAAACTGTCAGTTTCTTAAAATCTTGCTAAGTGTAACAAAAATCAATGAATCATTCATAAGATTTATCAGTCTTATTATCAGTTAATCACAAAATTCGCCAGTGAAAAAAAAAGCGCATTTCTGATCGAATAGCAGCAAGAATTGCTTTGTGACCTTCTTAAACAGATAGCCTGTTTCAGCACGTTGCAGATTGAAACACAGAGATCCTGTAAGAAAAGAAAAATAGCTATTTTTTCGTCAGTTGTCTTAAATCAATTTTCTCCTTCGGTTCGCTGAGGTAGCTTTCCGACCTCCGTTATTCCGAGAAAATCACGATTGATCTTCAGCTGATTACCTCACCGGTTCATACTGAACCATTTCCGATCTAACCATGTCATACCACGTCACTCGACTCTCGTATTTTTTCTGCTGCTTCTTTTACACTCAATCGTCCTTGGCTGCGTTCTGGATGCGGAACGAACATAGCTCTCAGTAGTCATTTGTCCTTCTGCCAATCAATTGGTCCACCACAAGCCGAGTTCTTCGTCTGTTCTACGTAAATGTGTCACTCGATCATTGTCCCACCGCGAGTAAACTGATGGCGATTAAAATTTAAAACACAACCAATTTAGAAGTTTAAATGCCAGTAGCCTGTGCCTTACGGTAGAGCTTAATGAAAACTGTGAGAAGTTCATCTAACAAGACACAAAGATGAAGGCCACTATCGTATTTGGTCACCATAGATGATCAACAAACCATATGTGGACACCATTTGTGGTTAACTAAACATATGTGGACACCATTTGTCTTTAAGGAATCACATGTGGACAACATTTGTGGTTTAATGAATCATATGTGGCCATACGCTTCGGTGCGGTGGTCGTATAAAAGCGCATTGCATGGGATTTTCAGGTATACCTGGCTAGAGCACGTGGTCTTTGCAATGCGTTGTTTTAGAGCATAGGAGACTTAATGTTCAGGTAAATTACCGCATTAAGTTTGTATTTTCTAGTTTTAACGTTGAACGCTAGCTATGGGTGAGGTAACAAAAATTTAAGCACAATGTCGGGTATAGGCCTACAGGTTTGAAGTTTATACAATTTACATGCTCGAGTATATAAAGTGGTGACAGATTTTAAGATTTCAATGTTGAGATTTATATATACATATATATATATATATATTCTATTAATATTCTCTATTCTTTTAATATATATGAGAATATATATATATATATATATATATATATATATATATATATATATATATATATATATATATATATATATATATATATATATATAAATGTGTTTCGCATACTCATTCTTAATAAGGTTGCGAGCACGTTTTCGAAAGGTCTTCTTCCCGCTCTGCTCTCAATGCACCACACAGTGGTGTCGATAATCAAATCTGTATATTAGTTACGCTTTGATTGCAATTCTTCATATATGCAACGTGGTGATCATACTCAACACAATAAGGTCTTCAAGGTGTCCCCATGCTTCTTTGCCTCTACAGTTCTGGCCCCTGAAGTGCACCCAATCGCTGAGCGGGAATTGCGTTTCCGGACAGAAACATTACCGAACTTGACGGAAATTGTACCCTTGGGAGAAACCCAGATCGATTAGATGCCGCTAAACAAGGTGGCCTTGAGAGGTAATACGACCAACGGACGTCATGCACTCAACGGCATAACCCCCAAACGTGACTGGCCAACACCTTGAAATAGCACGACAGGTGTGGAGGGACAGCAAAACGTAACCTCAAATGATTCCTGCGTTAATGAACCTTCTCTCCTGTAACACTCAAACGCCATCAACAGGAAAAGGACAGAGTGTAAGGTGTGTTTAGGTCAACTGTGTTCGTAGCAAAGTAAGCTCGCTGATGGTCGTGGATGCCGCAATGTGTAAACGTTGCCATTCATAGACGGTTGAAGCAGATCGTTTGCGACAGACTTGTCACTCCTTGTTGACGGTGGCTTATTATTTTAGAATGAGGCATGGGCATTTTTTCACTAAATATAAGACGCTATTTCAAGAAAAAAAAATCCAGGGCAATATAAAATAGTGATTTATTTATTCATTTATTTATTTGATTGGTACTTTACGCCCTATACAAGACTGTTTCACCCTCAGACCTTTCAGTCCTTCCGTTTTGTTGAGAAGCTCCTGGGTCATTGCACTGAGGTAGTGCGCTATCCACCTGGGCCACACATTGCCCCCAAATAGTGACATGGTAAAATATTACAACCTACCACAACATGATACGAGACAATATCACAGAGAACATTATAACAATTCAGAGAAAACTCTACAGATCCAACGAGATTGAAAAACAGAAAATTTAAACAAAAAGGCAGACAATATATCTTTTAAGAATAAAGATGTTGATATAACGGACGATCGCTATCCCCCCCCCCAAAAAAAAAGAAAAAAAGAAGAAGAAACCTAAATAATTGAACCTACCTCAAAAGCCTTCGTTTTTCTCTTGCACAGCCAGAAGTGTTTGAAGAGTTTTCTATTGAAAGCTGGGTGATGTCCATATTAGGACACTTTTACCTTCATGCCACAAACAGGCCACAAGCAGAATGGTTTCGTCATTCCTTAAATCACCATGTAAGAGCTCCTCAGGATAATGGCGTTGCCCAGGAACAAATCAGTTTCGTCTCACGGTTCTGGTGAACGAGAGAAAGTTGACAAGAACAAGGACTTGAGCGCTGAATATTTATACTTCCCATGACTTAACTTCCACATCGTTATAATCTACAGCCATATCTATATCTCCTGTTTCAAAAACTAAATCACCTGAATCACATCTACTGGTATAACTGTATTTCGTCGTCCCATCTTCTGCGCGCCTTGTATTTGATTGACAATAGCCCTGACATTGACTCTTCTGTGAATTTAGTGATAAATATTTAATAATATTTAAAGGGACAGCCTCGATATTTAAGAATATTTATACGACAAGCTCAGTGAACATAGAGTTGTAAGAAATGAGATCATTGTCAACCTTCCTGAAAGGTCGGAATGGTCTGGTGAATTCTGTAGAAGAAAGTTGCAAATGTCTTTGCCGACAGAGAGAGACTGGGTCAAGGAAGACAACTCCGGAAGGCAATTGCATGTATGACCAGGTCTCGTAAGCGCCAGTTTGTCTCACTGGTGTTCCTCAAAACTGCCTTTTATGAGAAAAATTCTTGAATTATATCGTCAAGCAACAATGAAATGAACAAATATATATATCAAATATTACATCAATGGGAAAGTTCGTGAACGTCACATTAAACGCATTATCCAGAACAATGTCACTGTAAGTTGAAAATGGTACCTGCAAAAATGGGATTCTCATCTGAGCACCACCACTAAGGTGGCTAGAGTGCTAGAGAGCGACTTTCACATATTTACAGGCCATTTTGAAAATATGAAGATTAGGGGAGACCACTCTGTTTGATCAAGGGACCAGATATCCACGGAAGGAACATTTTTTACCCTTTAGTAATAATTCTTCTATTCTGTGTGCGCGTCTTCGATTGTAAAGAAATTCTGCATTGCAGCTCGATTTTTACCACCTATTCCACGTGTTGTGTCACTTGTTGAACTACAGTTACTTTTTTATATATCTGATGAGGAAAAGTATCAAAATACACAAACCAAGAACGCTGAGTAAAGCGCAGGGGCTACCTACACGAAAGGTATACGCGCCCTAAGGCCCCCCCCCCCCACCCCGGGAAATTTTGGGGAAATGGTGTGTATCTAGGCCATAGCTTGATCTCGGAGAATCTCGTAGTATGCAAGTCTCGCCTCGTTCAGCATGAAGGGTTCAGGTCTCTGTTGCAATATTTGTACAAATATTCACGAGAAAGGTAAAAAATGTTATCAAGGGAACAGGTATTCAATCAACAAATTACACAAATAAGTACAAATTCTAATTACTGAAAAGTTATCGAGATGGAGTCAACCCGTATATATCCCTTGATATCCAAACTTAACTTAGGCTCAACGTAAATGTTTTTTTTTGTTCCAAATAAAGAGACATATCGGCATATCTCAACAGAATGAATGCTTGGCTTTTAACGTCTTACCTAACAATGTTTCAGCCATATGACGAGGAAACATGTCTACAGTGAGAACAGCGATCTACAACATTAATGATAGGGATGAATATAATGCACGGGAGACAACTCCTACAATATTTGCCTTGGTAAGCGCAAGTTAACGGTTACATGAGCGCAATGACTTTCCTTACCATATGCTATATAGCTGTTTTGAGTGCCCATGACTTTCTTCGATGTCGGACAAGCACACCCACGTGGTTGTTTTAAAACAATTTAAGCCTTTGCAGTTACACAGAATTCAGTCCATTTCGAGCAATTTATTTGTGATATACCCTTTACATGGTCAGTAGGGCAGTTTTAATTCGAGAACTTGAAACTCAGCGAAATATTGGGCTGTCGTCAAAGTCTGTAATGTTAAAGCAAGGGCACAGACGACCATACTCTTTTGTGTATCCCACGTATATATGACCCATTCTGTTCATGCACTATGAAATTTACTATTATAAACGTAAACAAAACGTATAATAAAATTTATTAAACATTCTTGTCGGCCCCATCCTGTTATTATTTTGGAATTTATTAAATTTATATTTAGTCCCGTCGTGTTATCTACCAACTGTACAACTCTCGCCAGAAAGATTTACCACTACCTCGGAGAAAATAAACAGATGTTTAATGGTTTCTCTCTCTATCCTGCCGAGTATCAGAACCATTCTTTCCCATTTGTAAAAGAAGCGTGTTTATACAGGTGATGTGATGGAAAAGTTTATATTGAAAAGTTCTCAATATGTGCTCTGGAAAATATTTGGGATATTTCCTATGTATTCTGGATAAAGAATCGTCTTCCATTTATTTACAGATTTTAATTCTTGAATTGCGTTTATCTTGTTCAGTATTTCGTAATATTGTCGACATCTTTGTTATTCTCTTTTATATGCATTCTTTTTTCTGCGCTAAAAGATGGGCGATACAGTTTCGAACTAATATCTGGATGTTGAATTTTATCTCTCCATTCGTTTGGGATTGATCTGATTACTCGCTCCAGGTCTAAACATGTACCGGCTATGTTATAATTCGTTTTAAATTCGTTGAAAGTAAAAAATGGTGATGTTCCAGGTTCTATCATATCTGTTAAATATTTCACGCCTTTTACATACCAGTTTCCTACAAATATAGACTTTTTAAGGTGAGCGTTATACTATTTGTTCATCTAAAATATCTGACAATGTTGTTGGTGTGATCTTATTTCTCGGAATTCTCCTGGTTGCAAATGTATCCTTCCAAAAGTGGTTTTGAATTTCTTGTATAATATTTTTCAGGTAGTCAGGCTTTATTTGTCATATGTCTGGTGTTTCTGGTAAGTACTGATTGATACTCTTGATCCACGTTCTGTTGCCAGAGAACAAACGTTTCACCCAGGATATTTTAACACTGTTAAATTACAGACATTGACCATGCGAAGCCCTTCTTCAGTGTAATCTAAGTTTAATATACTTCTTTTCATTCGATCGGTTTTGCCATTCCATACAAACTCGTGAAGAATGGGATTTAATTGCTTGATATAATTCAGTGGTGGTAAAGGCAGGCTTGTAAACAGGTGTGTTCATTTGGACAGAGCCGTGGGTTTAATGACTGCAATTTTCCCAAGCAATGCTAAATTTCTTGGTCTCCATTTGTTGAGTAACACCTTAAGTTCTTGAAATTTTGCTAAATAATTTATTTTGAAAATTTCTTTCAACCTGAATGCCAAAAACTGTATTCCTAATAAGTTGAAATCTGTTACCCAATCTAGTTTCACGTCCTGGCATAATTATAGCCCTAAAATTTTAGGGAATAAGTTTAATACGGAAAGAGATCTTGTTAACGAAGTCTCAGAACCGTCAGGAGTTAGCTGTGTATCGTGGGCACATTGTCCCATGTTATTTTCAGTGACCTCTATACATATGCCTACAATATCTTTATCTTCTCTAATCATGTGTCCAAGAATTTCAGCACAAAGTAAAAATATATAGAGAGAAATAGGATTTGTATAGAACAGTTTGAACCATTTCCTTAATGACTCAACAAGGTTGAAATAGCTCAAAACTCCATGTATAAAATCCCATGCCACTAAATCAGAAGATTTTTCAAAGTCAATTAACAAAAGTAATCCAGGGATGTCTTTTTCTTTTGTTTAAATTAACCTTGTGTTTTCGCCGGTAAAGCTGCCATGGATAGAGCCTTTTTGATCTTCATCAACTAGTTTGTTTAGGACTGATATAAATTCTACTTCCAATAAATGCCGATGTTAATTTATGTAGAGTACTGAGTAATTGGTCTCCTGTTTTTTAGTTGTCTGCCGAGCTTCGGTAAGTTCTCCAGGTTCGTATGCTTCAGTAATAGTCCTTAAAACAAAGAACCCCAGATCCTTCCAAAACAATTTGAACAAAAGGCGATTTTCCATTAGCAGTATTCTTCAAATCTTTACACAATTCATCGTATTTCATATGACACTCTAGATAGTTTGCCTCTTCAGAATTTAACTTTGCTGAAAGTAAAGAGTTCAATAAAATTTTTATTTCTTCTTCATCTACATGTATTTTTTAACTATACAGGTCAGCATAACGTTTTTGTTGTTCCATTTTAATTTTTAATCCGTCAAAAGTTTTCTCACCGCTTTTAAGAATTAGTCGAGATATTACCTTGTTCATGTGATTTACTTTCTCTTATCCGAGGAAATAGTGTGATGGTTTTTCTCCCAGGTGTGCCCATTCTGCTTTTGTTCGTGTTATAATTCCATTTACATGATTTACGTAAGTGGCCTCCATCACACAGGATGGTTTACTCGTCGTTGTAGATTTATTCATTTATTTATTTATTTATTTACTTATTTATGTATTTACTCATTTATGTCATTGGTGTTTTACGCCATACTCAAGAATATTTCACTTATACGGGGGCGGTCAGCATTAAGGTGCGAGGACCCGGACAGAGTGGCAAAAACCCACGACGTCCGCAGGTTGCTGTCAGTCCCTTCCACGTACGACCGGATAGGATATTCGTTTAATAGGTAAGAAACAAACATCAACTCTTTAGCAACGTGGTGTAACATTGTAATTTTCAGTGCTGTCAGTAGTATTTTCAGGTAACCAGTCAGGATCAGTCAGTAGTAAATGTGTGTTGGCGTGGTTTGTGTCTCCTCAGAGGAACACTCACCTGGGCCATCATGACGGCCGTCACTGTCTACAAAACGAGCGATACTGGTGCGACATGCACTTTAATGTACCATGTATTTGTTACCAACAGAGAACTTAATTATTAATAAACAGGATGACGGAAACTTTTGTTATGTTTTATAGAAGCCGAATCCTGGTAAAGACGGGAGGTGTGTTTGTTTATAATTGTGATCAGCCACGTAAGTTTAAAGGATTCTAGATTAATATAATCAAACTGATCACAACTTTATCTTACTAATTTATTTGATTGTTCCTTAATCAAGAGTTTTTCCTTCATACCATGGCGCTGAGATTTATTGGCAGAGGAAACCACTTTTGCTAAGTTTCTGACAAACAGTTTCACGAACGACGCAAGGATTCGCACAGGGGCACAGTTGTGAAAAACAAGTGGTCTTCCGAGAACACCGCGCATCGTCACCATGGCCTTGCTAACAGGCTGAGAATTGACAATCGCGGAATTATGCAAATACTCCGGCCAAGGTCGGAACTAAACCCGGATTTAGCTCGTGTGTGTTTGCGATGAACAGACAAGCACCTTTAAGCACTCGGCCAGGGCCGCTGTGAACGGTTGTATGAAAGTGGCTATTGTGAGGGGGGTGGCCCTTACATTCTCTGAATTAGTAATCTCCTAAAGTCAAAGGAGAAGAAAACATGAAAATGATGCCAAAATCAGATGAAAGAGCGAGAAAAGTCATTGGCATATATATGGTCTTTTACATTTATTTTGTTTTTCACTTTCAGGAGAAATGAGTATTTGAAAACATTTTTGTATGGTGGTTATTTGGGACCACCTGTCTTTACGTACCTGTCTTTGCGTGATAATGTTCTAAAGAAGGATGTGGTGTTAAAATATGAAAACTAATATTAAACACTATATTTACAAATAACTTTTCACCTTCTTTCATTTCATTTTGGCATCGTTTTTATGTTTTCTTCTGTTTTACATCGTTAGTTCTGTCAGTAATAGCGCAATGACAGCTGCTGTGTGACCGGTTGAACCGGTGGATTGCGTGTTGTTTGTGTATTTCCATTCGATGTGGGATAATATCCAATGACTTCAGAGAGGCAACGGCCGCTTTCACAAAACTTCTGAGGTCATATTTCTTGTAATTGTTTCATAATAAGTTTGCTCACACAACTGTGTGTATTAACATAAAGCCATGACATATTTTTCGTATGTAATTAGTTACATAATACTTTCATCACATTACATTGGTTGAAAGTGTGGGAATGATATTAAAACGCGTAATGTAAATACGAAGTTAATGACACTTTTATTACGGAGTCGTAGAAATCCTATCAAATCACAGCATGCTGATATACAACCAAAAAACATCCAATCCATCAGAGAAAATGAAATGAACACTCGTTGACACAATTGTGCGTGGCACGACCGATATAATATATTTATTTATTTATGTGATTGGTGTTTTGCGCCATACTCAAGAATATTTCACTCATGCGACGGCGGCCAGCGTTATGGTGGGAGGAAACCGGGCAGAGCCCGGGGGAAATCCACGACCATTCGCACGTTGCTCGCAGACCTACCCACGTACGGCAGGAGAGGAAGACATCATGAGCTGAACTTGAACTCACAGCGACCGCATTGGTTGGAGGCTACTAGGTCATTGCGCTGCGCCAGCGCGCTAACCGACTGAGCCACGGAGGCCCCACCGAAATAATATAAAACCCAACAGTAAACCAAACCAATAACAAGCATGTAATATAAAGAGGGAGATAACTCTTACGACTAATTGTTCAGGGCGCCGTTTTTCGGTGTGATGATGGCCTATGCTCCGTGTAAATACGTAAACATAAATGTACGTCTTTAACATATGTAGTCATGGCAGTTTATTGAATGAAGTATGCGATTGTTTCGATGGTTTCTTGGTTTCAGCCATTGGATATGAACCACACGAAATGCCGCCTGGGTATGAAATGAAGGCGTTTGTTGCTAGAATTATTGGCTTTGTGCAACCCTTTTGACCCGTTGTCACAGGGAAAGATAATGCGGCATGGCAGCTGAGAATTGTGAAAGTACTAGTTAAGTGGACGATAATTATATGCATTCGATAAATGATTGGCATAATGTCTGATTGCTTTACTGTTATTTATAAATTTTTGAGACGGCGTAAAGAATGCAAGTGTTCAGCCGGACATACGTATACCACTCGGAGGCTGTGATGGCGTCGTTGGTATAGACGATAACCAGCAAGACTCATTTCCCAAAAAACGCAAAACACCGCTTCTCAAAGAAATAGGTAAAAAGAAATATGTAAACAGCAAACAAAATGGTAACATGTTAAAGATAGGTAACATGTTGTTTATTTATGAAAGAAAGATTTTTTACTCTTGACATACAATTCAAATTTCATACTCGTCCGCGTGTTCACCAAAAACGCTGCTGCGCGGCAGGTCTGTCCAAATTTGCCAGCAAGAGTATTACACCAATTGTAGAATTTATGAAACCTAGATTTTTGAAGGCGTTTTATGGAGTATGTATGTTTCAAAACTAAAGGAAGTGTAGTTGCTTTTGACGTCAACATAACAGGGACATGTTATAATAAACACCAATACAGTGACCGTTGAAATTTTGTAAATATAAGTGGATAATGCATCTTTATTACAAATTTATAGAATATAAAAATTACAATATATAGAATATATATATATATATATATATATTGCTTTCAAGAAAAGGCCTTAAAGAGTTTTGATCTATTTATTTATTTAACTTATTTATTAATTTGGTTGGTGTTTTCTGCCCTCATCAAGAGCATTTCACTTATATCAACGGCGGTAAGTATTATAGCGGGAGGAAACCCGAGGGGGGTGCGAAAAGACTTTCCCATATATATAAACAGCTCATGTAGTATGCAGTATTTTAAAACATCAATTCAGTTTATTGAATTACATGTACTATCAACCGTTTGCTCAAGGGCACTTGCCTTTGAATATCAAGATATAAGTAATTAATCTAAATATGGTTCAAGTGGAATTGATGGGAAAATGTCACAAATGCTACAGTGTATAAATTGGGCCTATTTCCTGGGTATGCAATTCGATGTGTTTCCACCCTATTTCTCACCAGTGCCATTTCAACACCCCCCCCCCCCCCAACGAATCGATACCTCCTGTTTGAGTTCATTTTTTATCACTTCGTACGAGTGGTGTGTCTGATCGGTTCACCCATATCAGTACTCCATCTGCCACCAGGGACTATTGAGGTGAAGTAGGCTTCACAATTGCAAATCACCAATTACTTAACTGTAATTCCCTGTAAATGGCGTAGTAGTCACAACTGCATCCTAGATATCATTTTCACCACTTCGGGTGTAATTAATGAGGATGTATTTGAATCTATTCCCAGACGATACGCCATAAAATGTTTCCCCACCGCCCACTTCTCCTGATTAGATGGCCGAAATGCATGGCTTCTTTTCCTGTGCGGGTAACGGTAATTTGGCGTGATTCGGCAATACGTTCGTTCTCCTTAGCCAGCGAAGAAGACCACGTCACCCATTTCATATGACAGTCCCAGTCTTGTAGTAAACGAAGTATCCAAATCACATTTTAGGACGCCAAGCAGTAAAACAATATGAAATGTCAAATTTCCGAACACCAGTTTCATTACTAAACGTAACATCACAATCTGTTAAAATATATACCATATAAGGGTAGAGAGTTATCTCTAAGTAGTTAACACTTTCCAGTGATGTCACAGAGACAAACGTGTGTAATACAGCAGTACCTAATCCACAATTTACCATTGAGTAGTATCGGTCCTGTATACATGTACTTGGTAGCCGTACACTCGGAACAACTGAAGAGACAAGAATGATAACAATGATTGCTTATGACCTAACGCCACATCGGCAATGTTTCAGTTATATCGTGCTGAACGAAATAAGAATCGAAGTGCATAAAGATTCCCATGTACATATGTCGAAATTCGACTTCATTCTGGAATCCATTTCAACGATACACATGTATAACATGAGCTCCAAATTTCCTCCGAAAGATGATTCACGAAATCTGTTGGACCCAATTTTGTATTGAAGGCAAAGACCGTGTAAAAATGAAGTTATGGTGAGGGAGACCATTAAAAACTCTATCTAAAAATATCTGCGCTGATTTTTTCAGATTTGTTTTCACAGAATTAAATGCAGTAAAATGTTTTGATTGTATGGTGGGTAGTATGGATCGTATTGACAATGTGTCAAACACGACGTCACAAAACATTTATGTTCAGCTCTGAATAAAGGTCTGGTGAATCGTACTCATGTAATGTGGCCCTTTGGATAGAAAAGCTAAAGGCCCATCCCCACTGTGAGCGGCTACTGCAACTGCAAACGCAAAGTGCAACGTCCAAAAAAATTAACGCTATATAATCTGTAGTCATGTCTAGACGACATCAGGACGACATCCATGTCGCCGAGCAAAGACAGAACGCTCTATTTTCTGGGCGACTGTTTTCGAATCGCCAGCAGTTAGAACAGCAGGCCTACATAACGTCATGTAGTGATTGTAGCTGCGGTTGTGATCGTCGGCCGCAGTGGGGATGGGCCTTAACATGATATTTAAGTTCTGCTGTAGGGCCAGAAAAAGGTTGCCATGACGTCACGGTTGAGACACATTATCAATATAGTCCTTAAACCCACCATACAATCCAAATATTTGACTGCTTTGAATTTGGCGATGAAAAGTCTGAAAAATCAGTGAAGGCTTCTTCAGATAAAGCTTTAATTGTCTTTTTACTCACAATAACTTCATTTTACAGTGTCTATTTCTTTCAAGGATGCATGGAAAGAAACTCTAAAATGTAGATTACGGTTTTAAGGGAAATGTAGACACGTGTAGTTATGCCAATTTTTTTTTCCAAACTCTATTTTTTAGCATATTTTATACTCGATTTTTTATGCACATTTTCGAAATGACACCAACGGTGAAGTAACTGGGAGGGCATCGCCCGACATTCGGGCTCTCTCTTTCTTTCCCATACCCCACCCCCAACCAACCGAGATATTTTCACAGCTGTCGCCGTTAGCTTCGCCACCACATCAGGCTGCTTATTTTGCCACCAGAATCTCGGTAAAACTATAGCTTAATTTAAGTAAAGCATCTAACAAATCGGAAGGTATACGTGAATTTCTATGGCTTGCGACAGCCTCATTGAAACTCATCCCAAACAGCTGGCCGGTGAAATAACAGACAGCTCCGTCTATCTACCCAGCAAACGTGTGTAAATTGATGAATATTTGATGAAGCCGAAAAGTTAATGTGCTAAACAAGGGACGGCTGTTTGGATAATTTACGCAGTTAGTTTCTCTTCTCCGAGAAACTGAAGGCTCAGAATGGTGGTTTACGGACAGGCACTGGATAACTAGCCATTCACCGAATGAGGCGAGGCAAAATGCCGAATGTGTCTCTGCTGGAAAAGATAATCGGATGATGCTCTCAGCGTCAGGAGTTAATCCCCATAACACTTGTAGGGAATTGAAGAGACACGTCCTTCAAGAAGAACCTGTCCGGTCAAATTAACATTACAGTTCAGTGATTTGAGTAACCAGACCACGACGATCCGACAGGATCTTGGATGCACTGCGTTTCATGGAAAACGCGTGGGACTGAAGCTCGGTGAAGTTAGTGAAAGATTGTAGTAGAACTTTGAACAGTGGTCAAATTCACCAAGCTTTGGACTTACTGTAGACGTGTGAGAACAGCAATGGTTGAGAACGAAAAACCTAATCTATTCCGGGTTTGTGACAAACAGACGTACAAACAAAGAGACAGATGTACACACAAAGTAGGCCTAATAGTTACAGGCCAACAATTAACTTCATTGACGAAGGTAATAAACAACAACAAAAACAAACAACAAACTCGGTCAAGATGACATATCTTTTTTGGCACAAAATGCCACCCCCAAAAATGGGCTGCATTTTGGCGTATGTGTTGCCGCTGCATGGTGCTCTTTCATCTTTTGTCATTTATTTATTTCATTACTCAAAAATCACCGAGACATCCTTTTGTATTTAATACCGTTAATAATCAATTTCAAGGTGACATTGCGTGCAGTCATGACTTTGATTTATTTATTTCTTTCACTCTTGTTTCACGGCGTACTCCAGAATATTTCACTTGTACGACGGTGGCAAGCATTATGCCGGGAGGAAACCGTGCAGAGCCGGGGAATCCCACGACATCCCCACATGCTACCGGAGATGAAGCTAGCACGAAATGGACTTGAATTTACAGTGGACTTGTTGATGGGACTCCCCTGGGTCAGTGCGCCATTGGCATTGCCTTGAAGGCTTATGATGCAAGACATCCGTAAAATCAACACAGACCCCAAAGGTGTTGCTCACTATTCCGTGTAAATGCACATATATCAAAATCAAAATGGTATATGATGTGAGGATTACGACAACGGGAAGTACTAGATCTACTTGTCCTAAATATACCACTGGCCTAAATACAGTACACATAGAGAATCATTTAGATGTCTGAGACCTGCGTCAGTCCAGCTACCATGCTGGTCTTGTCTACTTGTATTTTTAGCCGTTTGTCTCCGAGACGATTACAAGGAGTGAAATACAGTGAACATGTCCAGTTGCCCATTCCAGATCTCGCATTCATCAGGGAGACTATTTTCGGAAAACCATTTACAAAATGCCTGAATACATTGTAGACTGATACTATGTTCAATCATAATTGTGTTGTTTGTCTTGTAAGCTCCATATCAGACCAAGATACCCATTTTAAGGCAGAGCGATGTACGTACGTAGCTTATTCCTCGATCTATGTGTCGGTCATGCGTTGAGAAGGTCTGCAACCTGCGGATGGTCATTGGTTTCCTCCGGGCTCTGCCCGGTTTCCTCCCACCATAATGCTGGCTCTCGTCGCATAAGCGAAGTATTATATATCATCATCATATATTCATTCACTCAAGCCTAGATGAAGCAGAAAATCGTTTCTAGCTCAAGGGAAACATGCTACCGAGGACAGGGTTAACTAAGGCTTGCTATCGCCTCGATGACCCAGGAGTCCCTCACGACGGCGGGTAAGGCTGGCTTCCTCGGCTCTCGAACATCTATGAATATAGGTTTGGCAGCAACATTCGTTGGTTACCCGTGGGTTTACCCCCGGCTAGTGCCCGGTTTCTCCCTCATACAGTGCAAGTCGCCGTCGTGTGTGTGAAATGTTCACGAGCACGGCATAAAACAAAATAATCGCTCAAGGACATGCACGAAGCACTTCTAAGATGGATTCGGTGAAATACCAGCTGGAAGTTGTTGGGTTATTAAGGTACAGGTGGTTAATAAGTCATGCATGTCTATCTCTCGAGATTAGTCGCAACTAAAAAAATTAAGTCTTGAAAAACGCAGGAGACACAAAAACACCGACAAAATGATACAAATAGTTAAGTAGTAGATTGCGTGGCAGTGGTCGGATAATTCCCGGAATGCGGAAAGTAGACACGCACGGCAAAGGTTGATAAGGGCGACTCGTTGTCACTAATACAGACCGGCAGGGCAACTTTCATCAGCACAACGATCATTACAATCCTCGTGCTGGGCCGGTTCTCTCCTGAACTACAATAAGCTATCCTTTGAAGGTCGAAGTAACGATCCGTTACGTTAGGGTTAGGTCAAAACTCACATCATATAATCTACGCTTTTAATGGAAACCTGAAACGCCTTGTAAAGGCAGCTTGCAATGTTCTGTGACATGTCAAGATAAATTCGACATGTAAGTCTTTCATGCTTCAGGACTCAATAAACTGTGTATACGCAGTGTAAACAGCAACTGTGTGGCACATCACAAAGGAACGGAGATCAGTAAAACAGGACATGTGACGAATTTTACAGAAGAACTCAAACGTATGAAAGAGGAACTGTGAAGTATAAAACAGCAATAATGACGTGTAAAACCAGAACTGAGACATTCCCCCGAAACTGTTGTGTCAAAACAGAAACTGTGCTGCATCACATGGGAGCTGACACGTGTAAAGCAGACACAGTGACACATCACACTGGAACTGTGACGATTCACGAGGGAACTAGGGAGTGTACAAAAGGAACTGTGGCGCATCACGCAGGAACTGTAGCGATTCACTCAGGAACTGAGACGTGTACAGAAGGAACTGTGGCACATCACACAGGATCAGAGACGTGTGAAAAAGTAAATGTTGAGCATTACACACAAACTGTGAAGCATCACACAGGAACTGTGATATGTAAAAAAGGAACCCTGATGCATAACACAGAAGATGAGATGTGTAAAACAGTAATCTTGACCACCACTAAGATTGAAAAAACAGAATCTGACACATCACACAGGAACTTTGATTTGCAAAGCAGAATGTGTGACACATCAGACATTAATTTTGATTTGTAAGGCAGGATCTGTGACACAACACAAAGGAACTGAAACGTGTGAAGCAGAAACTGTGACGCATCGCACAGGAACTGAGACGTGTAAAGCAGACACTTTGACACATTACGCAGAAACTGAAACATGTAAAACATGACCAGCTGTGATGCCTATCACAGGAAATAAGACGAGTAAAACACCCAAGTTTTAGCATCACACAGAACAGGCAAGTTTACGTATCACACAAAAACTGTGACCCATCACACAGGAACTGAGAAGTGTAAAACAGAAATTGTGGTGCATCACACACGAGCTGTTCTATCTCGCTTTCTAAGGCCCTAGCGTTTAGTCGTTGATTACCTGTTTCTGATGTTTGACACCGTGCTCTACTTTTTTGACAGCGGTCAGGTGAAGAGATGAAAAATTGGGAAGAATACCTGAAACCGAAGGGAGACTGACGTCATAAGACTGATAAGACTTTCATATCTTATCATAAATTTAAAGTAATGATTTTCTTTCAGTAAAACTCTCTAATGTCCGTTCACCAGTTTGACACACACGCATCCAAATTAACACTGATCGATTTCACACAAATATATCCAACTGATGTTGACTGACATGACAGACACGCATCCAGACACCAGTCGCTGATTTAACGCACACATATCCAGCTGACGTTCACTGATTTGACACACACAGATCCAGTTCACATTCATTGATTTGATGCACACAGATCCAGTTCACATTCACTGATTTGATGCACACATATCCAGCTGACGTTTACTGATTTGACACAAACATATCCAGCTGACGTTTACTGATTTGACACAAACATATCCAGCTGACGTTCACTGATTTGATACACACATATCCAGCTGACGTTCACTGACTTGATACACATGTGTCCAACACAACATGGTGCTGAACCAAAAAGGCATATTGCTTCTCTAACGGTTTTTTATCATGTTGTCTTCACGTATGAGTAATAAATAATAACTCGTCGTCAAAAAAAATCAAGTCAATAAAAGGAAAGAAAATAATACTCTGTAATGGTTTTACGAATCCACTATAATCGCACTTTTGCTGTGGATGTTAAAGAAGGTGGGGTCCGTCAGCTTGACAAAGGGTCAAAAAGTCTTTAAGACACATAAATGAAAAGTATGACGCGGCTTGTGCCGAAGCCTCCTAAGACGGAATGATTTACACCAGAGCTACACTAGCACCTAGAGAAATATAAAATCATTCATGGTAACCTGGTTAAAAAAACAAAAACGAAAAAGTCGTCAACCAAAATGGGCCTTTTAGGTAAATAATCGCAGGACCAGTTTCCAAAACTGACAAATGACACAAACAATCAGAAAACGGATAAAGCATATAAAATATGAAATCAAATTAGGACGGATTCATGTAAAGAGAAGCAGTCAGCAGTTTCCAATCCTTGCACTGAAAGACGTCTCTGCATGTGAAGCGTACAGTACTTACGTCACCGTATCTACACCCAATACAAATGAAGGTTGCCTTATTTTTTTTCTGAAGCTCATATATGGTTGTTGTAACAAGTTAACCTGTTATTACCCCAGACAAGTCGATCACAAGGGTCGCCTGGATGCCGAGCTGTTGGATCAACAGTCTGACTGCTCTTAGCCTTATGATGGACGAGGCATTGCAGAAAGAAGGATTTTATCGGAACACCGCTTATTTATGTATTGATTTTTGTGTCGGCATCGATACCTGAGCACGCCACACCTTGTGGCGACACATACTATATGTATATAGGCTTGCTTTAGAGAAAGCTACGAGAGTTTCTGCTCCGCACAAGTCCAGTTTCTTCTCCAGGAGGACACCTGTCATATAAAAACGACGTTACACTGTGAAACAGGCTGTGTCTCGGTCCTGAATTCGTCGGGGTTTATATCGTTAGACATGTTAGCAACAGGGCCCATTTAACACGAACTAGCACTCGAAGGTTTTGAATTGGGCAACAAGAGCTAGGCATACATTTACATGCTTGCACATATGTCATGGCTTGAAAATTTAGATGAAATGAAAATCTTGGTTTCGATGTTTTCTAACACTTCTATTAAGCTGCCGCTACTACAGTTTCTACCGTTTCTCAGGTCATTGAGAAACCTAAACATCGCATCCTACTGGACTGGATTTTTTTCTTGGGTGGGGGAGGGTGGAGGTGGTGGAGAGGTGTGTGTGTGGTGGGGGGGGGCGGTCAGAATATATCCTTCTTATATGTGCACAGCTGACTTGAGAAATTGAGAAGGATATTTAAATGAAGGTTTGTGCACAAAGATTTATCAGATGACCTAGTTACGGCTAACCTGTAATGGCGTCAACCTACCTGAAAATTTTCCACTTTAAGTCAAATGTCCCCATGCCGCAAAGGGAAAGAGAGCCGTAAACACTGTAAAGGTAAGTGCGGACTGGCTGCGGTGAAAGTGATCTTTCATTGGAATAAGACATCAGGGGCTCCTACATCTATGTACAATCTCTCCCAACAGCTTGGCTCAAATTGCAGTTATTCAAACCTGCTTGCTTACCTAGATAATTCTTCTTGCCCTTTCATTGCAGATTCTCAAACGGAATGAAAGGAAATAGCAGGAAAAACAACACTGTCTGTTGCATCAATCAACTGTGTGACACGGTGCTTTTCACATCATATTTATTTATTTATTTAAACATTTTCTTACATCTTTAAAATCTTTAAATCTTTATTTATTTATTTAGGTCCACCAGCAACCTAAGGATGGTCGTGGGTTCCCCCCGGGTTCTGTCCGGTTTTCTCCTACCGTAATACTGGCCGGCGTCGTATAAGTGAAATATTCTTGTGTACGGCGTAAAACATCAAACAAATAGATAAATAAATTATTTATTTATGTATTTTTTTAATTTGTGGTTTAATGCCACATTTCTTTCATACCGCGATGCTCTGATTTGCCCATGGCAAACACAAGGCCAGGTAACTGAGAAACCTGCTGGTGGGAACCGATAGGTGGGATCCCGAATTGGAATGGATGTTCTCCTTCGTGGAAGCTGGACCATTCTCACGATGTCAGAGGTCATCTCATCATACCTTCAGGACTGACATTGGGACCTTTCGTGGGTTTAATAGAGTTCAAATTCATTTCACAAGTTTCGACCCATGAAGTTCCAGAGTGAAGTAGATGTTGTGATCAATCGGGGTACGCTACTTAAATATGCACTCCAGGCTTTAACAAGATACTTAAATAAAGGTTTGTGAACAGAGATTTTATTACATGGTCTAGTTACAACTGATCAGTAACTAGGTGGATCAGTATCTACCTAGAGTATCCTGTAACCCCACCCCCTGCAGTGACATGAAATATTGATATTGTGAAGGACTGAAGGATCGGTGACCTCGAAATGAACGTTCATTCGAATAAGCCTTCAATGATCCTTCTATCTACTTACCGTCTCTCCAGTTAGCCTGATTCTGAGGCCAACTGCAGTTCTTCAAAGCTATTTGCGTTAAGCAAATTTTACATCTTCTTGTCTTCTTCTTGAATAATTTCGAATGAAATAAGAAGAAATAGTTAGGTAATAACAAAGGTCTCTTTTATTACTTCATCAGGCGCCAGCTGAAACACGTGTCTGGGTACGAGGTTAAGCTTACGTCTATAGTCTCCAGTATACGCAAACACCCAGGTCATCTTATGCTTATCCATCATTTGGAAGTGATTACAGGGGTCATTTCTCAGGGTTGTAAAATGCTGAGCTTATCAAAAATGTCGTTTCTAAAATAGCCCATGTTTCATACAAAAGACACAGCTGGAGGAATATATGGGCGAATGGTTAATGGTGTTTTTGTCGGGTTCACTTTACCGTCATAAGTTCATCAGTGGAAAAAACCCGTTTATTTAAGTATATCTGTCTTCTTTTACCGTTGGGTTCAAGCCTTTCGAATCCAGTTTTAGCTGAGTCGACAGCAACAGCGTAAGTCATTTCCTTTTGTCAGATACTCTGTCAGAAAAGCCTGTGTGTTTCACCACGGCAACTCTGGTATTTCTACAGGGGTTTTACCACTGCAGTCGTTTCAATGGCAAAATATATGTAACATTGCACGTCATATGTAGGGTTCATATATTATTTCACACGATGATATTACGCCGTTATGACAGCTGTTTTACAGAGAAATGCCTGGCAGTTTGTTGCGAGGGCTTTTGTCCATAATTTTGGTAGCATTGTATAAAAGTGTACATGTACACGCATACAAGGCGAGAAGAGGTAACAATGGTTGTGCAAGTGAATTTTTATACACAACCACGGTTGTACAAGTGAATTTTCATACATAACGATTTAGTGACTTGAGACAGTTGATGTTCGTGTAACCTCTCGGCCACGGAGGCTCATTACTGTTGTAATATGTTTGACTGCTAAAAATATAATGACTTTCTTCAGAATTTGTCCGTCGATTAGCCTTATTGCCTTGACTACAGATATCTCCTCTTGGGTTGATGGCCGGCATGTATGTCAAGCATTTTTAAAGTAGCATGACGCAGACAATGCTAATCCAGTAAACAGGTTAACAGATAATCCTGTGTGCCCCAGAATGATGACGTTAAGGGACCATAAACTAATGCGCTATCAGAACAATGAGGCTTGAAACACTTAGAAATGTGGTTTAGCAACTTTGTTAAAGTGAAAGACCACTAAATATTGAAGTTGTGGTGAGTGAATAGCTATATAGAGCTGAATATTTTGGGTTTGCAACTTCTAACGAGATGTCTCACAGCAAGTTTCACCTACCCACTCACCACAAAAACTGATCAGAACATTTTGGCGATGAAACCCCACAGGTGATCCAAGCACTATGGTTTATTTAGGTGATAATTACACTAGGCTGACTGAATAATTAATTTCATTTCGAGTAGCAAACGTTCTTTCAACCAAATAGTTCTAGAGGAAAACAAGTTATGAAGAAGAAACAAAAATTTTTGTGGAGTCTATCTATTAATTATATTGATCAGCTGGCATCGGGAAGAGGTTGTTTCTTGTAAAACACCGCACATAAAATTTGAGCTTTATTTCTTTTAGCCGGTGGTTAATTTAGGTGTTTTATTTTTAGATAGTTTTCTGTTAGTCGTTAGCTAAATTGAACCAACAGGTATATAGGAAAAAGATCAAATGAAGAAACTGAAAACTACTTTTCAGTTATAATCATCTAGCCCATAGCACAAAGAAATCTTGAATTATCTTGACCATTTTTTAAAGCAAAGCCTGAAAATCTGTGATCTGACATTATTTCTTGTTCCTCCTTTCCTAACACTTAAGGCGCGGTATACTTAAATTCTTGCATGACACACAAAGAGGATGAGGCTTTAGGTGGCCTACATGGCCAGAAGGTGGGAAAGGGGTTCATGTTGTTTTCTGGCTTCCTCTCTGGCCCTCTATCATCAGGCCACAGGCTCTGACCAGTTTCCCTTCCACCATAATACTGACAGCCATTGTATTAAGCAAAACACAACATACAGAAAAATAAAATAAAATTAAAATAATAAATAAGCACATTGTTATAAAATTTTTGTCACATACAGACAAAATGCTTTGTAACAAGCTGCCTGGTGTTTTCACTATAAAATGCTGGTCAGAAAGACCGTAATATCATCGTCTGCCATAGTATGTGAACCCCACATAGATCACGTGTTTCTCCTATCACGCGTGTTTTACATCTAAAACGACTGGAGTGGGGGGAAAAAGGTCGTAAAAATAGCGGAATTAGAGTAGTAAAACACGGACTTTTCTAACATTGCACCTTATGCTCATTCTGCGGATAAAATTGTGTTTTCCGAGGTCTTCCAAACAAGCTCACTAAGCGTGAAACGTTCTTGACTACGGGACAAAACATTAATGAATTAAATAAAGAAATCTATAGAAAGATTTTGTTCAGAAAAATTCACAGCAACTGAGCATGTATGTATGTATGTATGGTTGGGTTTTATGTCGTACCATTTTTCAGTCATATGACGACGAAGAGTCCTCAGAATGTGTACATTTATATGCTGTGTATTCTTGTGGCAGGGCCAGTCCATGCTGCCAAAGTTCTGCCGCCACTGGAACACCAAGCCGAAGACACCAGACATGATACCCCACCCAATCACATTATACTGTCACCAGGCAGACCGGTCCTGTCTCCTTGCTCTAACCTCTCAGTGCTGAGCTCCAATCGAGGCTGCAGCAAGTACCATTTTTAGGCCTTTGGTGACAGCAATTAAGGTTTATGACTCTCCCCCCAAAGGAAAGCAAACTCTTGGAACGCATGAAACAAAAGTGCCCTGTGTCTATTTGTATAATCAAACCAGATTCATGAGCTCTTGTGTGGCCATTAAAATCACTGACATTGTCACATGAGTAGGTAAGTAGTGGTGCTTATGAACGAATTACAAGATTTTCGTCCTTTTGGTGTAGAGCCTGGTGAACTCCACGAATACAGTTATCAAACTCTCACGACAAGACGAGTCTGCTGTGAGATACTTTGCACAAAAGAGGGCTACAACTGTGTTAAAAATTGGAAAGTTTTCTCCATGATTCTGACGGTTGAGTTCGACCACAGCAGCGGTTCGTTTTCAGAACCAGCTGCTATAAGGGTTTGGACGATGGAGAGGGTATTGCTATATTGATCCGTAATTGCCAAACCTCACTTAGTTTCCGTCTGCAAGTTTATTGGATTGAAACGTTTTTCTTGGTGTCGGAGATAAGGGACAGTGTCTCGGGTAGAGTCACGGAGCGGGTTCGGTGCTGGAGCCAAGCACGATCGAGTTCCAGCCTGCTCGCACAGCGCCGTTTCTGTGTCAACAAAAAGATAAGTCCTGGGTGGATTATCAGCTGGATTTTCATTAGAAAATAGCTCGGATCAAATTAAAATGAGCGCTAAGGTATCAGATTCACGACTATTATTTCCTCTGGGTGGGAGGGGGTGGGGGCACCAAATCGATAGGAAAACAATTCTGCTCAGAGATCGCCATATATGTTAATGTACATTCGACAATAGAAAGTGACGGAGTCGAGGAAAACACGCATTGTACAGTCGATGTATTTAAAAGATCTCGGCTATCCTTATAGTGCCCATTGGGATGTCTTCATTCAAACATTACGGTCATCAATAAAATATATTACGGCATTCACTAATTCTGAAAATATTAAGAGACGGCGATCCTTGCTTTAACCACATCAAAAAGCAACTCGACTGACGTAAATCTCATTGATACAACGACTTTCAATGTAATTCAATGACTTTAGTTTGCACTGGATGAAACTGGTAGGGATATAATCAGAAGTGTATAGGACTGAGCTACATTGCAGTGGAAAGTTTTCGGGATTTATTTAACAATGCTGGACTGCACTGACATGACTGGGTTGGGATGGGTTTGGGTCCAGTCGCTGTATTCGATCGATCTCTGCCTCTGATTAAATGTACAGATGTATGTACATTGCACTCTCACGTTCTGCGATGACCTCATCTGGTAGCGTGTTTGGCAAACTCGGTCCACCTTTAAGTGTGTGCTCGGCTTTTCCACTCTCTATGTGTACAGGGCCACACACAGACGCCGTAGTACACACCGATTGTAAGGCTTCAGGACCATGGATCATAACGGTATCTCATGCTTTCGGCAAACTTAACCCGTAACGTCATCACAGATCCGGAAGAACTAATTTTCATGTTTGCATGTCTTGTGTCAAAGTGAAATACAAGCTTAGAACCTTTACTAAACCTAATCCAGTTTCCCAACCCTGGGCTCACTTGCACGTTACGAACAGGTTATTATTGCGACACAGTGTCTACAGAGCTGGTTCCCATGGTAGTTTCGTGCTCCTAAGGTTAAGAGGGTCTCGTGCAGGTGAGCCCAGGATTATGAAACTGGATTAGATTTAGTATTAAAATGTTCTAAATTTGTATTTGATTTTACTGCAGAAAGTTAGTGTTATGCAAGTCGTGGAAAACAGGAAAAGTAGTTCTTATGGTCAGAGGGCGGCCTGCCAGCAATTGGGTTCAGTATAATTTTCTTCCACCATAAATCTGATCACCATAAATCGTATTTAGTGAAATATTCTTGAGTACGGTGTAAAAGTAAAATACATAAACAAGTAAAATATAGAAAAGCATGCTCGTGGGCCATACTAAGAACACAGAACTATTTGTGTATTCGCCGGTCTTCCCTTGTTCATGTGGAACTACAAAAGGCCGGTACATCATGTAATTGTGTACATTTACCAGCGTGTATTCGAGGATAATTTGTGTACAAGCGGAACAAACACGTTTACACGTTTACATCTTGTTTCCACTGACCGATCGGATTTCACCGGGACGTTAATACCATGCATATATCAGTGCTGAAATTTATTGTTCTGGGAATTTCAAATCAGAATTCAACTATTGACAGTTTCGATAAAACACTGCTTTAACGAACATTAACATAACAACAAGGTCACTTGACCTGTGACAAGGTCACATTATTATGTGGTGATGGATGTACGAATGGCCTGCCTGTGTCGCGTATGATAATCAGTTTTTTGTTAAGCAAGAACCATATGCATAGCAAATGAACGAGGTATACACATGGGGTTTGTGTGTGGCAACTGTATAAACCGTCTGCCAAGTTCTCGATGGCGCTCCGACAGGATATGGACAGATCTTCGTTACGAACTGTAGAGGAGAAGGGGCACTAATTATACCCAAAAGGATTCTTGCTCAAAGCGATTTCACAGTTACAGATCACCACATGCATGTAGAGGCCCTGCATCTACCGTTGGTATACCTCATAACATTAGTGTATAGCAATCCAATATCTATAAACATCTAAATATGTTCACCGGATGGTACAGAGTGATATTTGAACACCATTGTGGCAGAGACAGACTGTAATTAAACAAGAAGAAAGCATCTTTTGATCTTAAACTGCAATTTCGTGAAATCTGTTTATGTAACATTATATATAAGTAAACCTATAAAACAGGCAATCTGATACAAGAGTTGTTATGAAATTATAATGTTATAAATGAAATATTACACTGAGATATGGAACTGTTATACCGATCTTAGAATTCCACTACCTGCATGTAGATCTATATTGATAGGCGAGAGAGATTTTTAAATATTAGTGCACTTATATTCAGACAACGGTACACTTTTTAATGGCCTTTATGATGATACTTACATCATTTTTCTGTTCACATTACACTAAGAAATGAAGCTGTAATACCCATCTTAGAGTTCCAACATTTCTATATAGATAGGCGAGAAAGATTTTTTTAAAATTATAGTATATATTTAAGTACCGTTACACATTTAATGACTTTTATGATGATACTTAAATACTTTTTTTCTGTTCGTATTATTTTCCTTTAATGGTGTACTGTGCATGATCAATTCACGAGGTAAACGGTTATCATTATGCATCAGTAATGTAAAAACTGGGAATTTTTTAAGTGTAGTATCCGGCTTTTGTATGCAAATCCACAACGATAATGGAAGGTTTCAGGTCAGTAATCGCAGGACAGCTAAGTATGTAATGTATGAACTCAGGACGCAGTCATGCAAACAGTTAGCTTTCGGTGATGCTGTACAGACGCTAAACTGTGTAAATAACCTAGGTTTTCGCCGACCTGATAATGCTGAGAAATGCATACGAAGTCTACAAATGAAGTCATTCATCCATACAATTTGCTATATTTCGCCTTTTAAATAACAATCAAATAAATAAATATTCGAAGACCGATCCAGCTTTCATCTTCCAGTTTCGGTATAAAAACATGTCCAGCAGTTGTTCAGCTTACTGGTTATTAAGGGGCGGCGCGTCAAGGTGTTGTCCATATTCTTACTGACCAGTATTCTAACACTCGCATTCATTTAGCTGACACCGTGTAATTCTGCAAATCCTGATAAAAACTCTCTCAAAGGAAGTGCTGATTTTGTTCTGCTTCGTTTTAGCAACTAATTCGCCAGAATTTTTTCACATTCGTCACAAATGGCAAGTTTTCTACTTTCTTTAGAACACTTTTTAGTTTAGAACACTTTTTAGTTTCAAATTTTCCACGAGTGCAAAACTCCAGTTCTCTCAGCAATTTACAAGTATGCCATTTGTTAGTTTTGAGTTTCTTGCTTGTGTTCGAACTGTCTCTCCTTAACATTTTGGTCTAATTTATCCTTTATGTTGATTTTTTTTACTGAATGAGTTACAATGTAGCGTAGTTATGTGAATGTCCCTACGGGATTATTTCGAATGGCGCGAAAAGAGATTTGTCCCAGACAGATGACAAGGTAGTAGTGTTAACTTGCACTCACAGTTCAACAGTAACCCACCAAAGACATACAACAGTCAGCCGTATGTTGAGTAATGATGAAACACGGACAAGTTTAACTTTTAATCCGTTGTGTACGCTAAGGTGGGGTGAAAGCCTATTTAGAGGTAGGAAAAATACGTAGCTCAAAGGTTCTTGGGGTACAGTTTACATAGTTCTACTATGACGTTTGCCAGTAAACAAATATGAGAGCTAATAGGGGAGTACATGTTTGCTTTTTAGACGATACTGTTGATACCTTCACAACGCCCGGTTTCTTTTCCGCATCGATACAGAAGATCACCGGACCTCGTCCAGTACAACAACCAGTTCGACCTTGTCATAGCAGAGTCTAAGCGGGATGATCCGATGAAATCTCCCAACACGTCCAGATTTGGTCACGTTCGATGTTGCATCATCATATGACTTGAATTCTGCCTTGCGCACGTAAGATGGACATTCTTATTGGTCACAACTACTCTTTTGCTATGGCACCTGATTGCGCGAAAGGAGTTTCATTTTATTTGAACCCTGCTCGAATTACTCACTCAAGATGCCAGAGTCATCCCTGTATATGGATGACCTCTGGTGCAGCGGCAATGTTGATAATGTTGCCAGAAGACTTCGTCAGACGTGGATAGCTGTATTCAAAACAACTTGCATACGGGATCATAGTACAATGTCGCTTCAGTTACATTGGTCATCCCATCAGCACACGCCTTCTAAACCGTCCAAAGGCACAGTTGATATATCCGTCGCGATTCCTCCCATTATGAGTGTTGATGTGCTAACTACACATTCTTACTTCTGTTATTAAAACAAACCGCTATCTAAACGAGCTTACACCGTTGCATAATATAGCGTACATGTTCCCCGGATCGATGTCATCACGTCATAATCAGACAGATTGCCCTTTATGACTGCGTATCAGCCCAGACTTATTTCTGAATCAAAAGGTGTATGCTTGTAGGACTGAGTTTCAGTGTGGCTTTCGGTGGTGTTTCAATCAAACAAAAACGCTTTTGTACGTATGCTCATTTTGAAGAGCACCCCAGAGCTGCCCTACTATAGCCTTTCAACACAGACAGCAGTGAAACACTCACCTACATTAACCCAACATCTTGGTCGTGTCCCAAAAGACGTGAGCGCCAAGCCAAAAGAGCTTGTATACTTCGGGAAACTCCCATATGTATCCGTGTATATGTTGGATGAGTCAAACACATGGGAGATAAGATCATGAATTTTCCGCAAGCCTTATCATGCAAGCAGCAGCTTTCAACAACAAGGCAGAGCTAGTGTTTTGCATTCTTCCTTGACTTGGTCGGCGTATGCAAAACAAATGGGGTACTTTGTCGCAAGCAACGTGGCGAGTGGGATCTAAGCTAAATTGGCCGTTGTTTTCTAAAAGTGCATGAGTAATACGCTGTCAGTTTTGTGAGAAAAATAAAAACACCTTTTTTAAAGGCAGGAATGAACAACAGACTGTACAGCTTTAGTCCGAATTATATTTGGTGGGAAAACAGCCCCATTTGCTGTGGCACAGCAACTTCTTCGAGGAAAACTGCAGTATCAGTTTTTCTTGCCACAGTTTGACTTTTCTGTTCACACGAGGCAGAGTCTTTGTACTTAAAAGGAAGAACATTTTAACACACGCTTGTTAATGAAGAGCGAGTGTGTATGGTCCCAGTTACTTTTGTGCAGCCTACAAAAATTAACATTGCTCTTCTAATCCTATTAGTTTATGGTCAAAAATGACCCTTACTCTGTGACATTAATTTCAACCGTAAACTCTTCGTGTCATTCGTTATGATCCACAGAATCTCTGACGACTGGTAGATGGTATAACGAGCAGATGCAGCATGACAAAACCACGCCGTTATTGAAAGGGTACAACGAGCCGTTTCCAAAGACCTATAACAGACTTCTGTTAACAAAACAAATATGTATCATATCCTGTATCGATCTAATTACTACATGATAATTGGCCGTCGGTAATTGGTGGTTTTGTCCATAAAAAATGCGACAGCATTAAACGCGTGCAATAACTTATTTACCGCCTGCCATTGATTTCTGCCTCGGCTAGATTACCAAACCATTTGTAAAATCGCTTTTGTTCATGTTGAACGCTTTTTAGATGTCATTAATACGAAATCGTCCTGCGAAGAATTGGTGTGTCCCAATAAACTATTAATGGCCACCAGCTTTCCCCGAACGACAGTGGAATTGTTTACAGAAGCCTGGTCAATACAAAGTGCTTTTACCGACAGACCAACGAAAACAAAGGGGATTCCCCGATATGAGCCTGGAGCCTCTGAAAATATTTTCCTCATCATTTCTTTCATTGATTTTCAATGTATATATCTTTGGATGTTTCTATTAAACTAAAGGCCAACGTAGTCTGGCTTGGACATACGCATTGCTCAAATGTATTGCTGTGTACAACATGTTATCTACTATTATAAATGACCATTGCATACTGGTGAGGGGACCTCCGTGGCTCAGACAGTTAGCGCACTAACGCAGCGCAATGACCCAGAAGCCTCTCACCAATGCGTTCGCTGTGAGTTCAAGTCCAGCTCATGCTGGTTTCCTCTCCGGCCCAAAATGGGAAGGTCTGTCAGCAACCTGCGTATGGCCGTGGGTTTTCCCAGTGCTCTGCCCGGTTTCCTCCCACCATAATGAGGGGCCGCGGTCGTATGAGTGAAATATTCTTGAGTACGGAGTAAAACAGAAATGAAATAAATAAATAAATACATTGGTGTGTGCATGTAATAGGTGCATATAACGGAAAGTATCGTGGGGTCTCTGTGGCCGGGGAATTTGCGCCCTAGAGCTGAGTAATGACGCAGGTGACTCACACCAAAACGGTCGCTCTGAGTCCGAGCCGAGCTCACGCTGGCTTCCTCTCCGGTCCTACGTCCTAAACCCCTTCAGTAACCTGCGGATGGTCGTGGATTTCCCCCCGCTCTGTCCGGTTCCCTCGCACCATAATGCTGGCCGCCGTCGTACAAGTGAAATATTCTTGAGTACGGCGTAAAATACAATTCAAATAAATGCATAAATAGACAAAGTATCGTTGTTTGGGCCTATAGTTGCTTCCCTTTGTCGCCCCTGTTTCGTCCGAAGCCCCCCCCCCCCTCAAAAATAGAGTGACTTCAGACATAAACGTGTTAAATTATGATATCGTCGAGAAGATGACCTTCTATTGTAAACAGATTTCAGTCTTATTTTATTTATTAACTTCTTCTCCACTTCCTCACATCCTTAACGCGATTAGTATAAAGAATATTGTTACATAGCACGATTAAATGAATCTGATCGATAAAATTGTGCATGCATCTGTATTCCATTACATGTAGCTAACATTCAGGAAAATATGAACACTACTTTCATAGTATGGAAATATTTTTGCTATGAATTTAAGATATTGGAAGAGTATTTTACCTGTGTAAATAACGTTCTCTAATGACTCATTTATGTGCTAAATGAATTGTGCAGTTTGTACTGGAACATTGTGTTTCAACGATTTCTCGGTGTATTTAGAAATAGCTTTTTTATATACTCCACAGCACGCGCTCATATCTAAGCCGAATTGATCGAGTAATGTGACAGTGTACTCTTCACCCGGCTGATTCCACTAAATCCTGCAAAGTGCCGGAAAACGGGTCCATTCTGTCTGAAAATTACCTCTAGCAATCCTAACATAGCAGCTACGGCTGTCAACCAGGCTTACCGCACCGTACACAAAAGACGACGAAGAATTAGACTGACGAAAAGCAACGCTTTTCCTAGAAAACTAAAGCATTCATTTAGTAACCATGAATAGGGAGGTAGAGGTGTCTGCAGGGGGAGGGGGAGGGGGGTACAGGAAATTGATGAAGCTATTCAGTCTGTATTGTGCACCCGGCTGATATCTTGCAGGTGGTATTTTAACGCGGAAACTGCTGGGCTTGCTATTATAAGGGTGGTATAGCGACATAGTTTATAGCATTAAAACCTTTTCCACATACACACCTGTCCATCTTGGCTATACTGCATACAGTACTTGTGTCAGTATGTGAGCAAGGCCCGGAGGTTAGATCTGCAAAATTTTACCTCACTTTCATGCGCGTAATAAGCTATACATGTGACAGAGAATATCTCCAAGGCTTAGAACGAATTTTTGAAACTGCCTACTTTTCGAGATGCGAATATACACATCCAACATTCGTGTGTTGTAGGTAATTGGGTTTCTCCCGGGCTCCGCCCGGTTTCCTCCCATAATGCTGGTGTATTATTCTTGAGTACGGCGTAAAACACCAATCAAATAAATCAATCAATAAATAAAGAAATTAAAGTGCTTTTAAACTTTTACGTCTGAAAGTAATGAAAGCACATTTTGTTATCACATCAACCAAATAGACACACTCCGATATATTATAACTGAGTATGAAATAAGTCGTTCATATCACAGATCGTGTAGTGTAATCATGCATGTGAGCGGCGTTATGTTATCCGATAATTTCCTGATATAAAAGACACTGGCACAGAGAGCAAAACTAGAGCGGCGACCAGGGTGCGGCAAATAGTCAAATGCAACCCATGAGATCCTGCCCCCCTGTCATTTGACCTCAGTTTACAGGGTAACAACTTAGTTGCCACCTAGGCGTAGCTTAAGCAGAAATAGGTAACAAATGCACTAGTGTTACTTGCAATTTAATACTCGTCATTTTTTACCCAGTTTTGGAAATGGGCATATCTGACGGTTTTATCGGGTACTTGTTTTTTGAGCTGGGTCCAACTTAGACGTAATTAAAAGACATTCTTGAATGCAGTGTTAAATACAAAACAAATAAAAAAATAACTAAATACCTGTCACAGAATGGATATTTGGCGATATCTAGTCTGGAGTGTGTAAAAGACTGCAATGTTGTAATGCAGGAACCAACTGAACTGCTGAACGTGTTCATACAGGTGAAGCTGAGACTGATGCCCGCGTGTGTTCCATGTCCACCACTCTGAGGCTTCTGGCCCTCCTGAATGATAATGATTGAAATAGTGCTGATGTAAGTAGCAAGCAAGACACCAGACGCCATCTGGTAATTAATTGGGCTTCATTGATCACCATTTCATGGTCATCACTCCCCGAACACACTGGAATGGAAAAGTTGTCTGATTGTGTGTGAATTCCAGTTTGCTTAAAACAAGAATTGCAGTGTGACTACTCTGTAAATGTATTATATTAGATGTTTAACTTACAAACACTTTCATACATCAGATATTAAACACTTGGAGATTATGGCATTCAATCATGGTTCTATATACATGTTTGAGACACTTCTGTTTAATACTTAAATATAAGTGTATATATTTATTAAATACACTTATTTGAGCTTTAATCACCCATTAAACCAGCTGGGCGTTGGTCATTTTACAGTGTATAACCTGATGTCCGACATTGCTTAATGTCTAAGGTATACCAGCTGTGATCGAAGTGCTCATCAAGCTATTTGCATCAGTAATTTCCTGAATTAAAGACCTCTATGCTGTAGGATACATATACATTGTTTCGTCATAGGCATTATTCATTTTTTTAATATATTTATTTATTTATTTACCTTTTAATTTATTCGATTGGTGTTTTATGTTGTGCTCAAGAATATTTTCAAGTATACAACGGCAGCCAGAAGAAACCCACCCATGGGGATTGACTGGAAGGCAATCTAGATATACAGCTCATGGATGGTAGATCAATGCAGTTATTTCTTAACCGTTACTTTCTTTTCTTTTTTTTTATCGGACCGAAATAGCCCTGAAAGTAATACAACAATAATATGATTTCGCACGGCAAAGTATATGTTTCTTGGGCCCAGTATCAACTGTTGAGCAACTCGATTGGCAACACGATGTTACGTGGTAACGTTACGCGGGATGATCATTTCGGAACGTTATTACATCGTGTTATTCCTGTCACTGTATGTTTAGGCCAGGTTTTGCAACGCTTGCGAGTAAATCACTGTTTGTCAGCTGCGTCATTTTGCAACTGCCGTCTTCACGGTATAAAGTGAAGTAATGGCCAAGTCTTAGGCGCCGAGCGGTAATTGGGGCCTATATATAGAACGCGATGAAAAGAAGCGCGTAGGGGAATAAATCGGCTTTAAAGTCATGGCAGTATAATTACTTTAAAGGAGAAGAAAACATAAAAACGATGACAAAATGAAATGAAAGACCGTGAAAATTTATATTCAGATATAGTCTTCAATATTTATTCTGATTTTCTCTTTCTGGAGAATGGAGATTTTGAGAATATTTTTGTATGGTGGTTATTAGGCGTCGTCTTTGTGTTTTCATATCCTTTAATAACCTACCAATTACAACCCAGCTGCTCAGTGAGAATGTCAGGATATCGGTAATCATAACACCGGCAAAAGAAGTTCATTAAGCGACGACACCAGCTCACAACTGCATGGCTGTTTATCTTAGTATCTTTTGCAAACACCATGTGCCATGCACTGCCAGGTGTGATTAATGGGGAGCATACACTATTCCTAAGAGAGTAGTTAATATCCAGCATGCCTACTACCTGCAGTATCTGCGATTAGATAAACAATAACAGTGAGCACGAGATGTTTAAGTCGCCATTTTTTCAGTCAAATGTATAGCAATTGCCTGAAAAAGTTTAATACAAATTTGGAACTCTTTTATCGCTGGAGGCAAAAGAAGTCCTACTGTACCATGCGATCTGTCAGAAATGCTAGGCAACTGATTTTGATTGCATTTACCATAACATGGACGTCTGAAAAAGATTCATAAACCATTATTTAGAAGTGGACAAACAATGGAGAAAAACTGAGGAGCTGAACGTTTGTGAACTTGAGGAGATTCTCCGGATCAGAGCTGGAAAGGTAATCGGTAAATTCATGTCAACAAAGCTTACCCAATATTTTTCGCAAGTCACATGATACAGTAAGACGTGTTTATACACCCAACGACAAAAGAGTCGCATACATCATGCAAAACGCTAGCACATCATTTCGTGTGTTTTGGTAATCATCGCTAGTTGTGCACAGCCTAAATGTATTCCTATTCAGTCACACCTATTCAGTCACACAAACAAAAACGTATTTTCGAGAAACATAACAGAATAGTTATGGCGCCTACTGCCTACGCCATCATGCGTATTCTACAGTAGTAACGCCTTGGGAAAAACAACTTATTTTAACTGTCAGAGTTTACCGTAATTAGCCTCGGTATCAGTCAATTCCTTCGACGTATAATTCAATGAATTATAACGTGACACACACACAAATCCACAGGGGAATTCTGACTTCGAATTCTATTGTCGGTAAAGGTAAAAATAGTCCTACTATGTCATGTGATTTGCCAAAATGTAAAAATACTCCAACTGTATCATGTGATTTGTCAAAAAAGTAAAAATACTCCAACTGTATCATGTGATTTGTCAAAAATGTAAAAATAATTCAACTGTATCATGCGATTTGTTATAAATTGTAAAAAGAGTCCTACTGTATCATGTGATTTGTCAAAAATGTGTATTTTTATAGACAGTTTAGGCTGACAATAATTTATCGATCATCTGCGTTTCGGAGGTACAAATGACATTCCTTTCCTTCAGGAACTTCTTAAAGTTTTTCAAACACTCAGCTTCTCAATTTTCTGTATCGGTAGCCAGTCCTAAATAGCTTACTGTAAAACTTTTTGAGTCGCCATTGTTATAGTAAATGTAATAAGAAAAATACTTGTCTAACATTTCTGAAAGTTCACGTGGTACAGTAGAAGTTCTTTTACCTTTAGCAATAAAACTAGAAACTCTGTTTTTGACTAATCCTCAAGCCAGACCCCAATTGACTGATCGACAAATCAGTAACAACCATGCCCATGGAACGTGTTCCCATTCAAATCTGTTCACTTGACAAATTAACCTGTCGGGTAAAATAGTGGTGTCAACAAATACCATGGTATTTTGGGAGGAGAATCTGACGGGTTACACAAAAGGGTCCGAATCGCCGTTAAAGCTCATCGTTTTCTGCTGTGACTCTGCAGTAGTGGTGAACTAAGTGAGTGTTTTGTGCGCACACATACACCTAAAGTTGGGAAGAAAAAAAGCAGTACACTGCCTTGGACCCTTTTGTTAAAGGCAGGTAGGAGTTTTATTGGCTGATGTAGTATTTTGACTGACAGTTACAGTTTGTAGCGGTTCAGGGCCAACTAAGCCCGACTGTAATTTATGAAAACAACTATTCCATGCTTATTTCAATTCAGGTTTGCAACAATTTCCTAATAAATACAAAGCAAAGAGTTGATATTGTTGAAACGATTGTATTGAACACATAGTTACAGCATAATGCCATGTGACTCGAAACAAGCGGTATTAAATGGCAAATCAATTGTAATATCACAGATTTCTGTAATCTCTTCATGAATTGCATCACATATACATACCATGAGTGCTCAAACCCTTTTTATGTGATTATCTAATTTACCTGTAAATAATAATGCTACATCAAGCACCTTTTCGGGATTGAATTCTTAACACGGAACTACCAATGCCTGTGTTCGAAGACATACTTATGTGGCTGTAATACAGCAGTTCCGCCTAACACACCATTATAACTGATTACTTCCGGCGGCCATTGCTTTCACCATGGGTTGTTAAACACAAAGCTGGGAGGCTGTGTCGATGGCTGCGCAAGAGCAGATGTCCCGGACCACCAAACGTTTTCAGTGCATATTATCTAATTGGATATATAAACACGCCAGATGTTCGGATTACATAGCCTGGCTAAAATGCTAGAACCATTCAGGGTGATTTACGTAAGCGACCTCTATCACACAGGATGGTTTTGCTCTTGGTTGTAAATTTATATACTTATTTAATTATTTATTCACATATTTACTATATATTTACTTATTTGGTTGGTTGGCGTTTTTCGCCGTTCTCAAGAATATTTCACTTATACGACGCATTGTGGTGAGGGGAAAGTTGTAGGTTGACGTAAGCATGGTGTCTACTTTGAGTATCCAGATAATAATATTTTTCTCGCTCAAATTAATTACACCCTAGGATAAAATTGATAAAACTACTTTAAGTTCTCTCTTGGTGGACAGACACATTGATCGGTGTGCTAAACAGTCAAGTGCAGTTTACATCCATCAAATTAGAGCGACAAAGGAAGAGCAGAACAAGTTGAAACTTAGCACACATCGATCGCACGGATTATATAGGAAACAAATGGAAAACTGGTGTCGATGGGGGAACACTTGGGAAGAGGTTAAAACAGGGTGACTGCATGGCGGATGAACAGATAAAAATTGATCAGCACACACTGCGTTTTCATTTCAGCATTCATCCATGAATTGCCGGCACAACAAGGCAATTCCAAAGAGGACTTTCAAAAATCACAGACCAGTTGTCATGGATACGTAGAAAAATAAATACTTGTTCGACATAGGCCAACTCCATGCAGTGAAAGTGTGAACATATTACAGGCGCATATATGTGAAGAGATCGTGTTATTTCGCTTTAACGATCTCACAGTGAGTATATTCCATAAACCGGGCGTTGTTGCAGTGTGGCACGATAAACTCAGAGCACTGAGCTACTATTTGTGCATAAATAAATAACTCCGTGAGTCTTTCGTCCCTGGAGTTGTCTGCATTTCCACTTGTAGCGCCTGATACCCAGTGCTCCGCTGACGACTAATAATAGACGGCCGGTGTAAGGGCCTCTAGGCCGTGCAAACTCAACCAGCAGGTGTTCAGAACCTAATTTGTCTGACACCGTGGCTAAACCGAGCTTTCCCCCCTCAAACGCTACAACACATTGTTGATGTGTCTGTCGTTCACATTAGTCTCTCCACTTCTAGGGAGGCAACGATCCGGCCAGCCATCAATCTTTCTCTGTCAGTGTATAAGCACAATTTTCGCTATGATAAATCACTGCCGGCTACCGGGAGTGCAAAACTATACAATTTGTTTGTACATTGACCGTCGGTTAGTCACCAGCATCGCATAATGTCCGCGCCAAGCTTCAAAAGCTGACAACCGTGGAATGCTCTTTGTGGCCATTTTTGGTGTCATGCTTCGTGGATAATTGACGATTGACTCGAACATGGTCTGCTGACCAAAACAATACTCACAGAATCTCCTGCGTATCCCGGAAACATCACGTGGGTTCACATAACACATCATTTCGCCTGAATAAATAATCGCCATGGGGATTCCAATCCATTTTACGCTTCCTTGACTGAGAGTATTACATTACCAAATATTGCCCATCCAAGCGCTCGGATAGAAACTTCCATATATTCACAGAATCGCACGCCACTGAGGCCCGGTGTAACAAAATGACAACTGGAAGTGACAGCATTAACTCACACCTCGGTCACAAGGACTTCAGGCTGTGACAAAGTTAACTTTGCCTCGGTATTTACAGTGGTTAAAGTATGGAAGGCACGAATGGCCACTCTGTTCACATGATGCTCCTGGTTGGCCTTGCGTACCATGGACATACCTTTGAAGAAGTTGACTAAAGCGGCCTCTTCCTCCAACTCTTGTCGTTCTGTCTTAAGATATTTGATAATCATGATGACAATCCCCATGGAGTAGAAGACAAGGACCACCACTATGTACATCACAGCGCCTCTGTCCTCGGAGGAAATAACGCCAGCCGTTGGGGTGGGAGCGCTGCCCTCTCCGGCAGAGTGATAGGTCCGATTCAACCCGAAACATTCCTGGAACAGAACACTGATCAGGTTTAGGGAGTTGTTCTTGGCCATGGCGTCTGGGTTAATGCAAATTGATGACTACGAGTGGCACAATAGAAAAGTCATTTCCTTCCATAAAAAGCCGCTCAGAGCGAAGGTTCCAGCGTGTGCGTGTGTCACGTAACTGCGGTATTCTGTGGGCCGTGGGGAGGGGAGAGGAAATTGGTTAGCTTGACGAACGCTGCTTGGAAGCTCACCTCACACTCGATACCTGGATGAGTGTTATCGCTTTCATTAGTGTAATCCCACCGCAGGCTCCACTGGAACACTGTGTCCTCGAGAATCCGTGAAGAATAATGCCCCGCATTCCCACGACAGCCTCTGTTGTCTTCTAATTACTCCCTAGGTTAATCACACTGGTCATACAATAGCGGATACCAGCTAACAAGGTCTTCACAAGTCAGACAGCCAACAGGCAATACAGTTGTTATCATGTGCCCAACATCAGCTCCCACTGCTCTGTAGGCCTACCAAGTAAGACCTTAGCATCTCTGGCCCTGGAGTTGTGAAAATAAATACCGGTTCACGAACCGTGCTCATAGCTCTCCCCCTCCGAAAAACTTATCCCCGTCTAATGTAGGGATAACATAAATCCGTCAGGCTCAGCTCACCCAAGACATGAGCAAAGAACCGACTATACAGCTCAAATCGCTCCCCATTCGTCATCCAGCGCACTCTATCTCAACCGATCGGTATATTGATCTCAGTTCCGAGCATAACTCTTTTGAGGCCGTCACGTGATCTGGAAATTACGGTTAACGAATAGTACCTGGCATGAAGTGCATTCTTGGGAGTGCACCTTCTTGGGAGTTAACGTGAGAAAAGAGCTGTTGAGAACAATTTTTTTTTTCGCGGGCAACATCATTTCGCAAGTGGCCACGCCAATGCTGTCAATGCACAACTTGGCAACTTAAAACCACTATAGCCATTTCACCTCTCAGAGGCAGAAACTAATTCAAAACTAATTCTCCGGTATAGCCTCTGCGCATGACTGAGAATCAGAGACTGTCCTATAAAGTTATATGTTACACAAGCGCATCGATCTTCCTTATTATTTATGTGGGAAATATGTCAACTTCAACCACCATAATAGAGACATGTATCCCCAAACTTCCGTGTGGGGGTAGGCCATACCACCACACACAGCTAGGACTTTTCTCTACATCATATCAAAAGCTAACCCAGCATGGCCACTATAGTTTTATCTGTTGCTCCTGGAATTGATGTAATACCACTTTGTCACCCTGGAAACATGGAGACTGGAGGGGGGGGGGAAGGCAAAAAAAAGTTTTCACTTGTATCCAAAGCAGATAAAATTCTGAGATATTTTAGGTGTAAAATGACAGTATAGATATTTATAGTGTATCAACAATCTAGACTGCCCGGGTCGCAGTATTATCCAATCAGTGCTCCAGCACTCTTCAATTTGGAGGCAAGTCTTGGACCCAATTGCCTGAGTTGCACATGTGTATACTAGGGTGAAAATCTTCCCGTAATTAGCGTCGTTTCAAGACAAAAGAAAGATTTTATATCGGCTCAACTCGAGGAACTACATGTTTCTATTCATACCGGAAAAGCACACGACTAATACAGTATTATCTTTCTTCATGACAGCAGACAATAGTCTTCGGATTACCACGAACCTATTGTGAAAGGCTTAATCAGGGTTACGTACACAGCTAACGCGGTTGCATTCGCTATCGGCGCGCTCAGGTCCCGAATGAATAGTTATACTAGACCTCGTTACCATCAGAATGAGACAAGGGCTATTTTATAGTCCACTATACATGATTAATATTACTTCAAGGAGATATACAAGTTACAGTCGGTCTGAACCCGTGATATGCTGTCACACTGCTTGCTTGGCACCAACCGTAGCTATGTACTGCGCCGATGCAGGACGATGGTACACATGTACATACCGTCACTTCCGGCACTGATTAGGTTCCTGGTTGTGTGGGAGCATGTACTTAAAGCGGCTTGAAAGGTCAGGCGACCAGCGTTATGTCGTAGAAAAAGCCAGGCATGATGCTGACGTGCAATCCCAGAAGGAAATATGGAACATTCCGTTTTTTTTTGTTTTTTTTTTGATGACCAACATTTTTATTTGAGTGTGGAAAGCGAATTAGATCTAATATCAACGCTATTTCGTCAAAGTCTCTATTTATACTTGGCTGAAAAGAGGAACAACTAGAAGAGTATTGTAAATTATTCTATGATTCTCTCGACATCCAAATTTGAAAAACTGTCCTTTTATCAATGTAGGGCAACATTGTATACTAAAGGACAACGTAACTATTTAATGATACTTAAAACAAGGGAGTTTATTCAAAAACTAAACTGAACAAACCTAAACAATACCTGTTTTTATGTTATCATAGCACATCCTACATGCATGACTTGATTAACAACGTCTTATGAGCTAACACGTTACACAGTTTAAGCACTTATTTAATTCATTTGCCTAGAACATTCCTAGCGTCCTGCTGTCATCACTGTAAACCAGTGAGTGTTTCTCTTTGCCCGAATCCGCCGAATGTACTGACTTGTCTTTTACTCTAATAAACTGTGTTTCAAGGAAACTGGACAGAGGCTGGGGGAAACCCTCGGCCATCCTCAGGTTGCTGGCGGACCTCCCCACGTACGGTCGGAGACGAAGCCAGCATGAGCTGGACTTGAACTCACAGCGACCGCATAGGTGGAAGGCACCTAGGTTATTACGGCGATAATTCCCCCGACCAAGGAGGCCCCTTAAAATTTATATACTGTGTAGAATTCTATAAGTGATCTAGTAGCTAACAGCCCAGCGATCCTGTAAAGTTCATTGTTCGTTGACGGTGTGGCCAACGAATACAAACTGAATGACCTTTTCTCAAGTTGGTTAGTGCGCTAGCGCATCGTAATGGCCCAGTCTCCGGTCGTACGCGTGAAGGTCTGCCAGCAACCTGAGGATGGTCGCGGGTTTCCTCCGGGCTCTGCCCAATTTCCTCCCACCATAATGCTGCTGTATCCACCAAACGAATCAGTTCGCCGATCTTGATCGCATCAATTCGTCACGAGGGCAGGATTGGTCAGTCGATACAGACTGGCCAGCCAGCTCTAAATCAAGCAAGTATACGTTTGACCAAACCAGACAAGGTTAATCCCATCGAGTAAAGAATCAAGAGGAGTTTTCTGAATCTTCTATGATAAGTACACGCGTACCCATGCACTTATAGCAGTGAAATATTTATCATAAAACCTATAAATAAGAACGGTAAGTCAACAATCAATCTGAGGATGGCCTTGGATTTCTCCTTGATCTATGTCCTGTTTCCCCCATGCATATTCCTGCCCGTCGTCGTGTAAGTATTGAATACAGCGTAAAATTAAATAAGTAAGTAAGAAAATAAATAAATAAATAAATAAACATACGTGTAGGCCCATGAGGTAATTTAAGCACTACGCAGAAAATCCTTTGCCATTACTATCGTCAGAATGGGAGACTCTGATGGGCCACACAATCGCAGAGAAACACACCGTTTTCTGTTGTGACGTCTTTGTGTACTACCCAAGTGCTTTCTGAGCACACATGCAAGTAGAAGAGTGAGGTAATCCGAGAAAGAACAAAGGAGCACATGACTTTGGACCCCTTTGTTAAAGGCGTTCAACGAGTTTCCCATCGACTTGAGAATATTATGTTTACACTACCACATAAAAACGACTCCAAAACCAAACAGCATAAATATTTAATAGATAGGATGCTTTTGTTCCCGTTGTTCACTTTCAACCTGTTTGCATAGCCCCCAGAGTTCACAACCAGACGCGAGGTCTCCCCGCGGAGGATCACATATGGACGTATAATCATAATAATAACAGAGGTTTTCTATCGCAGCCATTACCCACTCAACCAAACACAGAAGATTTGTGTTTAATTTGGCCACAGAATCAACAGTGCCAGCCTTGTTTTTGCGTGCACTCGCTGCGGCTGTGAGATATCGATGAGTTTTATTTGCACAGAGCAATTGCTGCTGATATTTTTGCACTTCTATACAAATATCATTTTCAGTGCATCTGCCGAGAAGATGGACGGTAACGACAAGCATTTAAGCCATGTGTCAAGTCACAGATGCTTCATTCACCCATTAAGAGTAATTTGCGAGTCGCCATTCATTATTATGTTTCACACAGACAAAGTGATAGCATTTTCAGAGCTAAGCGTCATATCACCATGCGTTGGCGTGAAATTCTGTCGGAATATCATAGTAAGTGTCAGCTTGTTTATTTAGCTATTTAATGCTGTACTCATGTTTCTCTTTTCTCTCGTATGGAGCGGTAATGTTTATGCGCGGGGAACCTTGACAGAGCACGGGGATGTACCGCTCCATTTCGCCAAATATACAAATCAACCCTTAAATCAGACCTTAAATCAACCGAAGCGAGGGAAGCTGGTTTTGAACCCCATGACCTCACAGCTCTCGGATCAGGGAACCTGGCCAGTGATAGCCCACCCTGTAGTGTAATACGCATGCGACTCATTAGTGTGTATTCAAAGCCTCATTTCAATGTCAAGTTACAAGACAAACGGGTGCGATACCCAAGTTCACGATTCACGATGAAGTCCGAAGGGAAAATAGCAACGCCATGTTAAAGTTTGGCTTGGCTGTCTATCGCACTCCCTCGACGGTTTATAAGGCTGCTTTATTTGATTTGCACACTTCAGATCATTATCTCTGGTTCACTGCATATACAGCACTGCAAACTAAGAACTCATTTGCATTAAGTATAGCCTTTACAGGTATGAATATGTGTTCGAAGGAGACAAGTTATCTCCTCTTTTTAACAAGCTCCCACAACCAGGCTCAGTTCTTTAGACACCCACGAATCATGACACTAGTTTACTGTAACTGGCAGTGTCGCGTATCCAAGGCACAGCTCGGACCTGGTCCGCAAAGTAATTCTTATAGGTATAAAAACGCCAAAAGAGCCTTACTATTTATATATTAGTTTAAGAACAATAAAGAACACCTAAGATTGTATTCCCCTTTTTTTGTTGGCCCAAATGACATATCTTGTCAAATAACTAGATGCCTAACCTATAACATATTCAAATATCATCATGAGTTGTCCACCATTTTCTAAAAAAATATCCGCTAGGATGCCGATATTAGCGTCATGTCGTCATGGAAATAGCATGTAGGGGCCACTTGTTCATTCCGGTACCAAGTAACCGACTTTTTTCAACCTTTATTTGTCATAGTTTTTTACTTGCAAAATTACCTGGCCATTCTTCAACGTACTTCCGAGATATACTCAATCACTATCAACCGCTACCGTTTTCTGTGTACATTAATCTTGGATACAAAATCAAATGAGTCTTTTCATGTATAATAATAGACAGACGGACAGACAGACAGACAAACGGACCGACGGACGGACAACGCCATAAAATAATACGTCCGCTTTCTGCAAAAGCGAGCGTATAAAGAGATGACCCCAAGTTGCTTCGCTCGTAAAATTAAGGCATTTACTGTAGAACCGAAGTGCTGACTCCATGATGTCTCTGTAATGATGTACTGGGGATTCGATTGCTCTCACTTCAAGAAAATGGGAATTCACTGAATAGACAAACATTCACTTTAGTTAAATAAAAGGCAGCTCATGACTTCGGCGCTGTTCATTAAAAGATTCAGAAATTCTCTCTTGAATGCAAAAAACTTCAAGAGAGCTAGGAGATATCAACTGTTTATAAGCTGTGAGGTAAATTTTCTGAGTTAAATGTCAATTTAACATCTAAGAGACAGGGCTCTGTTTTAATGTTGTATGTTTTAACTATAACAAGTACATGTGTGAACAACACTGTAAAGTGTTTTCGGACCAATTTGTTGTGGCCGAAGGAAGTTTCGTGATCTTTACTTAGGTTTCAAGTTACTACAATCTCAGGAGAAAACCGTGCACCGCGCTCGAGAGAATTACGTCACAGAAAAAAAATGGCTGTGTTCACTACAAGTCGACGAAGCACGCTCAAATGTCAGTTTCCACTGTCGTTGTGGGTCTTAGAAAAATACCTTACCGAAATGCACATACTATTGTCCAATCCGCTGTCTTTTACTTTATTGAACTGCAGAGGTTCCAGATGGAGACGGCCATGGCCTGGTGGGTAAAGGTGTCAGTTTTTCAAGACGTGTCGGAAATTTTGAAGATTCCCCTCTCACTGCTTGTGGAACCTTGGTGATCGCAAACGGTCGGCTGTACGCCCGCTGGGGCGCTTTGCGCAGCCCGACGTTCGTTGAAGATCACTCCGCGGTGTAGGTGTACATGGTGTATCTGCACATGTGGGAGAGTTCGCCAGTGATTTGCCAAAGACACTTAAGCTTGTATCATGGATTTGCCTACGAATACAATGGCATTTTGAGAAGTGCACATATAATTTCTTCCGCCCATCCCGGTTCTTTATACCAGTACTTAAATTTCAGTTTTTAGCCACGACGAGCAGTTCGATCTACGGAGAAGCGTTTTTGTTCATGTTGTTGTTGTTCTTCATCTTAGGGCTCATTTGTGAAACGCGCATGCGTAGCAGCTTGAGATTTCGTTTTTCACTTAAAAAGTTTTCACAGCCCGGTACGAGTTAAGTGAGAAATTCTAAATAAAGACATTTTCAAATTGTGGGTTGTTTTACTTTAGCGTCTGTTGATAGCACGAAGGAATACAGAATACAGGAATGCGATTTTAGTGTTATAATTTCTTCTTTATGTTTTTGTGTTCTTAAAGCAGAGGTGATCCTTAATTGATCATCCTTTGTTTCGTCTCTCCTTTATATAATAAGGTCAGTCAATACTTATAAAGCCAGATACAGCTGACCCTTTCGCATCTCGGAGGTAGTCGAGCTTTTTAATACCCGCCCTCATTCAGAGCTCTCATCTTGACCAATCGCTATTATGGGTCTCCACGGTGACGTTATTAACAGCCCTATTTAGGAGAGCTACAATGTTAAGGATTTCTTTTTCGTCCAATAAGGGCTTATTAGGTTGGGAGTTAAACAAGCTAACCCGACTTAGACTTGCTGTTAACAGAGCAAAATCGATTGTAGAAAATAGGTATAGACCTAACCCAATAATGTTAATCATGTACTAACGACTTAGTTCCCGCTTGTATACCAGTAGCATTTTATTCATTTCTTTTTCTTAACCAAGTTGGTGTCTTGTGTAAATGTGGTGAGGTCCATTACCGTCGGCTTTGTGCGCGAAAATTGTTCGAGGCTCCATGTAAGCCCAAGAAACGTTCTCTGGCAAAGTAATTGAAGACGGCCGTGCCACAAAGTTCGTCTTTTTAGACAACCCTTGTTAAAAGCGCTAACGATTTGCCCATTCTCTCTGCTAGCGGCCCATAGGCTATTCAACACTGAACTGTTGACCATTCTGTTCCCAACTTGATTTATTGCCAATCCGCCCGTCTGTTTGCTAGAGTGGACAAGTTAAGTGTTTGGCCCCAGGTTAATCTTTACTCGAGCAGATATATAGCTAGCGAAAGTATAGCTGAACCCATCCAAAGGTTGACCGAGCTGTTGCTCTAATGATAGACGGTTTATCAGTTCTGAGTCTCCGAGAAAAAAGGCATTTGTTAGAATTTACCGGGTATCTGAACAACCATCGTCTTAATTAGATTCCCTGGAAATAAGGTTTTCAACTTTTTGCGCCATCCGGAAGTGCGAAGGAGAACTGACATGGCCACCGTCCAAATTGCGGTGGCCATTATATTTCAAATTAAACACATTTTCACTGTTTGAATAGTTAATAGCAAAGATAATTAAAGTGAATGGCCACTCAAAAATGAACTTGTGATCAGTGAGATCATAAACTGTATCGGAAAATACCTTCACTGACTTCTTTAGATTTTCCGCCACCAAATTAAAGGCAGTCAAATGTTTGTATCGTAGTACTACACCTGTAAGCATTTTTAATGTGGAAATATAACAATCGCAGGCTGTTCAGCACCTGGAAGGTTCTTTAGCCCATCCAATATGGTCCATAAAGTCCACTTGACAACCAAAACAATGAACTGTCTTCACTTTGGTAGGAAAAAATTTAAAAACAATCAGTGAAGTTATTTTTATGCTCTTTTCACTCATGACAACTTTATTTTTGAATGGTATTTAACTTTAAGTCTTGAATATGTACTTTGAAATAACATCAAGGTGGACTGCGCCAGTCATTTTGTTCAGCACCTTGAACACATTGTCTCTTTCATTCCTTTTAAGTCATATTTTACATGGTGACAGTCATCGAGGCGTCCAACCTGGATTTCCCTCGGGCTCTGCCCTCTTCTATCCCACCATAATGCTGGCCGCCGTCGTATAAGTGAAATATTCTTGAGTACGACGTAAAGCACCAATCAAATAAATAAATAAATAAAGACGTAATGGCGACCACAATAAAGCTGTTCCCAGAATGTGTGTCTTTATATATAAGGATTAAGTTGCAGATTTAGATCGGAAAAATGTATCCAGCGGTTACGTACATAAGAGCCACTGAATGGCGCTAGTAAGTAATAGCGATAGCTGGGGACGTGCTCCAGTTTGGTAGGCACTAATCAGTTTGATTGGAGTATCTTGAGTTCTCTGCGTGGGGTTGGGTGGGTATATTAGCGAGCTAATCACTGTTGTTCTGTCGTGTCTTCGATGTAAGGCAAGGCGCCTCAACACCCTGGAAATTTGATATTCGATTTCGATAAGCCGTACGGTCAACACGGTGCCCTAATGACTCGCTGTTAGATTCAGGACAAGCGATTTTGTGGATAACAGCCTTTGGTGTTCTACTTGTGTCACAGCTCTAACGGGCACATCCCTCTCTTATCTGAAATTGCCTTGAATCTCATGTGTGTGAATTTCTTCTTGAATGTGGATTTTTTTCACGCCATCAAGTCGTTTCACAGGATAAGAAACGACATCTATAATGAAAATCTTTCTTTGTCGATTATTCGACATCTATTCGTATTGTCTGTCCGATCGTTCTTTCTATTCTTTTTTTTATTTTTATTTTTTCAGTTTCTACGTTCTAGATGGGATTTTTTTTTGTAATTGAAGTCCCGGTTCATTGTCAGTTAGAAATATAAAAATAAGTCAATATTTCAACCATTATTTAATTATTACCACATTATCTGCGGTTATTCCAGTAACATTAAGTGTTTCATAAAACAAAAAATGTTTCGCCAATATGACAACGGCCAGTATTATGGTCGCAGGGGGTACAGGTCATACACAAATAACCTTTTGTACTCTATATTTACTTTGTCATAATCATTTATGAAAAATGGGGTAAGAAGGGCTAGCACATCCTCAGATTGTAATGGAACTCAGATGGTGCTTCCTTAGCCTTCAAATGGTGCTTATCTGCCCTCAGGTGGCAATTTTGGTATTTTCTGCCTTGGCGAAAGCTTCGCACCAGCTTAGCACTTAGCTGGTACTTGCTCGGTCTTAAGTTAGTGCTACCTTGGCCTACAGTTGGTTCTTGCTTCGCTCTGAGTTGGTAATTGCTTTACCGTCAGTTTGCACTTCCCTGGTGCATTTCCTGTAATGCACCTATATAGGTTTTAATTTCAGAAATTGTGACCATCCCAAATAATTATTTGTTTTAAGCACAAGGTGTATATAGTGTCTTGCCAAAGGTTATTTATTTATTTGATTGCTGTTTTAAGCCGCACTCAAGTATATTTCACTCATCCGACGGCGGCCAGCATTATGGGCAGATCCAGGGAAAAACCCACGAACAGAGGTGAAAGTTTAAACCAGGGAAAAGAGAGTAAGTATCGCACTCTTATATTTTTCAGTCATATGACGCCGAGTAGTCCTTAGAATGTAGATATGCTGTGTCTCCTTATGGAAGAGAAAGTCCATGCTGCCAAAGTGCTGCCGACACTGGAGCATCATTCACGCCAAAGACAACAGATATGACACCCCACCAGTCACATTATACTGATACCGGGCCGACCAGTCTTTTTTCCTTGCTCTACTGCCAAGTGCTGAGCACCAAGAGAGACAGCACAAGAACCGACCCGGGATTCACCCCGGATCGCCGGACCTCGAAGCGGACGCTCTAACCACTAGATCACCGAGGCAGTCATGAGGGAAAGGAGAGTATATGTGTCAACAATTTTTCAGCCATATGACGGCGAATGTAGATATGTTGTCTCTCCTTATGGCAGGGCGAGTGCATGCCCCAAAGCGCTGCCGCATCTGGAGCATTATACCAAAAAGACCAGACCCCCCTCCAGTCACATTAGGCTGACATTGGGCCGTCCAGTCGTCTTCTCTTGCTGTAACCTCTAAGCGAGGCAACAAGTAACACTTTTAAAGTTTCTGGCATGACCCGATCCGGGATTCACCGCAGATTTCCCGACCTCGATGAGAATGATCTAAACACATGACCTCTGAGGCGGTCGATAATACATTAAGGCCAGAAGATGACGCTAAAACTGAGGACAGCCCTGGAGTGTTACATCGGAAGTAGTTAGATGTAAGATGGACCCAGTGACCGAGACCCAGGTTCAAGAAGCTGTCTTAGACTGAAGTCAGACTCAGTCTTACCATGTGGCATTATTTCTTACGTTATATTTTAAGTTCAACGCTAATTGTGAAAATTGTCATGAAAGTTCTGGCCAGTCCTTTTCGTTAAGATGGATTTCCCGACAGTAAATCACAATTTTAAATTGCTTTGAGGTTAAGACTAAATCTGATTTAAGTCTAAGGCAGCTTCATGATCCTGGAGGGAAATCTGCCTGTCCATCCATTAAGTATTAGATCACCCAGTGTCAGCACAGGTACAATGGCGCTATGTCTGGTGTCCTTGACATGGCTCAGTGTCAGTGGATTAGTTTAAGGAAATGAAAATCAAGCCCAGGACAGCCAATCACAGTATAGTGTATATGTTGTTGTTGTATACGTAACTCTTTGTTTCACTCGTTAATGGGCTGTCCGAGCTAGGATAGGCCAGTTAGTACTAGGTAACTACCGAAACACATTGACTCAGGGCATCTTACGAATGCTGTCTCTCATGATGGCTTCTTCTCCGATCGTACGTGGGAAAGTTCATCAGCCGTTGGTTTTCCCCGCACTCTGCCCGGTGTCCTCCTATTATAACACTGAGTACCGTCATATGGGACATTTTCTTGAGCACGACGTAAAACTCCAATCAAATAAGTAAATTAGTAAGAGATTTTGCGGGATTACAAAAGGACACTTGGTAAAATGGCTGAAATAGTGTTACAAGTTAAACTGAACTTCACACAAGTGAAGTACAATTTCAAGCAATGAAAAATAGCGAGAAAATTTTGGCTTACACGAAGTAAAGTTTTTAATTTAATAGAGATGAAGCACAATCCAATGAATACAGAAAGTTAATGTGTTCCAGTTATAAGCAATGTCCTTTCTGAAAGGAAAGGGTTTTCACGTGAAACAGTAGAAGTGCCTTGTCCATTCTGGCCACGACTAATACACGACTGACGTGAAATCAATAGGGTAACAATACCGGAGTATGAAGCATATGGAACTTGTACTAGTACTTAAAACATTCTTTATAATAAGCGCTATTCAGTTTACAAAGTTGAACCCATTAAAGCTTTGGTACCAAAGTTTGACACAGCAACACCACCACGTCGTTTCGTAACACCTTTACTTCACAATAATAAGAGGTACAGTTCTCATAAACGTAGACCATAATCTGGTTTGACTTTACTTTGCTACCAGCTAGAAAATGATCACTTGTACAGCCGTAGGCCCAAAAGTAAAACTCGTACATTAGTGGTTATCTACTAATAAAAGGGAAAGAAACCGTTTCATGAGAAATTGTGATTCGTTTAATGGTTATTGTAAAACTCGTACATTAGTGGTTATCTACTAATAAAAGGGAAAGAAGCCGTTTCATGAGAAATTGTGATTCGTTTAATGGTTATTGTAAAACTCGTACATTAGTGGTTATCTACTAATAAAAGGGAAAGAAACCGTTTCATGAGAAATTGTGATTCGTTTAATGGTTATCGTGAGTTGTAGCAGAACTAGGTGGATTTTTTGTCTAGGATGCTAGTATTGGTAATTATATAATCTGTAAACAATGCATATTCGTCTCGTCAGGATGAAAAATTACGCTCTGTCGTCACGTCATGGCATGTCACGTCTCGCCATGATGATACATGACGCCTCGTCATATTGACGCATTAGCGTCCTCGTCAAGATGACACGTCATGTCTCTTCATGATGACACGTCACGAGAGGAGACGCCCCGTCAAGACGTCACGCCATCTCTCTTCACGATGACACGTCACGCTTTGTTCTGATGACTTCAGTGCAGGGTGCGCCTCTCAAAAATGACACGTCATGACGATGACACGATAACAAGTAACGGCACGTTACACTTCGTCTAGATGATACCTGACTACCCATTAACTACCCTAACTACTTGTCACAAACAACCATTAGGGCATCGACATGATGACACGCCACGGAGAGCAACTAGCAACTAGGTCCCTCTGGACAGAGTCGTCCTCTATCCCATACAACAACACACGTCTGGAGCCCGAGGAGGTGGCATGCTTGGGGGAGGGGCCGCGGAACATTGGTTGCCAAAGGTGTATTCCAAATTCCCTTCCACTAGGACACAGGTGGCAGTGTCTGTACAGAAACAGATTGTGTCTATGCCACTTAGCATTGGCATGTTGGCCAAATTTCGAATCTGCAGTGGCGACATAGCTCCTCCTGGAGCAGGCGCATTGATGGGTGGAGAGAACTGCGTTTGCGGAGGCGTTGGCGGGGGTCCAGGGCGTTGGAACGTCTGTCGACCGGGCAAATTGACATTAGCAGCAGCGGGTTTGTTCAGCTGAGGGCCAGGTTGTGGCATAGCCCGACCGGGCTGGGACCAGGGCGATGGCGTCGTGCGGAAATAAAAATCCGGCATATCCGGAGGGTCTGGAGGATCTAAGGCCATGAGCAGGTTCTGGATCCCGGCATGTTGTCCAGTAGGCGCCAGGAACCTTTGCTGGGGATACAGACCTGGCGGCATTTGTTGTTGTTGTTGTAGGTATGCTTGCTGAGGTTGTTGTTGGTATGCCTGTTGCGGCATGTAGGCCTGCCGGTCCTGCGGATTACGCGGTAGGTCAGGTACGAAAGCAGGCTGATAGTTGGGCTGTTGGCCCTGAATTTGCCGCTTTACCCTGTTCATGTAAGGGCGGGATGCCTGAAACCCAAACACTGGCTGACCCATGGGATTGGCAGGCGGCGTCCGTCTTCTGCCGTACAGGGTCGGGCTCTGGAAAATCTGGCTGGTGGCCTGTCTCGGAGGCAATCCAGGGGCACTCAAGCCCGCCCGGTTTGCTGCATTTATGTGCAGTAAAGTCTGTCCACAAAATTCTAGGCACAGTTAAGGAATAATACATATGACGTCGTTTTGGCGCAAAACGATTTCAAGTCATGGAGAAAAAAAAAAGTCCCTAATCTCGTATTAAAGCTTCGGTATCGTTGAACTCATGAACTGATGTACATAATCAGTGACAATTAAATTCTAACTGAAAAAAAAATTGAAAAATAACATATATTTCACCGCTTACGTGTGACTATTCGCCAACAATCACAATGGTATCGCTGCTCTGGTGTCATTCTCCATGCTGTAGTGTTTTGCTTTCAAAATGACGTTTCTGTGAGACAGCACTGTCAATAATGTGACACTGAAACAATGGGACACGCCTGCGGTGAGGAGACAAGTTATTAAAATTTTCTTCGCGTTATTTGATCTTAATTTATTAGTAACTATAAAAGAAACTCTCAGAGTGCAAAGCTGTACGTCTCAGCTAACCCTAGAGATTCCCTCGCTACAGACAACGGGATTTTACCCTGTATATCTGTCTAACGACTTAATGGTAAAGATTTCTGATTAGGATCACTATAAAAATGTAATGTTTGGGTCTTTAATCAAAGGACAACTTGTACCTGAAATTTCATCCAAATACCTGCAGAGTTTTTTCCTTAGAGTTGCTGACAGACAGACGGACAGAGAGACAGATAGACAGGCTCAGAGAGACCCCGATCTTGACCATTGAGCTTATGCTGGTGCAAGCGGAAAAAAAATCCTCATGCTGACAAATTATTGATCACCTCAGTGAGAACATACATTGAACGTACAAGACAAGGGAGATAACCAGGTACACGTATAGACAGGCCAATAGGTTACAAGAGCCCATTCATATCCTCACTACTGATGCAGTAAATTTTTGAAGTTCCACCCCTAATACATATATATATATATTTATATAACTTTTGCACTGTGCAGCGCCGTACCAACTCATGTAGACTGGACTTTTCTCTACAAAAAATCACAAAAAATCAACCTAGCATGACAGCAGTCGCTGCAGGAAGTGACGTAGAAGCATTTTGTCAGTTTGGTAATCTCCTTGGGGAGGGTAATTTCACTGACAGAACGTTTTCAGTTCTATCCAAAGCAGCAAAATTATGATATATTTTAACTAGGTGCAAAGTGACAGTGTAGAAATTATGATGTATCAACAACCTGGGCTGTCTGTGTGGCAGTATTACCCCGAGTCAAATCTTAATCCCAATTACTTCAACAGCGTATGTGTAAGCTATAGTACAATTTGTTTAGCAAATGTCTATTAAGTCGTATTTAATTTACAGATATTTCTTATGAAGTTAGTCGGATCGATGTCATTGTTGAGGGGAATGAAAACAAAGAAGTAATCATCAGTAGAGACAGCATTAAAAACTCTCGGACCTCGAAATACTTTTGCTATTTGCTTTGGATATTTCCCCCGAATCAGATACAGCCAAATGTGTGAATTATTATGAAGATATATTGTGTACAATATTGGTATTCAATGTTGCCAATGGCAATACTCAAATTTTTTTTACACCTTTATGTTCAGATCTTCGTCAGATGTTTGTGAACTTTATGTGTAATTGTGCATAAAAAGGAGCATCTGACGTCAGATAAAAGTGAGTGACCTTTGCAATTTCAAATGGCTGAAACGTTTGACTTCAAGACGAAGAATATAAATATTTTAACGCAAAGCATGCAACTTTAAATGGTATTTATACTGATGTTTACTTCCTCTTTACGTTTCCTTTCCTTTTCATATCAACTGTGGAATTCAAGTTTGAAGTTTGAGAAAGGATACTGATGTCTCCAGCGAGCTGTTGTAGGGGATTTGTCATCGAGCTGCGCTGTGCCTGGCATAATGACCACAACAGCAGGCCACTCCAGACCCTGATGAGGGACGGGGGAATTTCCATGTTACGCGAAATCTGCAAGATAGAAATCACACATGCTATTTGACTAAAACACTATAGAACTTGCACAACCGATATTCAACAACGTTGGAGTTAAGCAGTTATCAAATGTATGAATAATTCAGTTGCATGTACAAAGGCGCAACGAAAGATCTTCAACTTTAAAATGTCAACTTTGAAAATGTAGTAATATATGAAGGCATGGGTTTCTCGGGCTCTCGGTTTCTCTTCCACCATAATGCTGGCCGCCGTTGTAGAAGTAAAATATTCTAAAGGTCGGCGTAAACACCAATCAAATAAATAAATATCACGCATATTTATGTCTCTCGATGGCCAAGCAATCAGGGTGTCTGACTTTGTCTAAGTGTACTTAGACAAAGTCGCTCTATCATATACGCGTGTGTAAATCAATGTGTCTGTGCGTGTAGAGTAGGCAAAAACCAACCAGTTGTGATCATTTCTTCCATGTGCCTACACTTGATCACTAACAAACTCGGAGCTGTTAACTTAAAATAGGACTAAAGAAGTTAGAAACCCAAAAAGCTGGGGTTCACGGGCTCCAGGCCCTTCGTCGGATTCCAGGGCGTAGTCCTGGTTGATGGCTGCATATAGAGGCAAGGCCCCCGAGGAGGAAATGGTTTTGTGTACTTTAAAATGTGTTTTACATGCCTTTGCTGGCAAGTTTACACATTTTCCGTCATTACTCGACGTGACAACAACGGTGTCCTGAAATATTTTTGTGGAAAAAAACGTCAGATATAAAAATACACCTAGAACGTGATTTATAGTGAGAAAAACGTGAAACTCATGCTGAAAACGAAAGAGCTGACATGTCCGCGTAATCGTCACTTACATATGAAACATCTCGGAGAGAAACTGCCGAGTATAACACAGGGAAAAAGGCTCCCATCAGATACATGTAAAAGGTAATTACTCTACACATATATCAGACAAGGTTTGCTGAGGAAATAATTTCCATGTTATTTAGAATACTCACTCGGCCTCAGGGTGAGTAATCTGTCCCTGTGAGTATAATATTCCGTTATATCACGCAGTAAATATATTCCTTAAAGTGACAGGTGACACGTCTGGAGCGGTTGCACCCCACCCTCTCTCTTCTTACTTACAATTTACGGCAATTTATAGCACACTTCTGAGCTGAACCATACTGAAATACACGGTGATCATTCAGTAATAGTGGGGCGTGCGAAAAAAATACTCTACACCGGACACAGCTTAAAATGTGAACATATTACTTCTGAATACATTGATAATAAGGCTAAAGAACCTACAGATACATATTACTGTTAAAATCTGCACGAAGACATATGTAAAATTGCTTTTGTGTGTAATAATATGGATGTACGATAAATTATTAGATATCAAGGATATCCTAGGATATCAGTGCGTGACATGACGCTGGCGGATACGTAAATCAGTGCTAATTTTAGCTTATCACATATTCTATAACAACAGAAATATGTTATGGCACGGAAAACTATACTGGACGCCCTTTACATACACGACGAGGCATTATAATCGATCGTTATATCAACAATATTAAATGCAACCCTCCGTCCGGTGTTGAATAGAACTTAATGGAATACAACGATTCCGTTTCGTCGAATACATGAATTATCTTTAAAATAATCCAATTCTCGAGAGGAGGAAATGTCATTATCAGTTCAGTTTATACTACGCATATCTTCTGATATCTGAAGTAAGACAGTCTAATTTTGACACTGACGAAGAACATTTTTCTCCCTCCAAGGTTTATTATGTTAAACATCCTTGCTTGAATATATTGGTTTGATTTTAATCACATTTATCGTGGATAGGAACAAAAGTAATAAATTATATCATGACTAAAATTATAATAGGCCTCTCCCAAGATATTGGCGAATCAGGATATGGTGTTTGTTAACAGTATCGGTTCATTACCTATTTTTAATAACAGATGGTATTTAAATAGACATATATATTCTCGCACCTGTTACTCAGTCAGGGTAGGTGACACGTGACTGGCTGGTATTACCTTTCCTATCATGACGCCTTCCCGTCATGACAAATATGGTAGGTGACACGTGACTGGCCGGTATTACCTTTCCTATCATGACACCTTCCCGTCGTGACAAATAATGAAAATATTTATAAAAACCTTTTCTATCCCACGAATAACAAAATTCATTAAAAAAAACTTATTACTTTTAAATGATTTAAAGTATGATTGACTTCGACCGACTGATACATTCGGTCAAAATTAGTTCAGATTCCTGACCAATACACAGATTATCCAGTGGACCCAGTATATATGTAGATTGGAGTGTTCCCAGTAAAACCGATAGTCATGTAAATCATAGGTGCCGGATAGAGTTCACATGCAAGTGGTCAAATTCAAAATTTAAAAGATAATTCTTTATACATTTCACTTTTAAATTGAATATTGTCGATTCGGTGTCAAAACACAAAATGTATAGACTACATGTAAATGTGACGTGGCACTTTTCACATAACCTTTATAAGCACACAATGCATAATATTATAAATAATAATAATAATAATAATAATAATAATAATATACGTACTACGTAATTATGAAAGTAATTAACTCCCGGAGACCATTCTGGTAATAACCTGAATGAGTAGCCAAACCGTGTAAATAGATTCGACTTGCTAAGATTCCATAGGCTCATATACTGGCCTAACTGAATCTATTAAAATAATAAATGTAGGGTAATTTGCTGATTAATCATAGCCTTTGGGCCATGTGTGTTGTTTTCAATTGTCTTCATTTATAGGTGACCGCATTTTGTAATTACGTACCTAGAAATAACTGACAAAAACAATGTATTTCAGGTCTTGTCTTCTGTTGTTGTTAGTGATGAAGATGATCTTGGTATTCAGGAAGCCCCTAGAAATATTGGACTGGGGCAATGTGTTTCAGACCGTGTTGTTTTCAGTTGTGACCCCTACAGGAGATCTTAGTGTTCAATGAACTGATTCATTTTCCAACTGATCATGCACAAATATTGACCTCTGTATACACTTTGGTCTAGTAATGTTCTGGTACCAAGAATTTTCAGGTCTCTACAACTTATGTTATCCTTTGTAACTTCGTCTTGTCATACACAAAACAACGGGCACTCACAGGTAGATATCTCTTGAACCTCACTAACACCAGTTCAAAACGATACTCATACTGATGCTTACTGTATTTTATTCAACATACTGCTTTATTCTCGCGTAAGAGAGGTGAAAGGATCATTTTGACCTTCTGAGGGAAAGGTGTTGATAAATGATTAGGATGCAATCTCACAATGACTCATAATGCTACTTAAAGCAATAAAAATATGTAGTTCCTACAGCAACAGGTGTCATTGATGCAAACTGCAAGGAGTCGCATCAACCGCAATTTCGAAGGTATCTGTAAACATTAAATTGTTAATCATGTGAGTTTGCTGGTTGGTTTTCATTAATAATTTGGCGAATGGAATGTTCCGGTATATATAGCAATGGAAATAGTCACAAAACGCTTTTATTCGGAAAGAGTTTATAGTAATAGAACCATGAAAAAGAAGTAAAAGTCTCTATATAGAGTGTGTGGCTGGCGTTTTGTTTTCGCTGAGTGTATCTCACGGAGAGGCTTACCCTATCACAATGAACTTAAAAATTTTTTCATTTAGCTCTCCTTAACAACAAAGCAACAAATATTTTTTTTAGTTAAGGTGAAAGAAAACCGTAAAAATTATTACCAATGAACAAATTTTTGAAAACTACATCAAAAGCACCTTTGCTTATATATTACTATTTAATCTTCTTTCGACAATAAAAACTGTTAAAAGTTTTAACTTGTGTTGGGATCTATAGACACACACTAGAATGAATGCTTATTGTTTAACGCCCTACTCAGAAATATTTCACTTATACGAAGGCGGTGTCTCCTTGGTGCAGGACGGATTTCCACCGTATCTTTTATCTGGTGCTGCCTCACCGAGACGACTTGCCGAAGACACCCAACAGGCCCCCTCACCCAGTCACATTATACTGACACCGGGCCGACCAGTCCACCCTCTATCCTCTTAAGGCTGAACATGGTATCTAGGATGATAATACATGTGCGTGACGACATAATAACCCTGAATATATCCAAAATTCCTCTCACAGAATTCAAACATTGGACCTCATTTCATTAAAACATTTAATACCAGTAGGTAATTTTGAATACAGGTGTCAAAGGTCCATGCATTGGTGCTTTCTTAGTGTTTTCCTTTTTTGCTGATAGTTTGTCCCCGGATAATTTATTTATTTATTACCAGATATTTACCAGTTATCTATCGCCTTACCTGCACAGGTAAAAGCTCACTGTGGTGTGCCGCATACAGGTAGGTACGATTAGCTCAGCAATGGCAGGTGCGCCGTCTGGCGGGTATAACATACGCATTATCCGACGGGATATATATATATATCTTCTATTTTCCTCATGCAGATCATAAGCCATTTAGGCCTACTCACGACCAAGGTGGGGTCCCTGTCATGCAGGCTAATTGACAAAAACGTTTGTTATCTAGTCTATGACGGTATTTATCTACTGTAGTGTATACTAATCAACGTTATCGATATAACGAAGGCAAATCAAGGTGCAAGGGGGTGGGGGGGGGGGTGGAATATACACAAAAATAAATAATCGTGCTGGTGGTTTGCTTCCCTAAAAATAATTTCGCAAAAATGACATTAATCTTACGAGGTCGGGATATATCGCTTGTTCACACATTCCTTTTTTTTTTTTCGTTTTTTTTTTCCTAATGAATACTCAGATTGTTTGTCGATCTAAATACCGGTGAGTATTTACAGTGGTTTGGTGGTGGCTATGACAATGTGGAGTAATGGCTTGACGTATTTAATATTGGCAACGATTACATGTGATATTTCAAGTAATTTCATAAGAATGGCCAAAAGGGCAAAAGTGAAAACCAACACAGAACAGGTTAGCTAGTTAGACGTGTGCATCACATCAGTGAGCCTTGGAGATAAATTTATATCTGGGACCATACAAGCATGCCGTGGACAGTAACAATACATCGAGCGTTATAGGCTGACAAGTAAAACTTGTCGAGGACATTGGCTTGATTTTTTTTATATAATTTATTTATTTGAATGGTGTTTCACGTCGTAATCAAGAATGTTTCACTTATACGACAGCGGCCAGTTTCTGGAGAAAACCGGACAGAGACCGGGAGAAACCCGCTACCATCAGCAGGTTGCAAGCAGACCTTCCCAGGTACAGCCGGAAGGGAAGTCACCTGAGTTTTATTTTTCGGACTTGTTTAAGGCTGCACTCAAGGTTTTTTTTCTCTTACAGGATGGTGGTTAGAATTTTGCGTGGGGGTAGCCAAAATACATACACAAATTATAAGTTGCGATCTGTTTTTCAACTTTTTCTGACTTTTTTTTCACCTTCGATACCGACTACGTTTTCAACTGTCTGAAATCAAATAGCTTGAACCAGTAAGTATCTCCAAGTTAAATATCACCATAAAATTGACGCATGCATCTTAACATCGCTACAGGGTGTGCTTTTTTCTTTCTTTTAGTAATCGGTGTTTAAGCCATTTGATTTATTTATTTGAATTGTATTTTACGCCGTACTCAAGAATATTTCACTTATACAACGGCGGACAGCATTATTGTGGAAGGAAACCGGACAGAGCCCGGAGGAGATCCACGACCTGGTTGCTGACAGACCTTCCCACGTACGGCCCGGGAGGAAGCCAGCAAGAGCTGGGCTTGAACTCACAGCGACCGCACAGGGGGAGGCTTCTGGTCATTGCGCCTCATTGCGCTGCGTTAGCGCGCTAACCGACTGAGCCACGGAGACCCCCTAAGTGATAATAAAATAAACCGACTATTATATCTTCTGTGATATCCTCATATATTTTTAGTCTCTTGTTTATTCACATTGTACTTGTATTAGGAGAGAAAAACAAGTTGAATATATTTAGGGGCATTTGTTTCTTTTTATGATTGCTGGTACAGATGAATAAAGAAGCCTACGTTTGAGAAACAAATGCTGCCTGTATACAAAGTGCGGTCCAAGTATCATATATAGACACCATAATCACATTAAGATATCAAAAGCAACCAACTATTTCCTGTATTTTGTGCGTGCGTCTTCTTAATGATGAACAACTGTCTTAAGCTCATTATAACCGTTGGATTCCTCAAATTGTTATCCTAAATTTGAGAACGACGTTTAAACCCTACCTGTCAAATCAATTAAATCAACTCTTTTTTCGGCTCTTAAGTAGCGTGCAAATTTTTATATAGCCCAACCCCTCTCGTTGCTTTAGTGGACACATCTACTTGATCTATTTTCATATAAACATGTAGTTTACATTTAGATGATACAATCGGTGAACCGCCACATAAACGCACCAGAATTCAGGAGGTGTGATTAAAGATCCACTATTTTCATCTAAATGAGAAAAAAGAAGACAGACAATAGCATTGGTATTTATGTAGGAAAACAACTTCTTCAATACTTGATTGACTGGTACACATAGAACAAAATACCTGTACAGGCAAAATTCTAATTAGTGACAGGTATTTTTTCCGTGAGGAAGTCACGTTCTTGAGAGGTTAACAGTTATATCTGAGTTTACCAGTTATATCGGGTCAGAAATGTCACGTAAAGTTCATAAAATAAAACCACTCCTTCCCAGCAGGTGGCAGAACTATAGATTACGCTACTCGTACAGGGATTGTAATGACGATGGCTTGATCATTTTTTAGTAAGCCTGAACAAAGATTGTTCTCAGGTGCCATTCAGCTTTTTTTTTTGATTGATTTATTTATTTGATTGGTGTTTTACGAAGCACTCAAGAATATTTCACTTATACGAAGGCGGCCACACATGACACCGTCATCCACACATGATCTCGACCAACGTCATTCACACATGACACCGTCATCCACACATGACCTTTACCAACCTGATTAAAACATGGCTTTCAGCACCATAATTAACGTGTTACAGTCTACAGCGCGGTGTAAACTTAAGCATTCCAGGATGGCGCCTTTACAAAATAGTTTAGGTTTATAACTCAGTCGGCAAAGGGTACACGTATCTCGTTTTTCACGAATGACTTCAGTTTATTTCACAGTAATGTTTTCATAAACGATACCATCAAAGTGTCATTTGTATAATAGTTGATGAATTCTTTAATGACGCTTGACACGAAAGAACCACCTCGGAGAGAGCAACTTTGATCACGTGAAAAGAAACAACTCGGTTGGCGTACAAGGCTGATTAAAACGGGACAGCCCTGAATCAAACGAATAACCACATGCTTAATTCACTGAAAATATAGACAAAAGGTTTCCGTATATCACGACCCATGATAGCAATTATGAATTATCCACCCTCACTAAGCTTTAATTAAAAACGTGCATAATTTATATCTGATATCTGTGCCGCTGGTGGGAAATCACACAACCTTATGCCCTGGCATACATCCTATTTTAAGAATGTGTCCCATGACAATTTTCTGTTTATGCTTGAAATGATCACTACGGGCATTTCCGGCACTGCGGTTATATCAGACCTGATCATACCAGAGAGTTTACCTGTGAAATATATGTCCGTGTATAATCGTCTACATCTTTCGTCACCATTCCATACTTGAACACAGCAAGGTTGCTTTGTCCTTCTGACAAGTTTCTCCCAAAGGAGGGAGGGAGCAGGGCTGCAGGGGAGTCGCCCTATGCTCCCACTAAAGACTCATCACAGATGTCGATTGACTAACGACACCCATATATCATACGGCCAACTCGTGCACAAAGGCTATTTAAGGTATTTTCTTCGCTGTTGCTGTAAGTTCATTTCCAGCTAACGCTGGCTTCCTGTCTTCGCAGGTGGGAAGGTATGCCAGCAACCTGCGTATGGTCGTGGGTTTCCTCCGGGCTCTGCCGGGTTTCCTTCCACCACAATGCCGGGTTTTGAGTACGGCGTAAAACACCAATCAAGTAAATAAATAAACCTTCGCTGTTGTTTAATGACTCAAAATAAAAATGTGCCAGCTTGAAGGATCTAGTCATCTCACACTCCTGGAGTCACTTGAAACCGTTAACGTTTAGATAACATTAATGTAAAACAGCGTTTGGTATACACATGCACCAGTCAAGGAATTTAAAACACTACTTCCTGGATGTCCCCCCACCCTCTCTACATACTTTACTTTACCTAGCAAGGGTATGACAGACGATGAATTCATGAACAAACATTTAAAATTTTATGAAGCATACCAGAAAGTTGCAGCTACTTCTTTTTGCTGTTCGTGCTGCAAAGACTGATTTTCGATTTTTAATATGCTTAAGAAAATTCCCCTCTCAAATTACCATGAGGACCTAATGTCGAGTGCAGTCCTGTGTCGAGTGTGTCCTGGATCTGCACAATACAATGAACAAAATAACCTGGAACGATATGAGGCCCCTATAGTTCAGCCTAAAAAGACACTATTAGTAGGTCGTTTGAGATAATAATGTAAGAGACACCCTTCAACACGACTTTGTCATGTTACAATTCTCATCATTGATATAAGACTATGTGGTATAAATAGTAGGGTCCTCCGTGGCCGAGGGGTTAGCGCTCTAGTGCAAGGTAATAATCCAAGTGCCTCTCACCAATGCAATCACTGTGAGTCCAAGCCCAGCTCGCGCTGGCTTCCTCTCGGGCCGTACGTTAGAAGGTCTGCCAGTTACCTGCGGATGGTCGTGATCCCGGACACTGCTCGGCTTCCTCCCACCATATGCTCGTCGCCATCGTATAAGTGAAATATTCTTGAGTACGGCGTAAAACATCAATCAAATAAATAAATATTAATACTAACAAAAGTCATGATGGCCAGAAGAAGTTCACATTTTGGAAGTGTTCTTCGCGAGCTGTGATGTCATAAAAATATTAAGCTTTTTAATGCAGTAAAAGTATTCTACGTGGACTTCCTCCTGCATACAGCAATTTCATTTATTATAATCCAGTGGATAATCCGGATGTTTTATCTTTGACTATGCCATGTTAAACTCTTCACTCTGCACACGGGCCTACCCATGCACTTCAGTGCGCTCATTATTACCTGTTTATACATTCATAATGACACGTTACATAGGAGCCTGTTAAGTCATTAACATAAACTAACTGCAGGTTTATATTGAAAGGGATGTTCATTTAAAATTCAAAATGAATTGCCCCGCTATAGCGAGATCACGAAGAATAGTAATTGGACCACCATTTTCACTACTCTAGACCCGCTTTAGACGCGCTGTAGTGTACACCTATTATATATGATAAGACTATATTTCACGATTTTGTGCGTGCAGTTTTTTTTAAATAATTCCACATAGCGTAAGTGTCCACCAATACATGTATATTTTTCAGAAGCTGATAAAACTCCGGATGATATGAATACTTGACCTTGTGCGATAATGTAAGCAATTAAATAAAGATACTTGCGTATGGTTGCGGCAAGGTACAAAATATTCTTATTTGTTTTCAAGTGCCAGTACGACGAGAGAAACTCACCTGTGGCCTTGTGTCGCCCCGCTCTCAACTGCAGTGAATCCTTGTGTCAAATGGTTTGTCTAATCACAGTGCTTTCTTGTCATAGCTCGTCCCGTGTCTAGTACCCGTGTGACGTCTGCTGAGGGGGTACGGCCAACTAATCACCGTCACGTCTGCCTGGCCAAGTGCAATGGGGCCTAGACCATGGCCCAGCTCCTCTCTCAGTATTAAAATGAGCCAAGGTGTCAACGTTGACAAGTCACAAATCATTACCGACTGATTTGAATTTGCATAACTTAAGCCAACACGACTTTTCAAAGTGACGGTATCGACTCCTTCTCATTTGCATTGATTTTTCTGATCGTATAAACACCCTCCCACATCTTCCACCCACCCCAAATAATAAGGTAACGTAAGACGCACGCGTGTATGACAATTTATGGTGTCATTTCTTTACATCGGCCTACAAATAAATTTGAAGTGAGGAAATGCCTGTTGAATTTATAACGGCTTAAATGAAAATATATGGTTTGAATACGAACAAAAGAATATTAAATCAAATAAATTAATTTAGAAAATGTGGGAGATGGCTGTACTGTTTACTGAGACACAATGCATACTTCAGTTAGCTCAAAGTTAATTGCCTTCAGCGAAACGAATAATGATCTGACCTGGCAGACACTCGTGTATGAAGCGTCATTCACAACCAATATAGATTGACTGTGTATAAATGTGTCTCTATCATTTGTAAGTTCACCACTATCGGGGAGAAAATATGATAAACAAATGGCTTGTTCAACTCTCAGACAGAGATAGGCCTTACAAAAGACCAAACAAAGAAACACGAAGACGCTTGAATAAGTTCAATATATATATTTGAACAAAATAGACAAATAGTATAAATGACAATAACATACAGAGCAATACAGATAATTACAAAAATATATAGTTTCTTACTGATGATAGCGTCAAAATCCTGATGGAATATTCCGGCTTCCACAGGCAAGTCAGTCAACGTAAATACAGAATCCACAGTACTTGGAAATTCTCAAATCGAAGGATGAAGTCCTGTGACAAACAGTATTGGGTACGGTACGGTATATATCCAGCTGCCTGTGAAGGTGTAACTTCTCAGGGCGGACGGGTTGACGGTAGCTTCCGTGATGCCGAGCTGGTGATGTATGTTTTATTCCTCGGAAATTTAAACAAAGTCACTTTCAGGGTAAACTGGGATGAAGTGTACGTAATCGCACAAAGAGATAATGAGCGATATAATAGGCCTGTCACCCACTTCTGAACAGCGAAGTGGACACCTTTAAGGGTTTAGGATTCATTACCTGACTTCCTATCAGTGGGATAAAATGAAGCTTTACTTTGTATGGTCAAGTATTTGTAGTACAATTCTGCAGCAAAGTCTGTAGTTTCTGTGCCAAATTTGTCTAAAATGGAAAGTGGCCAGAAAACCCTAAGTCTGAAAAATAAACGAATAATAAAAACAAGGTTAAGCACACAAAAATTCTAGGTGTGACAAAAACTGATCACCGTTACATCAGCACATTTCTCAAATACTGCATGTATTCGACAAGTCTTTTTCCCATGAAAAAACCATCTGTCTGCTTTGAACAGGGCATTCGAAGTGTGGGACAGTATGGCTTAGGTAAGTGATCATTCCAAGGGAGATAATCATGGCCTCTCCCTGTGGGAAATGTGCAAAATCAACGGATAGTATCATGCACATTGGCAGTACTAATGTATCGAGTTTCGATTTATCCCTCAAGATTCATTAGCATCGCATTCCTCCGAACAAGTTTTACACAAAATAACCCTATCTGCATTTAAATGGCTATAAAAATTAAACTGTTTTCAAACAAGAAATCTTACGTGGTGCAATGAAGCTATCAAATAAGCGATGGAAGTCTTCCTGAGGCCATGAACAGTCTTTCTTCATCCTCACTGCCGTGTCACAGTACATAGCGTCAGTCGCCATATCAGTCGTCAAGCGAGCTCAAAATTCACAGCCGCAGTTGAGTAGCTGAAATAAAACATGAGCTCTTCCAATTTACTCCACCGAAAAATGCTAGGTAGTTTCTTAATCCCTTATAATGCGGTGAAAATGTATTTGTTAAACCGTGCAACCACAGTGACGAATTATATATTTTTATGTTTTATCATCGATACCTCATCAACCCAAAAATCGGAGTTCCGAATTATATGATACAAAGTGGCTATAGTAAAATATTTTATCATTTTGGATGAGCTCTTGCTCAGGGTTTAAATTTCACAAAATAGTTCTCAATAAATGACGTCATATCCCAGTAAACCCGTATCACCATGATCCCGGAAATGGCGGCCGAAGCGCGTGGAAGGAATGACGGGTGCTGAAATTTGGTTTGAATTCTTGTCGTGCAAACATCTGTCTACGCAAATGGATTGTGCCATTTGTTTCTTAGTGCTCGACTGACCGCTTATGACAGTTTTAAGTGAGTTTATTAGCATTTTATCGGTTAAGTGCCACTCCAAACTGACATTGAATTTAGATGGAACATTTGAAGGCTGTCGCCTTTGCTGACGTTATTGACATGGCTAGATACAAGCTACAAAATAACGCCTCACGGCGGTCAGCATTATGGTGGAAGGAAATCGGACAGTGGCCGGGGAAATCTCACGAACATTCTCAGGTTGCTGGTGTACCTTCCCAAGTACGGTCGGAATCTAATGTATGTATAGAGGTACACTAAGTGTAAGCGTGACTGATAATCCTCAAGGTCGCAGAATGCCACATAATGAAATTGAAATGACTCCTCGGAAAAATTAACCCTTTAATATATATATCTAACAATTACGAAAGGGAGGCAAAAAACTTCTTATTAACGCTCACCGATTATTGGACGAAAAACCTGGCAGGCCCACATTATACCATGAAGCTAATTTTAGTTTCTGTGTGCAGGTAACTTGAGCACGTTGTAATAAAACCATGGTTTAATGGCTAAATATGCCTCCGTGGCCATGTGGTTAGCGTGCATCTGCGGTATACTGACACGGGAGATTGTCATCAATGAGATGACCGCCTAGGTGGCTGGTTAGTTAGAACGTCCACCACGGGATCAAGGGGATGAAGCCCTGGTCGCGTCATACCAAACACTTTAAAAATGGAACTTGTGACAAGAAGACACAGCATCTATACATTCAGGTACAGAAAACGAATTTTTTTTCAACGTTACTGTTATTATACAAGGACCATATAATAACGGTCAAGTTCAAATACCACGTGCACCAGAAAACAACCAGACGTAATAGGTGAGATGAGTGTTGCACGCTTCCAAATACATGCAAGTATAGGCTCTCAATGTGGGACACTGGTACCTGCACCTAGTCTAGTTTATTTGTAAATTTAACCAGAGCTACATACCGTCAAGCGCTTTGCTAAGTTTTTCTCACACTGTTATGCTGGCCACCTTCTTATAAATGATAAATTCTGGAGCGTAAAACACCAATCAAATAAGCACGCACGTTTAAACGAACGAACCACAACTTAGACAGTTTATCGAAGAACGAAAACAGCATCAATGGCCGAATTCAAGCGGGGTCGGTTTTCAAAATGTTAATCCGTCCGTAAGGACGATGTACACTGTTAGATAAGTCCGTGTTTTTACAACACCAACTCTGGTATTTCCACGAGGGTTTTACGACTACGTTCGTTTTAGTGGTAAACACCAGTAATAGGAGAAACACTTGATCCTTGTGGGGATCAGATAAAGTTTCACACAATGATATCACGGCCATTACGACCGTTACATTACAGTGGAAACACCAGGCAGCTTGTTGCCAGGTCTTATAGCCGTCATTTTACGAAAATTTTATAACAGTGTAAAGTATACTTACGTACAGTAGGGCTTTTTAATATCTCCCGCATACGAGGTGGGTTTTTTCATTGTCTAATTCACTCGCGATATAGCATGTCAGGTACCAAGTTATTTAAGCAATAATAATGATGAATTTGGAACTCAGTGCCCAATATATGGCCTTTCAGTTGTTCAACAGGTAGAAATATGGCAACAATAATAGTTAGGAAAACAATTTTTCGCGTATTTAATTATCGACACCATATACACTAAAATGGTACAAAATTTGGATATTGATTTTTATCATCCGCCTAGAACATTCATTGCGCCTTTCCGTCATCACTGAAAACTGTCGACTGCTTCTCGTTCCATAAATCGGTCTTAGTTTTTATATTTCATATACTCTTTTACTTCCGTGTTGGTTTGTATCATTTGGGGCTATTGGAAACTAGTCTTGCGATTATTGACCAGGGACGCCCATTTTGGTTGATGGCTGGTATACGAATGTCGGATTGAAGCCTAGGTCGTGGTTTACTGGTGGAAATAACTCAATTCCTAGCCCTGGTTTGGAAAATTACCGGGATTAATCGTCAGTCATATATTGTGATGCCCAACACATAAAATTTACAACGATATAAATGTGCAGTTGCTATACTGTTCTACGTCTAGTATCTATATGCACATTCATTAGTTACAGTTTGTTAAAGGCCTGCCGGCTTAAGCTCACGCTGGCTTCCTCTCCGGCCGTACGTGGCAAGGTCCGCCAGCAACCTACGGATGGTCGTGGGTTTCCTCCCACCATCATGCTGTATGGCCGTCGTGGTATAAATGAAATAATCTTGAGGACGGCGTAAAATACCAATCAAATAAATAGATCCCGGCCCTGGATAATGAATGAGTGTATTCCCTCGCATTGTCCCCTCCCCCATTGTCAGTGGGTCGTTGAAGCTGACTATCTCTTGTCTTCTTACACAAATGGTGCGTGTACATACAATTGAGCGTCACACGTGGGAATGTTTGTCTGTGACTCACCACAGTTTATGTATGGTGGCCCATATGCGACATTTTCCTTCTTTCTTAACTTTGTTAAGTTTTATTCGATAAAAGGTTTTCACCTGGGTGGAAACGTTTTAACCTGGGTGAAACTCGCTAGATACATGGTGCCTCGTTCTGAGACAAAGATGGGGGAAAAGAATGCTCAGGTACGTCTTGTGACAGCAGATACCAGATATTTTCTTTTTACTCATGTTGACATTCTTTAGTATTCATTTCCTCGAGACCGAGAATGAGACTTCTTGTATCACGTGAGTTTCCACCAGGGTGAAAAGATTTCCACCCAGGTGAAAACCTTTTCACCCTGGTGAGAACTGTTTTCACCCTGGTGGAAATCGAGAAAAATGTTACAAAACGTGAGAGAAAAAAGAGGACAATGTCGTATATGGGCCACCGTATACATGCGAATTTTGATAATCCATCTATATAAATGAACAATTCGTTTTCGATCGTGACGTTAAGAAACAACCTATTCAATATATAAATATGCAGTTTAACCCACCCTGTTCAAGGACTGGGTGTAGGCCCTATATACCGAAAAGAAATTTTATCGCCTTTAGAGGTAGCCTTAATAGTTATCACTATCACTATAGCTCGCATCAAAAGCAAATTTCGGTAACCACATAAAAACTACAATGAAAGGTCTCACAACTAGTAAAATAGTTGACATGGACATGGCTTTATTACGACTCACAGAATGACAAACACTGGGCTTTCATGGGCAAATTATGTGTAAATGTAGCTGACTGTCAAAGATGACACGGCAGCTAACGTGACCTCCATGGTAAACTCCGGCGGATCACATCGACCGGCCGCCTGCGGTAATCGAAGGCAGAAGGAAAAACGCAAAATGGACCACTGTTCCCGTCCTTAGGGCTTATTCAGTGTGCCAAGGGTAAACACAAGCAGACACAAAGTAAGCCGTAAGTACAAAGCACATCCTCCGAGTGAAACACGAGCGGATGGCTACAGCTCTCCGTGGTAAGGACACAGGCTAGCACGCACATGCAACCCTGAACAGTGCCATTTTAGAACGGATTATGCATGGAAACACCCGTATAAACAAGCCTGTTTTTAATAAACATAAACACAAATACAAAGCGTAGGTGTGTGGGGAATAATGTTCAAACCCGATGAAAAGCCTGATGTAACCCGCCGTTAGCCTACAGGTTAAGTGCCAAGCCCCTAAAAAGTGGCCAATCACAGTTCGTTGTTGTTCTAGTGAGTCCTAGGTTACGGGTCAAGGGATACCCACCTATTTCAAATAACCCGCCCAAGAAACTTAATTTTCAGTGGGGACAACTCCCCTGGCCATATGTCACGCAAAGATTACACCACGCTCAAAGGGAGATAACTCCACTATATACTCGACATTGCTCGCATTGTTGATAATATCAGTTAACACAGAATTGTTAACAGTATTTATATTCATTTATTTATTTGACTTATGTTTTGTTGTTGAATTATGCATCCCCACCCCCACCCCCGTCCCTCAAGTTATCAAGTTTGTGACAAAACTCCATACGTACATGTAACAAGCCACATATTTGAACACCGTTACTTTTGCCAGGTTTGTTTTCTACCATTTAAATCCAGTGAAACATGTGAATTTGTCTCAGTTTTCAGTGCAAGACAAACTTAACTTTTTTCCATCACGATCATTTAAAAACAGAAAAGGCTAGTTCCATTTTATGCATCAGAAAGTACATTTTTAAATTAAAGGAATAGAGAAATATTAAGAATTATGATGAAAGGTGAATGAAAAAAAATCATTTCTTTTTTTTTTCTCTACATTTAATTTGTCAATGAGAATTTTATCATTCATATTGTAATCATGTTTGCGAAAATTTGTCTAGCACCTGGCACCTGTTAGCGCCAATAACCGTTGTGTAAAGATTATTTTAAAGAATAGACTACGTTTTTAGAAAGTACACATTATCTGAAAGACAATTTCGGACTGATTTCAAATATAGTCTTCGTTCAGTTTTTGGCATTTTTTTCACAATGATTAAAAGAGAAATAGAGATTGGGGAGCTATGGTGGAGTTTTTGGCCCTATTGAAGCACAGTGACGTCACAGATTCATTTTCGCTGCGAAACATCCTCTGATTGCTATGTGTCTGTGTTATACGTGAATATGTATGTAGCACTGCATCAGTATCTGAATTTAATGTGGAAACATTACAGCATGTTTATCGGCAAAAAAGAATTCATGACGCCCCGTGCTTTAATAAGATCCAAAAATTCACCACAGCACGTCAGTCTCTATTTCCGTTTTAATTACCGTAAAAAAATGTCAACAAAATAATGAAGACCATATCTGGAACCAGCACGAAATTACCTTTCAGATGATACTCACTGTCTAAAAATGTGGTCTGTTCCTTTAAATCAAATTGCTTTCAAGCAGGACAAGCGCACATTAGCCAGACTGGGGTGAAAGCGAGGAGTGATAAAAAGATCAAAGATAGCAGTGAGATATATGAGTGGCGAGTGATGAAAAGATCAAAGATAGCAGTGAGATATATGAGTGGCGAGTGATGAAAAGATCAAAGATAGCAGTGAGATATATGAGTGGCGAGTGATGAAAAGATCAAAGATAGCAGTGAGTTTTATGAGTGGCCGGCGTAAACCACCAACATTTGACGAGTTACTTAAAGATCAGTTAGGCCTGCTGTCCGTTTGACCGGTTGCTACATGTCATCCTTATCCCACTGAGCAAGCAGCCAGAGCCTTCGGTAAACATTGGAATCACCGTGGTGGGTCGCTCAAGGGGAGATAGCCTTATTTGGACTTTGCGTTCTAAATCTGATAGAGATGTAAACACTCTGTTGAAGTTTCATCATTTATTCAGTGGGTACGCCTGTGAATCATATCCCTTGCCTTCGGTAAAGTTATCACGGCACGTTTCGAAGATAGTTTAGTATTCTGGAATAGCCATGGGGTAGGGAGGGGGGAGATGACTCTCGCTCGCGAAAACTGTAGTTTCATTGATTTCTGATAGAAATTATTGTACGGTGAAATCGGTCGTCTCTAGCTTCGTTTCATATTAACCGCTCAGAATTGTTATCGTCCACAAAATTCAAGGTTTTCGTGAACCAGAAAGAACTTCATGTCCCCTTATTGGCAAGGTGATATGAACTTAAATTTGCATCCTGTATGTCATATTCTTGCCACTTCTCACTAAACTACCTGAGACACTAACCTCTCCCTGTGGATAACTTTGCCCTCACATTTGAAGATTAATATCCATGCAAACATTATCAGAATAATTAAGTGTGTTAGATCTTACCGAGAGACTGATCTTATGTTACGCTTGTTGTCTAAGTATGCCGAAGACACCAGACACGACACCCAACCTAGCCACATTAGACCGACACCTTGCGGATCTGGGCCCACTTATACAAAGCTCTCTTAACGTTACGAGCACGTAGCTGCCATGGTGACGTAGTATCTACAGTGCTGGTTGCCATGGTAGTCACTTGCTCATAACTCTTCGTGCAAATGGGCCCAGTACTAGGCCTATTGCTCATATGCTTGTAACCACAGAGAACGTCTCGATATGAACAAGATGGTAATGACTGTTATTTTATTATTATTTGTATTTATTATTTGTTGTTTAACACCATACTGAAGAATTTTTCACCTATACCATCAAGCCAATGTGTTAATGGGGTACCGGCGGATTTCCTGTCTCAACACTGTCGCTGCAGTGACATCTACATCATAAGTCTTTTGTCACACAACACCAAACGTTGCGAAAAACGGTTTCATGTATGACGTATATGGTCTGCTCACTGTGACGTCACGCTGTTGATTCTGCAGTAGAATCTTTAGCGTCACTAAAATGGCGCCCACTTCGGACATCTGCCGATACCCGATTGAGAGGAGGAAACCCTAGTGCCCTGAGTAACCTGGCCACAAGTTTCCCAGGTGTGACAAATCTATAGTATTGCCTATTGATTGATCCCTCGGTCAAGAAGGCCCAGTGTCGCCATACGGAATTTATTAGACGTCACTGGTGTTTAATTATTCATTAATGTCGGATTTGCCGCTTAAATCTAAACGCCGTGTGAATTGCCATCACATTAAAACTGTGCATATGGACACACACACGCCCCTTGCACGAGCCCCCCACCCCCACCCCACTCTGCGCAGGCCACCAGTAGATTGCTGTTTTATGCTGGCATGCTATTAAATATAGAGGACTACAGCACAGAGATCAAAACGAGAGCAGTGACGACAGTGCGCTCGATGGCAAATGGTGACACTTAATTTGTGAATTCTGGGCTATTGTTCGCTGGCCTCGGTATATCTGCCATTTACCAGCGGATGGTAGTCATAACTACTGGTCTCGCTTGGGGCTCTGTCCGGCTTCCTCTCGTCGTCGTTTAAGTGAAATGTTCTTGAGTTCGGCGTGAAACGTCAGTCAAATAAATAAAGAAACCAGTTAGGATTTTATTCTAACTCATCATGTAAATGCTTAAATCGTAGGAATTTACACGCCTTCCAGCACCACTTCGTATCAGAAAGGTGAGGGACATTTTGCTCGTTGAGTGAAAGGTGCGCAACTCCTGACGATGAGGGTTCTATCCCGGCTGTTGACGTTATAAACTCGTAAAAATAGGGACACAAAATATATTATGTGATAAAGTAATTTATTGATCCATCCGGCCAGCAGACGTGTTTATATACTGACATAGAATAGACAATGATCAAGTCCGCTGTAAGACAGCGTACATGTGCACAATTAATCTAAAATAGAGAGAAAGAATTGTCAAAAAAAAAAAAAAAAACTCAAGAAACCTAAATCGCAGAGTATGCTACACAAAAACACATAAACTATGAGTTATATACTTGTATGAAGTACTTTCCTTTACAGTACGGAAAATCGAAAGTGTCTTAATATTTTCTTCACATGTGTGAGTAAGTACATATTAATTTAAGCAGAAATATTACTGAGTCATTGACAATGTTCTCATGTCGGGTTATCTGAACCTAGTAATCATTCCTAAAAAATGAAAAGGTATACTGGGTTAAGGGGTTAAGGTGTCCAGGTGGTTTCAAATCCGCAAGCAGGTGGGTTGCAGGATTTAGTAAGGACTTCTCTGCTTGCCGCCATTAGTATCAGCTGCTTATTTCATCATAGTTCCAGAAAGGTCGAATGTTTACTTCTTTTTTATATTGTGATCACAACAGCATACCGATTCAAACCCCATGATTGGAGGTGCGGTGGATCCGCCGCCGTTACAGGCGCTGTACTGCGAGTGAAGGGTGAAGGATTCACATTCAAAGGCCGGGACACAATAACAATTCACGGGCGCCATTACACCTTCTGACATCTGATACTCCATGACTGAGAACATATCTTGTGGTGTTTTCGGCCCACAGACACCCGTCACGATATCACCTGAAATGTGGACAAAGCCAGTACGTCAGTGTTTACGTTTCATGATTTTATGAGGTCCACACATACAAAAATTTCTGAAGAATTAAGAAACTGCCAGTTTGGGCAGAAAAAAATATTCACGTGTGAAAGTCTTCAGTGCCATGCTGCACAGGTATTTTCTTACATACTAAAAGAAAAAGCTGCCAGCATTGGTTTCGAACTGATATCCTGAATGATCCGATGCCACAGCCTGTATCAGGGCAGTTAACATCTCACCAGGGAGCCCTCAGATAAGATTAGTGGTAAGTTCAAAGCAACGACAATTGGAATTTCTCTACTAAATGCTTTCTTTCGAGATAAAAGTCATCCATGTACAATATACATCCACTATAAAAATCTTAATGCTTATACAACAGGATAAATGCCAACTGGCGTTAACAAAGAAAACGAAAGTAAAACCATTTCGTCTCTGTAAAGAAAAGAGTGACAGAAAGAAAAGCACGTACCCTCCATCCAATTGTTCCTATTGAATAAACCTAGCCCCATAAAGTTCCTTGGATACTGGAAATTTCCCATAGGGTTGTTCAACGCTTGGCGCTTCTTCCTGATGGGTTCAGCTGACGCCATCAGTGACGTAGACAATACGCACAACAGGATAGCCGTGAGCATTGTGGTGTTCGTACTGAAGCGGAAATCTCCTGCAAGCATGATTTAAACGGATATTAATGGTGATACCATTAAACAGTCGTCATTTTAAGAATTGAAATTAAGGTGAAGGTGTTCGATAAAACAACGTCGTAAGTTTGATGCTGCAATTGTAACCTAACCTAAGCGCGATACAAATAACTTGCAGGTATTTCGTTTTGCCTTTGATATTCACCTTACGGAGCTCCTGTTTCAAATACACAAGAAGAAATTAAGAGACGTTTATCAAAATAAGAAAAAATAGCCTGGTGATCATCTCAATTGTCACTGTCTGGTCTGTGCGTAAGCCTTATTCTGCACAAAAGTGGAATTTCCAAATGTCAAGATCTTATCGCTAATCACTCGGAATAAGCTTTGCGTTGCAAATTCCAGAGTCACTGGTTGTCAGCAAATTATAAGTCATGACATTACCCACAATCTTCTATTAACGAAACTTTAACCACTGAAATAAGCAATTTACATAAGCATTACATAAGCTCTTGATTCTAACGATTGACCTCCTATTGTCAAGGCTCACTAAGGTATTCTTTAAATTTTTGTCCAAGCTCCTTGTGGGACGCAATGTTCTGTTATATCATCTGTCACACCTGAATGGCCAGAAAGACCTATGTGCAATGTTTTCCAGGTCACGGATGACTGAACCGTGTGTGTTAAACAGCGCGAGCTTTCTTTTGACGCCATTTACTTATTGTTTTATTCAAATAACAGCATATCTGCTTACGGGCTGCATGATTTTATTGCCACACGAAGCTCTGTTGAAATATCTCACAATAAAGGATAGGTCAGCCAGTGTGCCGTCGTTCAATCATTGATTCACGGTGCACGTTTCATTGTAGTATTATATGTTTGGTTTTCTGACTTCACCGTGGGACAAAGTTCAACAAAACATGCAGGATTGCTTTACAATGCCTTCCTCAAAGCAATATACATTCAGTGATTTAGGCACGTTTTCCGACATTCACTTTACATTCATAAAGAGACAAATTAATCTCTGTGATTTTTCGTAATTCTAAATGAATAAATGTAAAGATATTTAGACAGATGATATGTTGGTTTTCCAACATCAGTCACATTTTGATGTAAGGTCGACGGTTTGATTGATTCTACAATAATGATTTTAAAACGTGTACGTGTAGCGCCATGAAATGCATTAGACTGTGCAGATAGGTTAGGCGACAACCTAACACGTATTTGTTTTACTATTGCCTCCGTGACACGGAAAAAACATTACTCGTATTCACATGAATATACTATTCAGATATTACCGTACAATATACAGTTATTTAACGTAACTAGCAATCAAAAAATCGCCACATGGTGCCAGTTGTTAATTTATTAAGAACATCGAGCAGAGCCAGAATGACGTAATTAAGTGTTTGGTAGTTATCTTTCGCTTCGCCACAATGGTAGGTGCCTGCATGTTGCTGTTTTGCAAGCCTTTGCACGAACAGTTAGAAGAAAACCCCAACTGATCTAAATTTACAAGAGGCCTGAATTCACCTGCTGAGTGTGTGACCATTTATCAACTAGGACAAACGGCATCGATGCTCTGAGTATGCTTTCTATGCTGTAATCGTTCACATTACGTAAAAGTTACACCCCATACATTTCGGTCACGGCCGAAACGTTTGTCCGACAACGTCCCTCAGCGCCATGGCGTCACCGATGAACAGAGAGGGATTGTATTTACATAGGGAGTTTATTATTACCCACAACGGCTAAAAGTCGACGTTAAACACCTACCTTTGCCAAGCCACTTCGCCTAGTGTGATTTACAGGTATGCACATATTAATGTTGTTTTCAAGGAAAGTTAGGCTTTGCAAATTTCCGGATGAGTTTCATCGACTAATTATTGTCGCCAATTCCCCACTAGCAGGGAGAATGATGATATTAGCAAAAATGTCCTTTGTAATATTCCCGATGTCCATTAACAATCTACCGCACGCGGTTTACAAATCATAGTTTCCCCATAGGTAAGATCACTTCATGGGCGTGTCTCCCTGGTTACTTACGTCAATTAAAAATATCTTGTTTGGTCACTTAACAGAAAATATCACGACTAAAGGTTGAGATCAACACTGTCAAACTGTACGATTGCGAAGCATAACACAAGCGTCGCACACTTGATTCCTGCCAAGGCCTGCAGGGTTATTGGGAGATCTTCATTCATGTGACGTGGCAGGCTGGTACCGGAGGCTGAATCCTGTGGAGTCATGTTGTTGCAAGAGGATAGAACATACCTGGTAAGTCCACTTCGGTTCACCCTAATCGTCTTGATGTGATACGACAGCGACCGTAATGTCCAGAACTACCTCCCGAAATTCCACCAGTGGCACCACAAAACACAAACTCGCTAAATAATGCAGCAGTGATGCGTCACTGGGTTTTTATACGGTTCACCCTGACATGCATTAATTTGAATTGCATGAAATTCGTGTGTGAATAATTACAGGTAATTAAGACAAGCCCCTGGCCATACCCCAGTGCTTTTTTTTTAACGTATATAGTCTGAACTTACACTTACAAAGACACGATCGAAGAGTTGTTTTGGAATTTTAAAGCGTTTTTCAATAATAGTAACACTAAATGGTCATAAAAATTGTGATCACACAAATGAAATTTCGTTGAGAAAGTCATTGCAGTGCACGCAGAAAATAACTTCTCATTTATACAATAATATAGCCGGTCATGTTCATCTTAATTCACGTTACAAGAGAGAAACAGACAATCAGACATCACGAGTTTCGAGTAATAGTTTGACCACCTTTGGGTATGACGTTAATGGATGAAATCCACTAAATCAAGACAAATAAAATCGGAAAGCATGTCTAAATTTATGTGCGCACATTTGTATGCCATCTATCGAGCTACTCCCTGGTAAGTTACGCGGGTGATTTTACAATTTTGACACCTACTTAGCGGTGTTAATTCATACAAACGAGTTAACTGAGATAGAATAGTAGTTTAATCCAAAATTTATATTCACGCCATGTAATATAATACATGCATTCATTCAACGTGTAAGGGCCTATGGTATAGGCTTAACGTGACAAGTCTGTCTGTCTCTCCGTTTGTCCGTCTATCGAATTATTGACAGGAAGGTCGGTCAAATGGTTGGTATCCTATATCCTTAACACGGACGTTTCATTATTTTTTTATGCTGAAGGGAAAAGTTTTGAGGTCAATGATGTATTATTGCTTTCGAAAAAGGATGATTGGAATCATTGGCCACAACGTAGCCACCAAAATTGAGAGCCAACCAGCATTGGTACACATTTAGAGGAATAAAGTTAATAAAAGTCGCGTGAGGTGTGTTGTATTTTCGCTATCTCAAGTTCTGGAGCTCTACGAATACTATTTATTTATTTTGGTGTTTTACGCCGTACTCAAGAATAATTCACAAATGCAACGGCAGCCAGCGTATATAGTGGGGCGGGGACCGGGGACAACCTGGGGATAAACCCACGACCATCCGCAAGTTGCTGGCGGACCTTGGAAAGGAATCCAGCGTGAGCTGGGTTCGAACTCAGAGAGATTGCACTAGCGGGCAAACCCTCTCGGCCCATATGATTTGGAAAACACTAGGCTAATAAACTTGGCACAACTCTTTCCAGATTTTTTGATAGATTGCGGGACAAATGCTAAACTTAGCTTAACTTTGTTTTGCCAAACGTAAAACTTTAGAACAAAATTGCAAATAATGGCCATGATTAGTTTTATTTATTTATTTATTTGGTGTTTTACACCGTGCTCAAGAATATTTCAGTCATACGACGGCTGACAGCATTGTGGTTGGGGAAAACCGGTCAGAGGCCGGGCTAAACCCACGACCATACCGGGGCTGCTGACAGATCATACCACGCACGGCCGTAGAGGAAGTCAACATGAGATGGACTTGTACTCAAAGCCACCGCATTGGTGGGAGGCTTCTGGGTCATTGCGCTGCGCTAGGGCACTAACCGACTGCCCCCCCCCTCCCTGTGAGAATACAGTTTACTTATGTATGCAAACACAAGGCCTTAATAAGGCCTACCGACTTTTTCCGTTTTAAATTTCATTATTGCTTTGTTTTCTGGACCGCTTAAAAAAAAGACAATACTGCATCAAATGTACATATGTATCGATAAAGGATCCCATTCATAGCTAAAAATCGTCACTATTATTTTTGTGATGTAGGATAACCGAAATATCATAGTTCAAAGGAAGCAAAAATGCCCACGTACAAATAATCGAAAGGCCCGTCATACTGTCAATTTTAACCAATCAAAGACGAGATATTTCTAACACCCAATAAGGCATCTGTTTTCGCTGTGACATCACCAGTTCCTAGCTCACTTTTTGCTATATATAAGTAGTGTCAAATCAGCTGTATTCCTTCTGATTACAAGACAATTCTGATATACTTCAAAGCTATTTTCAACGCAAAAGTGGTAGTGGTATAGGTCTGGGGTTATTCCTCAAGGTCTCAACCAGGAGGCCACAATGCGTGACCTTCGGTTATAATAACAAAGGGGACCGTACTTCGCACACAAAAGCGTGTCTCGCCTCTGATATTGAAGAGCAGAGGGTACGGATAACGCGCCATCGTGTTTCCGGTTTCTATAAAATGCCGTATCCCATAGCCTCGTAAGAATTCCTGATTAAAAGATGATTTATACAGTTACCAAGCACGTCATAAAGACAGGTCTGTTTGGACTCTTATTCTGAGATTTCTTTGGTTATATTTTTTGTTGTCTTTTGTCTTAAGCTATGAGTAGGACTTTTTTCTCTTTTGCAAATATTTTAATATCAGAGAAAAAAAATAAAGGAGCGTTAGAAAAATAGAACTAAAAAATCGATTTGCTTTCCATAACAATGTTACTGGTCTTTCATACATACATCATTTAAGTAGGCTTTTTTGCCATTAAGTCATTTGCCGTTGATTAACAAAAACAAAGGCAAGTTTTCTGAAGGACAGCGCACGATTCGCAAATAGTGCTTCTTGGTTACCCAGAGTATATTTCAAAACCTTAGGCGTAACTCCGTATGCGTGTAAGGTATGCCTATGCACATAGTGACATAACACTGTAAAATAACCAACGCCCAACACGTTTAATGGGTGATTAAACTTCAAACAAGAGTGTATAATAAATATAAACATATGTTTAAGTATTAAACGCAAGTGTCCAAAACATGTATATAGGCCTATAGTGTAATGCTATAATTCCCTATTGTTTAACATCTGATGCATAAAAGTGTTTATCAGTTAACATCAAATTTACAGCGTAGAGCAAGGCTATACGAGGCTGCACTTTACTTTTGGCGTTTGAAAAAATGCTGTCGTTATGTCACAAAGTAAAGAACTTACTTTTGGCTTCTAAAAAACCATGTAGTTACGTCACAAAGTAAAGAACATGTCACATAATGACTGAAATTAAGGCTATACGAGGGTACTGTTAACACTTGGCATCTGTAAAAAAAATACCCTGTCGTTATGTCACAAAGTAAAGAACATGTCACATAGTGATAGAAAACTTGGTTACACGAGGCTACTGTTTACTTTTGGCTTCTAAAAACGATGTTATGTCACAAAGTAAAGAATTGTCATTATGTTACCAGTAAAGGGCAAACCTTTGTCTGCCCACACTACAGCCCTCAATAGCATTGTATGTGAAGTGTGAAGGACTATGTTTGAGGTTGCGTAACAGTTAACATTTAATCGGATAGCCATTGCGACACTTTTGACTATGACCTTTGGGAGATGCACTTGGTTTGGCACGATCCTAAAAAAGGCTTTTGTCTGGCTTTTATAACGGTAGATGTGGACTGTGAATAATTTATGGTTCAGTTCTTATAAACACCTTCTTTCTTTTACATGGTAAGCACTCTAGCTCTTTCACATGGTAAACGGTTTCTTCCTACAGTTTCCTCCCACAATAATGCTGGCCGCCGTGGTGTAAGTGAAATATTCTTGAGCACGGCGTTAAACGCCAATCAAATAAATAAATAAATAAATAAATAAATAAATAAATATAGCCCCAGGCGACAGTTATTGAGAGGAAACAAATGATGACTAGCAGACACTTTCAAGCAATTAATGTGTGCATCCGGCATACAACAGAAACATAATGTGCTCACTGGAAAATAGAATAGTAAGAATAGTTCGATTAACTTTATGCTTTGGATTAAATGCGTGCCATTTCACATCCCATCTAAGTCCTATAATAGTTTTGAAACAGAAGAATTGCGTGAGACTTACCCCCCTGAAAAACCCTTATATACAGCACCAGCAATGCCGGGCCTATATACATGAATGAGGTTTCCATAGTGTTCCATAGTGATATCTATCGATACAAAATCAACTCGCTTATAATGGCTAAGAGTGTTTGGCATCTAACATTCCTGTCCACTCCTGTGGACTTCTGCTTTTTGAGTTTAGGGACAGCTATGGAAACTTACTCTGTTTTAAAACAATGTTTTATTTTCCTGTCCGATGGTCCAGATGTTCACGTATGTATGTCACACTGATGTGTGAGCGTATATTATTTACTTCATGAACTGTCAAACTCAGGTCGTCAGCCTCAAGAAGGTTCAGTGGATTTACTTATTTCATTGGAGTTTTATGCCGTACTCAAAAATATTTCAATTACACGACGGTGCTGGTAGGAGAAAACCAGGGCAAAATCTGAGGAAAACTAACAACCATGCGCAGGTTGCTTACAGACCTGCCCGCTTAGGTCGAGAGAGGAAGACAGACAGAGCTAGGCTCCAACTCACAACTATCGCACTGTTGAGACGCTAACCCCTCGGCCACGACTTTAGGGTCTTGGAGCGAAGGTATAGTTACTGATGAGATATACAAGGGAGCAAAATCAAGGCGAAAGAGTCCATACAAAATGTGAAGTCAGGATTGTTTTATCTTTTTTTTTTCCATTTTAAATGTGTTTGTGAGAGGAGGGACAAAGTGGGAGGACGAGGGAAGTCAAGACATTCATTTACGTTTTTTCCATCCGCGCTTTCCATTTCCTCATCTGGGGATATATTTTAGCACATATGAGGGTAGGAACCAATGTTGTAAACTTCGTTGGGACGAGAGTGTTTTTTTTATATATCAGTTTATGGCTTACACCTGTCCTTCCGCCTCGATAAATATCGCTTGTTGTGTAATCATGTGTACCATGTCACGTTACGAAATAAACCTGCTGGCCATTCTCGTGCTTTGTATTCGGCAGGATAGGTTACATCCTATTCCAAACCGCTGACTGTGGTAGACTGTTGTTATCAATGCGTCGATCAGTTGTTTTGAAAAAATAAAAGGAATGTCCAGGTGTTAGTATAAAAAATCTTGACATAGGCTGTTTTGTCGCCCCAATTGTCCATTGCCATAATGTATCTGTACATATCGTTATATAGATTTCACATATAGGAAAAAAATTATTGAAACCTGTTCATCTCAGGTTAAAGAAAAAACGGAGACATGAATTTTCCTAACTGATTGCTTGTTAAAGCCGGCACATGTCTATTTTACATATCCAGTAGAAGTAATTACCGTGGAATTGCATATTTATTTATAAAGCCAATGAGCAATAATAGCCTATCCGAAGCAGGCGCATGCTTTGTTGTGATATATCTAGGCTTTTATGCACATCGAGACTATCGAAGTAATAGCACAAATCAAAATATGTACAATTTACAAAGTCTAAACTTTAAACCATGCGGATACATCCAGAGCCACATGCTATCAATTGGCAGGCTCCCATATATATAGGCTTCACATTGTTCCTTTCAGAATGTCCTCTCTTTCAGGGCTGTCTAAGGTGATTCGGGGCCTCCGTGGTGGGGAGAGTTAGTGCGCTAGTGCAGCGTAAAGATCCAGATGCTTCTCACCAATGCGATCGGTGTGAGTTCAAAACCTCTAACGCTGCCTTCCTGTCCTTCCGAAGGTGGGAAGGTCAGCTGTCTTTTGCAGGAGTAGCAGTCATTAAAGCGTGTTAAGAACGAGCACTATAGCGATTTCCTATTGTTGTAGAAGAGTGCAAGTGATTCAAAGTTCTTTTGAATGAGCACTATAGCGATTTCCCTTTGTTGTAGAAGAGTGCAAGTGATCCAAAGTTCTTTTGAACGAGCTCTATGATGATTACCCATTCTTGTGCAGTCAAAGTCCAGCATTACGGTGGGAGGAAATCGGGCAGAGTCTAGAAGAAACTCTCGATCATTAGCAAGCAACATATACAGCTTACGTGAATGTACATAATTTATGGAAGTAAGTGTGATCCTGTCAGTACTGACGTGCATCAGTGTACTTATGATGATAGCGGGTGTGATCATGTGAGAATTGATGTGTACTTTTGACAATGAATAAATCTATATCACAACTACAACAATCTAATCGTGTTCGCCCAACTGTACTACATGTAATTTCAGTGTAGACACCCTGTGGGATGGTTCCACAGGTACGACTCGGCTGAATGCTCCTTAGCTATCTAAACCTATTAATACATACATTACTAGCAAATTAAAATTCAAAAGGCCTTATTGGAGATATCAGACTTGATAATCCACGGGTCTTATTAAGTCTGACACCTGCACAGTGTAATAGCTGCACCTACGATGGTCTGATCTATGATCTCCACGATAACCTCGGTGATATGATAACTATGCAAGGACAAAAGGGTTTAGATACGCATGATTGGCAAAGTGTCTCAGTGATAATGTAAAAGAGCATTCCTTTTGTACGCGGTAATAACATTGAGACATTAGCACTATTGTTACACAGTACGGTCAGCAGAGCGATTGATACAAGTCTGCCTTATGTTGCCTATGTATTGTCCGGAACGTCATGGTTATAGGCCTTAAACTATCTATAATGGACGAGGGTCAAATGCATCCACTTGAATTATACTAAGATCAAAGCAACCCTAAATACTTGAATAACGATATTTTTGTTAATTGATTCTGTATGTTATCATCTGAGAGAAGTGAGTTCAAATCGTTACGATGCTGCTGAAACCGTTTTGTAGCTGTACTCTTCTGTTGTTGAACATCTTCAAAAGATCCCCTCATTCAGTACGAGACTGTGAGAACATAACTTTCAGCTCAGCCAAGAAGACATTCAGCTCAGCCAATACGACTTTCAGATCTGCAAGCACTACTTTCAACTAAAGTAAAGTGTACACGGCTTTCAAACTCAGTCTACACAACCTTCTGCCAATGCATACATGAGAGCCTCCTCTTTATGTTTCTGACTGTGCACAACGGCTGTGTTCTAGTAATAATATAAAGACTGTTGGCAGAGAATAACGTGGACAGCTGAGAAGCAGATTCCATGCCTCTAGTTTTGTAGCATATATTTGTATTGGATTCGAGGAAACGATTTGATACCCTTGCTTGTCGGGCTACAGTGATCGCTGACGAGTTTAACTGCAGCTGCCACCTCCGTGGCTCAGTCGGTTAGCGCGCTATCGCAGCACAATACCAGCTCATGCTGGCTTCCTCTCCGGCCGTACGTGGGAAAGTCTGTCAGCAACCTGCGGATGGTAATGGGTTTCCTCCGAGCTCTGCCCGGTTTCCTCCCACCATAATGCTGGCCGCCGTCGTACAAGTGAAATATTCTTGAGTACGGCGTGAAGAACCAAACAAACAAATAAATAAATAATTAAATAAATGCGTTGCCTAGGGCTTATAGCGTGTCTGTTAACTGAGCTATAATGTAGCTGAATACTGGAAACTAATGTAGCTGATACCACGTGGATGTAGCCAGCCAACTTGCATGGTGTCAACCAGAGGTCAGGCGGGTCACGATGTAGGGGCTGTTTTCATAACTTTATTATAGGGTGTGCGCGACATGAACTTTCTGTTTGACAATATGTCGCTCAGATATTACCATATTTATGTAAATAGAGACACACTTAACGTTTGCAGGACACTGTAAAGTTCAGGGCGGGTCGATTAGAGTGACATGTGTACAGGTTCATCATGCACGATACCGTTAAGTAATAAACCTATCTCGACCTTCTATATAGTTGTCAAGGGAAATATAAATGTACGAAGCTGGGGGAAATACATGATGCGAAAATAAAAAAAAATAACGCATGCGTTGAAATTTCACCTTATATATGTGAATAATTAATGTGAAAAATCCCATCATTTTCAGATTAGTTACACGATGAGAAAGTCAGAAGGCCAGTTCGCCACAATGTAGCTGAAATATTCCCGAAGTGACGTTAAGCCATATTTATGCTTTCAATCATTCAGAAGATCAATGAGTAAGCTCTGAGCCCCAGTCCACAGGTTGACATATCACCATGTTCTAACTATGCGTTTCTCTTTTTGCGAGAAAGTATATTACAACGAAAACATGGTGAACTCAACTGATTTGTTGTAGCTACCTAGTTTCACTGTGCCTTAACGGTGTTTCAAAGATTTATTCATCTCTTGCGAAACGCCATACTTATATAACAGTGTGATATTGTACGTACACACACGAACATATGCACACGGATAGTGTATGTATGTAGGATGTATGCTTGGGCTTAACGTCGTACTCAACAAATCTCCTGTTATATGACGACGAAAAGTCCTTAGAATGTAAATATGCTGTGTCTCCGCGTGACAGGGCGAGTTCAAGCTGGAAAAGTGCTGTTGCCACTGCACCATCATGTCGGAGACACCAGACATGACACCCCACCCAGTGACATTATACTGACACCCCGCCGACCACTCATGTTTCCTTGAGCGCCAAGCGAGACAGGAACAAGTACCATTTTTAAAATCTTTTGTACCCAAAAAAAACGCTTATGTGTAGCGAGGATGTGTAGACCAGGAACTTGTCTGAATATGACTGAGCTAAATCTACATTTAATTATACATTGTTGACAGTTAGAGTTTATTAAATTATCAAATAAGAAAAGCTTGAGAGAGGGGGGCTTGTAACACCGTACTGTATGCTTTAAATCGTGATATTTGCTTAGCGTTTTTCTCTTTTTATGTCTATTTCATCCCAGATTTACTGGTGAAATGCGGATGTGTGTGTGTGTGTGTGTTTGGGGGGTGGGGGTGGGGGTGCTGTTGCATTTATCATGACCAGGATTCGATTAGATACAACACAGATACGTATTTTCAAACAGTTTTTGGAAATTGCACAGAAGCGGGTTCTTTCTCTACATATGCTTGTAGTTGACCATCGTCTCTCATGTTCATCGTGAAATGCGGATTCTTCACTAAAATTAATGCCACCTATCATGTGACAGCAACCTATTCTTCAGAATTCCCGGCGGGGGAGTGTAATGGTGACACTATTTATTACTCGGCCAATGAGGTACATGTAATTGTTTTTGCCGGCGCTTATTTATTCGTTTTAGTCTGTCTGTCTCTTTTTATATTTCTGACTTTTCTGAGTTATGCAGGGACATTGGTGAAATTCTGAGCATAGATTGGCAATTGGATGTAAGCCAGTCGATTAATTTCTGGGGGTGATCGGGGTCGGAAATTTTTAAACGACACTTCATCACTGATATAAAGGATATGAACTTTGAATGTTGCCCCTTTGTGAGGAGTGCTAATGTATTTATTTTTTTATTTGTGTATTTATTTGATTGGTGTTTTATGCTGTACTCAAAAATAGGTCACTTATACGACGGTGGCCAGCATTACGGTGGGAGGTAACCGGGCAGAGCACGGCGGAAACCCACAACCATCAGCAGGTTGCTGACGGACCTTCCTACGTACGACCGGAGAGGAAGCCAGCATGAGGTGGACTTGAACGCACAGCGACCGCACTGGTGAGAGGCGCTTAGGTCATTTCTCCGCGCTGGCGCACTAAGTCTCTCGGCCACAAAGGACCCCTTATGTACGTATGCATCGCTTTTACTTGGGTGGAGTGCGGAAATTTATATATCTGACCGTGGAGGAGAATTTGACCACACATATAAAATCTACAGTATAAACAGTCTCAAACACGAGGGCGACATCACGCTAACGTATGGGTAAAAGAAACCCTGGCAGAGCCCAGAGAGATCCAACGCCCACCGCCAGGCATCACTTTACCAACATTCTACCTTCAAGTTGCAGCCAAAACTGCTGAGCAGAAGTCGTGGAGCAATCTTATTGCTCAAAGGCCGACCGACTGTTGGGGATGTCCTCCAGGTTTAATGTACCGGTAGTAGCTGGACTGAAAAACCCTTAGAACATTTTTCTTTTCGTCCTATTGCTGTATGGGAAAATTTGAAAAGGTGCATTGATGTAGCGATGAGTTTTATTTTGATAACTGATGTAATGAGGGATTGATGTATCGATGGGTTGTACAGTGATAACTGAGGTAATGATGTACAGTTGTAACTGATGTAATGATGGGTTGATGTAGCGATGAGTTGTATAGTGATTAATGAGGTAATGATGGATTGATGTAGCGATGGGTTGTACAGTGATGACTGAGGTAATGATGGGTTGATGTAGCGATGGGTTGTACAGTGATAACTGAGGTAATGATGGGTTGATGTAGAGATGGATGCGATGATGTGGAAAAGGATTGAGTTTTAATCCATCACTACATCAATCTATCACTGTAATAATTCACAAGATGAATCAATCACTGCAACAGATAACTACGTCAATCGATCACTCCATGGCTAAATTATTAATCCATCACTACATACTCTTCCAATAGGTCAATCCATCACAACGTAAGTACATCCATGCATCATTATATCAATACATCAGTGGAACTCCGTGGCATAGTCAGTTATCGCGCTAGCGCTGCGTAATAACACAGAGGCCTCCCACCATAATGCTGGCTGCCGTCGTATAAGTGAAATATTCTTGAGCACGGCCAAAAACACCAATCAGATAAATAAATAAATATCAATACATCACACCTACTTGTATAATTTACATACAGATGAATCAATCCCAAACTGCCTACATCGCTATGTCAATCGATCACTCCATCACTACATACTCCGTCACTACATTAATTCATTACCACATTCGTCGTCGTATAAGTGAAATATTCTTGAGTTCGATGTAAAACAGCAATCAAATAAATAAATAAATAAATAAATTTCATTCATCCATAAAAATAGGAATCCATTAATTTCTTAATACATCTGTACACGAATCCATCACTGCACCGGTCCATCACTATATACATCTTTCTATCAACTGATTTAGGTGATTTGTGGGTTACTCAGTAATTGAGTGATGGATTAATATAGAGATGGGCTGGTGTATTGATTTTGATCCATTAAACAATCCGTCAATCACAAGTTCTGCTAATGTAATAAACCATGGAATTTGGCCATCTGGCGTTTTCCACTGGCGATAGAGAATAACAACGTTTCAACTGAAATGTTTCGAATTGCCTGTACTATCCGCATGACGCAGATGTTAAGATATCACCAATTGTCAATGATTTCACAAGGGTAAAAACTATGTGGCGTGGTCAGAAACCGTTGGTCAGTGAATGCCTCACACACAGTGAATGTCAAACAGAGTAACACGGATACAGAAAGTTAGGGTGTAAGTATACAAGACTACAGCATAGAAAGTAACACCAGGGAAGCGACGACAGTGTGAGAGTGGGCAAATAGTGACACGTTACCGGTGAGATACGGACTCTTTGTCTAAATATACCTACATTATACACCAAAACGTGCAGATAACAATCGTGTAACGTTGTTTACAAAGAGTGAATAAAACAAAAATGTTGCAATTAACTGTATATACCTACTATACAGTAAAGATAGCAAATGTCCACTCCGAAAATTAGCCAGCAATCAAACATAATTACAGAACTACCTTGGTGGTACAATAGTTCGATGATATCAGAAAAAGCGCCCCATCTGATATCATAATACGCTATTACTCAATTATGAAACCCACCTCATGTCCCTGTCAACTCGTATCTGAGATGACTTTCCAGCTGTTAAGAGACTACACCGACCACAAGCACGACGCTAATAGTTACATTTACAGAACACCAATGTGTTAAAGACCCTGGCAAGCCAGTAACCCAACTTGCTCTTTCATTTTACAATTGAAATATGTAACTCCAAGAAAACTGAACAGTTTTAAAGTGAACATGTGTTTTGATGCAAACAGGATGGTTGAATACAAACGACAAATGAGTTGCATGAACGTACCCCATGGTACTGCAGGAGTTGGTGTCGTACTACACCTACTAAGGTTAACAGGGCATCACGATATCACTCACAGTGCGTCAAAGGATAGACCGAAACGTCGACGGTCACCGTGTACATCAATGGTTCACGTATGAAGAATCCGTAAAGCTGAAAAGCAAATTAGGTTCGATCGCCGCTGGCCTGGCTGTCAGACAGTGAGTGAGCAATTTTAGCATGGTTTGCCGACTCAAAATTACAACTAATCTCTGTCAAAAAGACACAGTTTCTAGTAAAGAATGCAAATATTTATGTTTTTTCAGCCAGCTTACACCGAGCAGCACACTTCGGATGATTCCGGTTAACTTCGGGAATAGTAACCTCGGGTACTACATAACTGTTCACATTAATATCAGACATGGCACCTCGTGTGCCCTAGAGATGACACCCGCTCTGCCGCCACCAAGCTGACAAACGATATGACAGGCCCTCTTCTGTATCAATACACTGATTCCAGACATGACACCCCACTCTCGTTACAATGTTCTCACACCAAACACACAAAACCACTGTTGTTTTTACAGTACACTGACACCAGACATAACACCCCCCTTTGGTTACAATGTTTTAACACCATATATAAAACCACCCAAGTTTTTACAGTACACACTGACACCAGACATAACACCAGACGTTTTACGCCGTACTCAAGGTACCTTGTGTCACTCAGTTGATGGCACTGTACACCAGACATGACACCCTATCTGTTACCAAAGAGTACCGACACCCAAAATGCCAGATGGGGCTTGGAGTAGTTTAAGACTTCAAAAACTCCCTTTCATGTTATAATCTGTTTCTCGCCGCTAAAATTGCCTTGGGCCAGTAACATGTAATACCTCAAGTTCTACACATTAACATATTGGACGTCCATATTGTCCCAGAAAATATGCAGTTGAAATACTTTTTCTCATCCATGATATTAGAGCTCCATCAGTTTCGGCACCAAGACCCTTTTGCTTCGAGTGACGTCATAATTATTCAAACACCAGTGGCATGCTGGACCTAGTTTCATGACTCGCACTTAGCTTCGTATTCGCTTAACTTCCATGACAACATATTATGTAGAGGTAGGAAGTGCACTTTGCTAAGGGCTACTTAGCACTAAGTATGCTTCATGACACGCAGAGAGTACTTTGATTTAAAGAAGCAATAGTCTACATGCGGCAGGAGTGCGGTACTCCTGGATTCTGAAATATTAGCAATGCAGAAAAATATTTTTAAAGTCTCAACGATTTTTTTTACAAAGAGTGAAAAATAGATGTTAATAAGTGCTCAGCGGTCATGAGGCAACACTCTTGGTGGGCTTCTTGCATTGAAATTCTAAGATGAAAAATCCCAGAACTTCATGAAGCACTGTCAAGACGAAAACTGTTATATTCCATAATATAACAGCAAAGCGTCGGGATTGACTGGCCGATAGCGGAGAGATAACCGCGCCCACAGGCCAGCCAATCACACCTACACGAAACAAGGGATATTACTGTACATGAAATTCATAACTTACTCTGTTTGCCACAACTACGCCGAATAGCTTTTCACCCTCGAGCGACAATGATTGCCACGGAATTTTATTTAAAATACGTCACATTTCCAGGCCTCTCAAAAATAAAATATCATTCATGTTTCCATGTGCCTCTCAGTTATGCTCTTCATGTAAAGTTGTAGCTTTAATTCACTTTATTCACATACAGGCTGTTGTACTGGTTAATATACCTTATAAACCTACCAAGGCATTGTTCAAAAAGATGACAGCCACGAATATATATTCCGCTTAAGTAAAACGGTACATTTCAACTATGTAAATATGTAATAATTACAAGTTGCTATTTCAGTTTTATCCCCATTCAGCTTAACTCAATTACCCTCCCACATCCCCATTTACAAGAACTGCTACAAAATTATATATATATAAGACTCGTTTAAAATGCATCTTTCCACACTTTTGTCCGATTTCAGGACAATAGGACAAATACTATCCCAGGGATCAAAAGCCTGGATACCGACTGGATACCAACTATACACCAACAGAGTTGGCAAGAGATCTCCGTACAAGCCCACACACTTCTACCATCAGACATTATGCGGGTTGACAATACAAATAAACTAAATCATAAATCCTTCAATTTTCATCGGATATGGAAGGATTTGATATGTAAATTTTCAGAAAATTCTAGACAATCCTATTACACTCTTTATTTTAATATTTTGACATGATTTTTGCATATATTAGCTGTTTTCTCTGTTTCATTGATTGCTGTATATACCATAACACGATCTGTGTAGTGTTAAATGTAGCTATATTTAACAGGCGGAACAGGTACCTGTCCTGACTGAGGTTTTTCTATCGCGTTTCTAATTTAGCTACTGGTAAACTGGGAGGAAAAGCCGTTGATAGATCAGTTGTTCACCCGCATACCCCTGCTTTAATCTGTGACATGCACAAAAGACCGACTTAAAACCTTGGGGCAAACGGTCAGACTTGAGGAAATAGACAAGAGGCACTGGCGCGGAATTCACCCACAATACTTTGAAGGCGGCATTTTTTCTAACTCCACTGAGGTGGCGCTGGTGTGAAACAGGACCTTGAGCCATTCTTAGGTCAAAAACGGATTGTTGAGCCACGCCTACAATAGTACAATATATCAGTTTCTATTGTAACGTCGAACTGTCTTTAATGTCAAACATGTGACGTCAATAACATGACGTCAAGGTCCTGATGCCATGCGTTTGACGGGTCCCCATTCACGAACGGTTGATGAGAATAACTGGTTCTATGCCCTATGAAAGGAAGAGGTCTGACATGGACAAAGAGTTCCCTATTTTGCACTCCTTGACTTACTAAATACCGGTGGCTTGAAAATGCAGGGAAACATTTTCAAAGTTTAAAAGTTTTTTTTTCACAAAAAAGTGAAGACAAAAACTTAATTTCAAAAGTTTCTTGCTTGGAATCTCCTAGAGGAAAAATCCCGAATGGTCATGAAACACTGTCACGGGAAAAACTGTCATATCTCCGAAAATAACAGCGCATCATTCAGGGACTCGGAAAACGTTCAAACACAAATACTTAAACGCTTGACGAAAACTGCCACACATCAGGAAGTAGACAAGAGGGTGTGACGCGTGGTTTACCTACAATAATGCGCAAATAAAAGAATTTAGTGCAATGTCTGATATCTCGCTCATTGAATAGAAGACATCCGAGGACACTGTGACGACCACAACGAGCATCATAATAGCCTGAGAACGGGACTTCATTGCACCACTTGCACTTCTTACAGTGGCTCCTTGAGCTCCGCTCCCCTGTGTCACCTTTGCCTTCAAGGCGATAACCATCTTATCGTACAGCCAGATCAGCACGGGAACTGGCAAGAAAGAGGTCAAACAAATCTGTATCGTTGAATAATGTTTCAACCATAGCTCCCTGGTGCCTTCGAAACATATTACTTTTGTTTCATTAACTGTTATCATAAGCTCCACGTATGTGATGGTAATGGCAAAAGGTACCGCCATGGCAGCAGAGACCACGAAGATGATGACCACTGCCAGACAGACTTTCTTCCGTGTCCACCATCCTAACGACCTCAGAGGAGGTATAGACACAGGAGGGTATAGCGCTCCACTCCGATCACCAGGAAAAGGAAATGGGAGCACGAGATGAACGAAAAATATGCGACGCTCAGAGCATCTAAAACCAAAAACATAAGACCTTCAGGGCGAAAATGCAATCAGAAATGCCTAGACGTAAAGAGTCAATCCAATTTATATGACCTGATATAGCAATGTAATTAAAACATATCTTTGTTTCTTTTAGACGTAGTCAAGATTTATTGTGGGTTTCCTTCAGTGCTTACTCTACCTAACCATTAAATGATTTGTTCGGAGTTTTATGTCGTACTAAAGAATTATTTCAGTTACTAGCTTTAAAGTAGAAGGTCGGGGAAGAGTAGAGTAAATTGAAATAAAATAATATGGTTTTAAGATTTAAACGTGACCACACTATAATTATTTGTACGGTCTCTAAGAAACATATTGTTCACATAGATGTCAGAAGACTCAAAGATTTTACCGACCCAATGCTGGCTGAATGACATGAATTAGGCCACTCGCTTTCTAGCGGTGAAATATCAAGCCGGCTACCTCCCCTCTGCAGTTTGTGCGGCTGAAATCTGCACAATGACAAAACAAGGAGCAACAGCCAAAGGAGCACAATCGAGTTGGATTCGCATCCGTGTTTGAGAAGCGTTATGTACATTCAAAAGATAGCATGGTAATGATTTAAGAGCCCGATTCATGTCATATCCGCTAATAGTGCTTTACATAATCCTACATTCTGAATGATTAAAATTATTTTCAGAGTTACGTCCCCTTTTACATGCAGGTATTTATAACTTGCGACTGTGTGTTATGGCCTACCTTAAAATTTGTTGCCACTGAATTACAAAAAAAATTGATGGTCGTTTCGAATCTTAAAACCCTACTCTTTCACCACAAGTTGCCCGATCTTAATAGAAGTTTGCCCACAATGGATTACAGTGGGCAAGTGTAACATTCAAAGGGTAAGAGATATCTGACATTGTAACATACAATATGAGTTTTAAATTTTTTGCCTTCAGTTGTATTGAATTGTTATAGTTCCTAAAACTCATTTTCCAGAATAACATTTTTTCATTCACAATCTACTTGATCAGTGTTTTTAATGTAATTTAATTCTTTATTTGTTTTATGAGGATTTCCCACAGTCTAATGGTCACGAGGGGATCTTCTGAACAATCAAAAAAAAAATAATAATAATAAAAATAAACATATATACACAAATTAATACAGAAGATAAACAAAAAAACATCACTTTACAGAATAATTTAGTGAGAACCAAAATTAAAATCAAGATCAGAATCAAATCAAAAGTAGACTTCAACGAGTTGAGATTGTTTCAGGATTTTAGACATCTTAGAGAATGTCATATTGCTACTGGGCTGAGTTGCTGTACCTATTAGCATGACTTAAAACTTTAAAATTAATTTATTTTCATTAATGTTAATTTCAAATGATCCATGTGACGCTGTACTGTGTGGGAGGAAAGACCATATACAGAAATTTACAGCCACGCATAACGCTGCATGTAAAAATTAAAGACAACCATGAGAGGAAACAGAAATGTCTGTAAAAGTGGGCCTATATGTCATGTATATAGAGAGGTAAATTAAAAGGTAGGGCATCACATAACAGAATTCTTATCCAGTATTATTATAAAAGGTGAATTCTAATTTATATCCGTCTTTGTGCTGGAAAACCTGTAGGCATGGCTTGATAGAACAGAATGATAAGTTACCCTTAGACAACTTACTACAATTACAAGCCAGTTCGTTGGGTTGCCCTTATGGGGCAGACATGGTTTTCACGGTTTATTGCCATAAGCCCATAAGAAAAGTGTCGCAAATTTTTCTCTCTGTCAAAGTAGTCATGTCATAGATCAACACTTTCCTGCTGTTCTCTGGAACACAGGTCCGAGACAAGGTCCGAGTAACTGTACATTCGTAGAAAAAAATAGAAGTTTTGTAAAACAGGAAATTTTACTTTGCCGAAAACATTATGCGTGTAACTGAAACACTATGTGGTCATTTCCATGTAGAGAAAGTAGCCTCCTACGACATAAGGAAACAGCTCATGTTGGATCAGTACATAGGTAAATTAATAATTTATCCGATAAACGTGACCCAGAACATATTTTACTAATGGGTTCAGGACTGTTCATTTTAAAAAAATCAGTAAATAAAAAGCTACACACACACGCCAACTCCATTTTTCCAACGTAATTTGACGTCTGCGTTGAGTGCAAACGTGCGAAGATATATGTACACTGTAGCCGTTATCTCTTGAAGTGCGAGAATGATATTGGCGTTAATGTTTTTGAATTGGGTATGCATACAGGATCTACATTTACATCAGCGTTCTCATACAAGAAAATTTTGACTCGCCAGAGGCTTGGAACAAGCGAAATATTTAAACTCTTGTTTAGTCAATTTGATACCAAAGGGTCACTCGTTGGAGATCCTCTATTTCCCACATGTTTTAATGCAGAGACCTTTTAATTCTTTGGAAATTCACAAAAACTATGCCTGTCATGATTTTAAGTTGAGGGGGAAAGCTAACTGCAATCTTTGGAAATTTTGCAGCGTACAAGCTACGGCACTTCATTTTTCTTGGGTCTTGACTGAAGGACAATGTGTTTTCTCAGATAAAAAATTCCCCCAAAAAGCGCTCGAAGAAAAAGATTTAATAACTCGTGAAAACCATTTTGAGCACATACATGTAAGACAGGTCAAAATTTCAGGTTATATTCTTCTAAGTTATATTCAATCAAACAATACTTTCAGTGAAAGAAATAATAAGAGGTTTGAGAATGAAAACAGAAATCACTGAGATATGATTTTAATTTCCTATCCAGAAACATAAACACACCTAAGAAATGTTTAATGATAAAAATTTTGGAAATTTTCTGAAATAATCCAGAGAATTATGAATACTGATTTGCTTGGCAACTAATTTACCTTGCAAGAGATAGATTACCAATAAATAGCTCAGGATTTTGAATATGCCTTATGTACCTTACACAGGTAATGAAGGTCATCTACCGCGTTCGCATCTGGGCTTTGTTTATTTCACATTTTCCATTTGTGTATTAAGAACATATCGGGCAAGCATTATATTGATCTATCTTAAGGTAGATACTTACATACACCACTTAAGCTATACTTTTGGGTTTATGCACGGAAACCGAGTGCCAGCCCAGAGAAATCACCCATTATACCAATGGACCAGTGTAACATATCATAACACAGGAACAGGACACTATTTTAATGTTATTTATTTTAATTACAACAAGTACATGTGTAAGGAACACTGCAAAGTATTTCCAGACCATAGTGATGTGGCGAGAGTAAGTTTCTTGATCATTTCATGTTATAGATTTACATATATACTCAGGTTACAACCCTAGCAGCTTATTACAGTCTCAGGTGACAACAGTGTTACGCGCTTGGAAGAATTACGTCAAAGCTCATGCAGAATGCCTGCGTTGTACTGCGTGCGACGGAGCCCAGTCAAATGTCAGTTTCCAATGTGGTAGTAGCTGTTAGAAAAAAATACTTCACCGAAATGAACATAATATTGTCCAACCGTTTTGGAATACTTAATCTTTAAAAAAGGTTCAAAAGGATGAGATTTAGTTTCTGATAAATAACTAATATCAAATTCTTTGATTAATTCGAAAAGAGATCCAATTTTGATATTACTTTCAATTCAGTCCACAACATTCAATTCGGTGATTTTACATTTCTGAATTCTGGAATTTGTCGCGCAATTTTGACCATATGGCGATGTTTCTCATTTGCTCACTTGGTATACGTCGTGTCTTAACAGACTCCTTCATTCCAAACTGCTCCGGTTTATCCAGGCCAAAGGGCTCATGCAACTAGATGGGAAATCGTCCCCCGTTGGTGCAGGAGTGAGGTGTAATTTTTTAGTGCAGGAGAAGGAAGAAAATTGAGCTGAATGAGAAATACAATTACTATGCAACACATCTGTGAAAAACTGGGGTAGTGTGATTCATGCTTTTTGTTTTATCAGAAGACAAAAGTAAAGTCAAAAGCAGATTTCGCTATTTTAGGGCGTTTTGCTGGGGGATCCCAAGCGGGAGATTTCTAATATATTGCGAAGTATCATGTTGGTTCACGTAATCATATTTTTGTAAATCCGAAAGAAATGAAATATTTCCCTGGTCTATTGGAATTACATATTGTCCGTAATAGTTCATGGTTTGTAGATCGTTGTTTTACATAGTACAGCGGTAACTCACGTCGCTAGCAAACCAGACGTCATTAGAGTTCAGGGGTTCCATTTCTGTGTCTGCTCTAACGTTTCTGTTAGTAACATGAGTGACGGACAAAACGATTAGGCAAGAGAGAAGTTTTGCAAAGCTCCTTATTAGATAACTCCATCAGTAATAAGTGTACATGGGCGATGTATGGTAGGCCTATATTCTTCCAATGAAAGATCAATCCAGACAAAAATATTTAGGTGCTGGCCACGCTGTGAGTACATTTCAATGCGCCACACGATAGTTATCATATCGATTGGTTACATTATAGGAAAAGGCACCCGCATGTGTTTATCAGTTCGCCTCAACAAATGTCCGACAAAGTCTCAATCATATATTCACGTTATGATTCGTAAGACAAAACGTGTTTATATCCAACTTCTTATAGATCTTACTGGAAAAGATATTAGCGGATAAATTATTGTATAAAAAGACACTGTGAACGCGCATGGTTAGTAACGAATGTGTCTTTATTGCTGGCCTATATTGCACAACAAGGCCTGTTATGTAACAACTTCAAGCCTATTCCGGGGAAACCTTGTGTCATTCTGCAGTAGATCTGTCACTGTGAGCAGGTTGGCAATCGGCGGCCAGGTGTTCGTCTTACAAAGCTGGAGTAGCTTACGTCAGACGTAGACGTTTACGTTCGCTGTACGTTGGCTTCCGTCAGCTCCTAGTAGCGTCTTACTAAAGTTGTCTCAATGCTTAAAGTGTGTGTAGGAAAAACACCACAAGCGCCGCCATATTTGGTATACTTACGGAATTCACGTCTGCCCGAGGGCAAGTGTAAATTTGCACAAAACTTTACATCAAGTCGTAGCTACTCCAGCTTTGTAAGACGGTCAGTCGTTCCTGCGACACACGTCCGACAGGCTTACAACCAGTCCCAGCCTTACTCCAACTTTGTAAGACAGGACGCTAATCGAAAGGGGTACGATTTCCCGTCTAGTTGCAAGAGGTCTTTTAACTACATAATTTGTAGTTTTGTCACACGTCTTTGGGGATTCAGCAGTTTCAGCTCTGATAATATAACTGTTATATTTACAGCTTTTGTCCCAGTTTGTGTTAGCACTGGTTTCAGTGACTGCATCATTGCTGACAAAATGTCCTTATCATGTTGACGCTCTTGTTAATTGGGTCATGATAACGCTGCTGTTGTTAACTGGGTCGGAGAAACGCTGCTGTTGTTAACTGGGTCATGGTAACTCTGCTGTTGCATGGCGTTTGGCATCATTACCATCTTTGTTAACACGTTAAGTTCCGCACTCTTATCCCTTTCAATTGCATCGTTTATTGCTGTTGGAAAAGTAATGCTTTCATAGTATTCACACTCAGTCTTCAGATCAGAAAAAGCATTACCTGTAATTTTACTCGATGCCATTTTATGGGGTGCATTATAAGGGTTACAGATTGGCCAGGAAATGTCAAGAAAAAATATACTGACTGAACATAGCCCCAAAATGACAGAAATCTGATCTAGTGCTCTAATCCTGGTCGATGTTACCGAGGTGGCCTGATTAGCTCAGTTCAGGAAGTATTCAAAATCACACTAGGAAATTCTGAAATTCTTCATTTTCTGTCCATTTTCTCTTTTTACGGAAGCTTTATAAAGTGATATGGTGAATTAAAAGAAAAAATAGGGAAAGGAAAAAAAAAATTAAAAGAGAAAATTTTAAGTCCGTGCAGCGGGATTTAAAGATAGTAACCCCGACAAGTAGCCTGTAGGCCCCGAGGTATACTCTAATCTGTGGAAGCAATATAAATTCTGGACTCCAACTTTTAAACTGAGTCGCCCATTTTATACTCGGACTCCCGAGTTTTCTTATAAACTCGAAAGCCCTGTCCCTTTTAAATGTCACTTTTATACGACTTCGAATGGCCGAGACGTCGTTTACGACAATCTAGGGTTGAGGACATTCCGGGGCCTGAGCGGCCAATGGACTTTCACCTAATGTTTTAGGATAGATTTACATATAGGTTTACGTGGGGCGCCGACATACAGTTTCTCAAAAACATCATTCCTCGTGTCATTTAAAGGCTCAATACTCTTCGGACCCCTACTCCAACCGACCTAAATGGTAAAGAACTCACCTGCGGAAATGTAATGTGGCAGATCTTCCAAGTGCTGAGCGGCCCATTGACCCTCGTCCAGTGCGCTGAGATAGAGTGACTTTAAATTTACTCCCGACACCGCGATTGTTACAGGGATTACGAATTTAGTCAGTATCTTCCATTCATGTCTTGAGACAAAAGAATAACATGCAAACCGGCAGTAGAAATGAGTAAAATGTCAGTCCTACAACCCATCGTGTGGAAATTAGTTTTAAGGTTAAAAAAAATTCTGCTTTTTCTGAAGCCAAGCTCATCACATCAAAGTAGCTAACTTTTGTCACTATGCCACTGATTATTACATTACATAGGCCAACCTATACATATTTAGTCAGTATACACATAGTACTTGCATTTTTATTTTTTACCATACAATTTGGCGGACAATTCCGGCAATACATTCATGTACCACACATCTACTAACACAGAAAGTAACTGCAGATAGATAGCAATTTTATTCCTCGAGTGAAAGGTTTATGCACGAGTGAATGCTTGGGGTTTGACGTCGTAGTTAACAATGTTTCAGTCATATGACGAAGAGAAGTCCTTCTGGTCTTTTGGCGAGTCCATGTCGCCAAACTGCTGACACTTGACATCCCACCCAGTAACATTATATGGACATCGGGCCAACCAGTTCTGTTTCCTTACTCTCATTTCTCAATGCTGAGCACCAAGAGGTACCATTTTTTAAGTCTTTGGTATAAACCGACTCGGGCTTGAACCTGGATCTCTAACCACTAGACCACCGAGGAGGTTGTTTATGTATGAAACCAGGTGTCTATGTAGGAACTAAACAATGTACTGTATGATTATAGCCGTCAAGACGGGCCTATACCTAAACCCATCTCCACATGTTCCTGCTTCCTATCGGCACCAAACTGTATAAGCCTATACTGTATATGTTAATATATATTCCACTACATTATCGGAAGAATGAAGAATACCACTAAGGAATGAAACCATGCCATTATCGGAAAAATGAAACCATGCAATCGTTTCTCAATGAGGACTCATCCACTACATAATTCACATAAATCAGACAGAATCACTGTAAATGGGCCATCACGAAACAAAACATAAAAGCCCTCCCCCAACAGAACACTCCGAAAAAAGGGCCCAAATCCTCAGGAAGTGAATCCTCCTGGACACTTAAGGTGACAAACAACAGACAACATTTATACCATGTAAGCATCACATAAAAGGCCACATGCTGCTCATTCTAAATATGGTCTTCATTATTACTTTTTTTTTTGGCAATTTTTTTATACTGGTATAAAAGGAATTAAAGATTGCGGTGCTACGGTGGAATTTGTGGATCATATTGAAGCACAGTGAAGTCGCCGATTTGGTTTTTGCTGCTGAACATTCTGTAACGGTCATATTTTTACAATAAAAACAGGAACAGGTGTTGTACCCTATATATATGTTCACGTAAAACGTAGATATATGTCAATCAGAGGATGTTTAGCTGCCAGAAAGAAATCTGTGACGTATACCTATGTGTGTAAATCCCACGTGTATCAGCTGACGATGGAACTTTAGTATACAGGCGTCTGCCAGCCCCATAAGGAGCCTTATGCAACTGATGATGCTTGTTTCGTATATCGGGGTCTGCTAGTCTCACCAGAAACTTTAAGCAACTAATGATGTGTGCTTAGTATACGTATGTAAGTCCCATAAGGAACCTTTATCAACTGACAATGGTGCTGTAGTATACAGGCGTCTGCCAATCCCATAAGGAAACTTATGCAACTGATAATGGTGGTTTAGTATACCGGCGTCTACTAGTCTCACCGGAAACTTTAAGCAACCAATGGTAAAGGCTTAATATACGTGTGTAAGTCGCACAAGGAACCTTTATCAACTGACGATGGTAGTTTAGTATACCGATGTCAGCCAGCCCCACCAGGAACATTATGCAACTGATAATGCTGGTTTAGGAGATCGACGTCTGCTAGTTCCACAAGGAACCACCTCTCATGCAATGGTGGGAGGTTACCTTAACCTTAAACAACTGATGATGGTTTAGTTTACAGGCGTCTGCCAGTGCCACAACAGCACAGATCTGCTGCAGGGACGACCATGCCGTGCAGTTGGAGCATAGGGCCTATCGCTAAGATCATGACGGCACAGTTCCGTGCAGCCCACTTTTGTGCGGTTTCATCATGAAATTGCAACAGATATATTTTCTGAGGACCTGTCGCAGCTTGCCGTATTCATTTTTTGAACCGTTCGTAACAGAGCTTGCGGCGTTTGCATGCCTGTCCCGCAAGCACATGAAGCAAATAACCAGCAAGCGAAGATGTAGGTACACTGGGTGTATAAATCGTGGTGTATATATATATTTCACTGCATATACACAAGGAAGCTTTATAGGCGCACAACACCTCAGTATATATGTACCAGTATGTTCATGTCGACGAACTAAATTCATCCTTAGTTAGCTGAACTTGTCTACCCTGCATTTATTGAGCTGTTATGATAGGACAAATCAGGTCAAAAACGTGCCTCAGTGATCCACAGTCGGTGTATAGCTCGACTCAGATCAGGCCACCACTTCGGGTGATATGATAGCAAACTTTTCCATATAATACAGGCCTAGGCCTAGTTACGTTTATATAGGATGGGTCATCATCACCTATAGGGAAGATACGTCCTTGGTGTATGACCGAAATATCTATACAGCGGAATACTTACATAAGAAAAGATCATTGATATAAGGTGGTGGTTTATGTGGGACTATGTAGAGTTTACTTGTAGAGTTTTTAGAATATTCATGGTGAGATTTAGCGTATAACATGCAAAGTACCACACACGGGTGACTTGTCATAGATATCAAGGCCTACCCACAAACACACACAGGTAGGCCTATATACAGTGGACGTAACCCTGTCGAGCGCCCATAATCGTGTAACAGGGCTAAGTAAAACGCTTGAATGTCTAGTGATGTAGCAGCGCTAAGTAAAACGCTATAGTGCGTAATCGTGTAGCAGCGCAAAGTAAAAGGCTTTAGAACGTAATCGTGTAACAGCGCTAAGTAAAAGGCTTTAGTGCCTAGTGATGTAGCAGCGCTAAGTAAAACGCTATAGTGCGTAATCGTGTAGCAGCGCTAAGTAAAAGGCTTTAGTGCGTAATCGTGTAACAGCGCTTAGTGAAACGCTTTAATGTCTAATCGGGTAATAGCACTTAGAATAACGTTAGTTCATTTCTAAAATCTCCTTTACACATGGCTGTTACCTTTGTACCACTTACATATGACCGACCCAAAAATGGCCAGGACGCTCAATGGTCGCCTAAATAAAGCCAGAAAATCCCGTTACTGGGTATTGCTCCAGGGATCCTTGTGCCTCCGTTGGACCACCAAACCTGCAATTTTCGGGCATTTTCATGTCGAACTACAAGCGACCTGTGCGTCCATTGGGCCACTTTTCTGTCTCAACTGTGTAAGCTACGCTAACCAACACGATTATAGGCAACATACGCGATTCCCGATGTTTGGGAAACCATTGAGCCCCCTCTATGCCATTATCGGCACCGAACGGCAACTAACGGCGATAATGGTCGACCATTCAGCCTATCAGAAGCATCGCCCAGACTGACGATGAAATTTGCAACAGAAGACATCTATTACCTGGCGACCCTTGGCCGACCACTGTGCACCCATTCTGCAACCATGACAATGTTTGTGCCTCCCCTCTACCTCATTTGAGCCACCTTTGAGCCTCCAACGGCTATCTGGCCCTGCAGTTTTATAGTCGCACAAGGGAGGCCCAAAGGGGTATATAACCGTGTAACATAATTTCAGTCCTATTTGGTGGCTGTGACTCCTTGCCTCGGCATTAATCCTTGCCCGATTAAAAGTGCTGCATGAAGAAGTCAACTCAAACTAAGTTTCTTTGTTTTTCTTTTTGTTTTCTTTTCTTTCATCGTCAATTCGAATGGCTTTCGAAATGGATCTACCGACCAGGAGTTTTGTACCCGTACGTGTGCATTTACTAGAGGCTGTACGACCGGACAACACGGAATAATGAACAGTTAAGGCATGTTAGTTTTCGGAAATAGATGTTTTATTGATGCCAACATCAAACTGAGAGGGACAGCATGGTAAGTTGGCAAACTACGACTGTAGGAAGGATCTAGAGCTTAGCCTCTATAAGAAATAATCTATGGGTAATCCCACTGGAGTTATCACCCAGCCATTCAGCAGCACACTACCGTTCTGCTGGAGCGATAACGCGGTTAGGGGCACCTTTACGTTTTGCTTATGTAGACATCGTCGTATCATACGCCAAACCAAAGTTTGACCGAAAAACATTGGATAAAATCCATTTTAGGACTAGGCAGAGATACGTGTATGTGACAATGGAGGCCTATCACGCGCCCGGTCACAGGACTTGACGTCATTTTATCGGTGTCAAATGTTCCTTTCCCAGCTCATCCCAATGACGTCACATTAAAAACAGCGCGACGTCACGAAATAAACCGGCACAATGTAACAGTGTAGACGTTGTGCTACAATGAAGTTTTGACAGAACAATGGCTCAAGGCTCTGCTTCGCTCTAGCGCCACCTGAAGGGATTAAAAAATAGGCCGCCTAACTTCCCATTAGAGAATCGACAATAATTTATTTTATGTTATACAAGCATAAATGGGAGAAGTAAAATAAATGAAAAAATTTTTTTAATAGTTTCCCTAAGTTTAAAAAAATGTATGCCTAAAAATTTTAGGATTCACTTATCAACTGCATCACTTCGTATATGCAAACTTGGGAATGGTTTACTGAATACTAGTGCACCAGAGGTTTCAGGATGAACAGTGGAATGGTTTCTGATATATCGTAGACCAGGTTATAATTTTATACGTGCAATGTCATTTAACCATGTACGCTCCATTAAGCACGATTACGGGCAATACGCGATCAGGCATACGGCAACTACTCCATCTCTCTCTCTCTCTCTCTATATATATATATATGGATTCGAACACAGGTGGTGGCTGACAATTTATAGTCCCATACAACTTATTCAGGATCAATCGAAACAATAATACGTGGTGACATCACATCCCCCACCCCATTTTTTTTAACCGTTAGCAAACAATTGTTACATGTTAGGAAAACTTTCAAATGTATACACACATGTATATTTTGATAATTCAGAATTTTCAGCTCGGTGCTTGACTCTCTATAGAGAAAAAACTGGTTGCCACATCAGTGATGCCCAAGGCTGTTAATTATATAGTCGATTAATTCAGCCCGAAAATTAAAACATATCAGCTAATTTAACTGTGTTAAAAAAGTATTAAAAAGTATATATTAGTACTAATATAAGGATTGGCCCAATGTCGACATATTTACATGAATATATAGTGCTGTCTCACTGTAGGCCGGTACTATACATGACGAAGACACTCGGCAGGCCGCTAGACAGTACTTAGCCTATATTCACCTAGTACTGCGCGTCAAACGAGATACACGTAGTGGTCCACCAAGATAGCCGATGCCAAAGTCTTAGGTATGGCTCGATATTGGAACTAAACCCATGCAGTGTCTACAGTTCACTAGGCAGACGCCCTGTTAGCTGTACACTAGCCTGTTAATTGAGTTACCGATAAACATATTTTCAATGGTCCGTGCAGTGAAGCTTTACTTTGATAACAACAATATGAGAGAGGCCTCCTCTTCTTCCTGAACGAGTGCGTACAAATTTGCACATCCACAATGCATGTGTATCAGTGGTACACAAATTGTGTGTCACTGATACACACATCATTGTGGACGTATTACCAAAATTACACAAATTGTGTACGCTGGTACAGGTACACAAAAATATGCTGATGTGCATTTTTGCCACAATAATTTGTACATGGGTACCTCTGGTACACAGGAGCTTTTAGAGAGTTATAACGTACATGTACATTTGTAATCCCTTTCGATCTTTTCCAGATTAGGTTTTAATTAAATCCGCTTTATTCAATCTGGTCGACTCAGTAAGGGTATAAATAACTTATATAATATAAGTATAATATAAATTTTAACGCATTTTAAAACGGATTATCAGTAAGACTTATTTATTTAAAAGAAAAGAACACATTTATACAACATACACCTTAAATGAAAGAGCTATACAAGCTGTGTGGAATACATTTATTTTATAGATTTTTAAAGATTTCGTAAAAGAGACAAACTGTTTTAAACATCGCCATTTTTTATAAAATTCACCTATTCGGGGCACATAGAAAGTCCCACCATGTTTTAGGCTTGTCCAATGAAAATCCTCCTTTTCCCCTCTTGAATTTTCATTGTGACGTCACTGTGCTTAAGGCTTTACTCCTACTATTTAATTAACGTGCATTTCCAATCTCAGCTAAATATCTTCGTACATCGTGGTAATCGTGGATTTTAAGCTCTGTTAAAGCCAACTCTAAAAAGGAAGAATTTGAGATATACTAGAGGGCCACATTATGCCTGCATGCGTTGCTGCAGGCTGCCAAAATGTGTCTGAATTGCAATGTCCTGAAGGCAGAGAGCGCCACCTGTCCTTTCACAGATAGCCCCTGTCAAAGCCATAAATCCCGGTTCCCACTCATTTGAGTTTGATGCGTGGTCGGTCGAACTATTGCTCTCAGCCTCACTCCTCTGCGAATCAAACTGGTAGCCTTGTAAGCCGAAGTTACATTCACTATCATCACAACTAGAGCTGGGGTCCACACGGAAGCCCTACATTACGTATTCTACATGATTTTTTTTTTTTTACCTTCTGAAGACAGATGGGCTACTTGGCTAAGCTAAGCACGATGACGTAAGCAATCTGTTAAAATGGCGGCCTAAAAAGGCTTCTCAGTCTTAGATGTTTAACTATTAAATACTCAAATAACAAGCACTTCCGCCAGAAAATTGAGATTTTTTATTTAACCATAAGTAAAGCTCTTTCTTTTAAGGTGTATGTTTTATAAATGTGTTCCTTGCTTTTAATTGATTGGTGTTCTACGCCGTACTCGATAATATTTAATTTATCAGACTGCGGCCAAAATTATCATGACAGGAAACCGGGCAGGGAACGTGGGAAACCCGCGACCACCCACCGGTTGCTGGCAGACCTCCCCATGTACAGCAGGAGAGGAAGTCAGCTTGAGGTGGACATGAACTCACAGTGACAGTATTAGTGAGAGGCTCCTAGCTGGGTAGCTAACCGCACCTTGCCCGCGGAGGTCACCGGCAGTAGGAGGATACATGGTAAACCAGCTGTCACTTTTAACGAAGGTTTTTACAAGTTGTGAATTGCTGAGGAAGATTTTGGATGGAGCTTTAAGATTTACGTGCTACACTACACAGATTGAGTCACTTTCCCTGGTCCCAACATAAAAATCTATATGTACACGTACGAAGAATAGACCTTTATTAGCTGTAGTTGCGGGCATAGGACATCACACTGTACGTGGAGGAGCATTTTCTAGCACTTGTACTTGTAGCCTCCATTGTTCAAATGTCTCCCGATGATCGCGCGATATGCCGCCACAATTAACCTTCATCAGCCGGTGCTGACCGGCTGAGAAATTTACCGCTATCCCTCGAGCACATGTGCTGATAAATTATGAATGAACGCGCTCACCTCAGATGACCTTTTGAGGTCACCGTCGTCATGTATGTCCGGGCTTTTGATTGGCTAATATCTTCAGGCGGTTTCAGTCTCGCGGAGATATGAGTGGACTCTTCCATGTGGGCTGATGTTAACCTGGGCAACGTGCAATCGATCTCCGTAAAACATCAGTTCTATTCCACATCTCTGTGCGGATTCTGTTCCTTTAAGGTCTTAGGTAAGTTGCTGAAGATTAGTGTTTTGTGTCCCAACCAGGCATCAAGCGAGGAATCAAATGCCACCGTTGTAGTCGCTTGTAGTGAGCACTTGCGCCGGTTATGGGCGTGAGGCTTCGGGCAAATCGGCATCAGCAGCCGAGTACTATATTTCTTCCCTTTTGAGTGTAACGGGCTAGGCTCAAATTTTTTGAATCTGCGCCAACGGTTTTAGGTGGGTGGTATGCCCTGTCTGTTAGTCGTTTATGCTCGTGTATTTACAGCGTTTATACTCTGTCTTTAGGAGACGAAGTGAATCTGGGAATGTCAGTACGGAGCCTGCAGACCCGGAACAAGCGTTGCGCGGTCAGTTTCATGCCGGTAGCCGGTAGGCGGTCTGACCATACGCATTATGAATATTTCCATTCCTGATGAGATGTGCAAATTTTATCACCCAGGCTGGCTTAACTGTTTTTTTTTTGTTTTTGTTTGTTTCTTTTTTAAATCATATTAAAGTTCATAAAAACTAAATAAATGTTCTAGAATGATACATTATTTATGCGAAAGGGGAGGTAACTATGTAGTCATCAAACATGGTTGGTTTCGTGTCTTTCTTCTTTTTTCTTCCTCTTCCTTTTAATGAGAAAATCAAGACTGTGAAACATCCAATTATTTTGGTAGTGCATATGCAGCGAAACTTTGAATCCACCGTATATTATCTCAGAGAGGAGAAAATATTACATTTTGTATACTTTTCTGATAAAATTATCCTGTACATGTACTCTTTGTGATTTCTGGACGTCTGCAGACATGTCATGCACGAATGTGAAAGAAATCCGGAATACTCATCTGGGTCAATTTTTTGTAGTCTTCTTTTTTTCATCTTTTAAAATGATACATGAACATGAATACAAAAGGTATTATAGTGATCAACAGAGGTGTGTGAAACATGCACCGTTGCATGCAGAGCTGTGTTGTTGTTTTGTAACCAAGGAAGCCTGTGGACTGTCACACTGTCTTGTTGTCACTGACATTCATCACAGCCAGTTTTCTCTTCAGAACATACCAACATGCACTATATATCTCCACAGTTGTAGACATTGTATGTAAAATGTCAACCAGCAAAGACTAATTATAACAGTCATGATCATTAGGGGGCTTGTGTTGCTTTCAAATTGAAAACGTGGATAATTTAAAATTTGGTGATAATATGTTGTGAGAAACTGCATGATTTTATTAATGAGTCAAAACATGTGGTGTTATGAAGACACCTGAGTAGCATTTTCCAGTACTTTTCCTACCCGCTGCATAATGACAGTGGCACCTCATGTTTGTTATATTGTAACCTCCACTTGACTATCATTATTTATTACAGAATTCTTCTTTCTCCCACCTGCAAAGCTTATCAGCATTGAAATAAATTAAACAGTTTGTAGCACAGCATTATAAATCATTTAAAGTAATAACGTTGTGTTAGGAAAACAAAATTAGTCGTCTTTTGCATATTGAATGAGAATCACATAATTGGTTGACCTGTACCGGCATGTGTTCACCACAGGTCTCTAGGATTAGCTATGTAAGAATGATCAGATAATGTCAGAACGTGTACTTGTCATGTTGATGCAGTCCCGAAGCCTGTTTACAGATATCAAGGACTGGTGAATTTGCTTGGACTCCCTGGGTTGCTTTAAATTACATAATACATCAGGGTTGTATACATGTTCTTCAGGATTATATTGAACTGTGCCAGGGATGTATTGAATTATCCCAGCATTGTATTGAACTACGCCTGGGTTGTATTGAACTACATTGTATTGAATTATGCCAGGGTTGTATTGAACTAAGCCAGGGTAATGTTGAACTATGCCAGGGATGTATTGAACTATGCCAGGGTCGTTTTGAACTATGCCAGGATTTTATTGAACTAAGCCTGGGTCATATTGAACTATGCCAAGGTTGTATTGAACTATGCCAGGGATGTATTGATCTGTGCCAGGGATGTATTAAACTATGTCAGGGTCATATTGAACTATGTCAGCGTCATACTGAATTATGCCAGGGATGTACTAAACTGTGTCAGGATTGTATTGAATTATGCCAGGGAAGTATTGAACTATGCCAGGGTTGTATTGAACTGTACCAGTGTTGCACTGAATTACATGTAGGTCATAAACTTTTGAAGTACATCAGGTTTGAATTAAATGAAGCACATGAACATCTTATAAAAGGAAATCAGTTTCAGGATGCAAAACAATGAATACATGTACCTGTATGACTGAATTGTTATATTTCATTTGATTTTCGTCTGATTTTGGTATAGAACACTCTAATGTATATATATTAACTGGGCCATTCTTAAAAAAACTGTTTATTGGGCTGATTAAAACTGTTTAACTCTACCCTATGAGAAAAAAATAGGATCGGTCTGTAAGGTATTCTTTTGTTTATTGTTTATTATATGATGACAACCTAATTTAAATGCTCATAGTAAACTGTGGTTTTACACACATGGAGGTGTATAAACTGTCACAACGAGTACCATAATGTCGCATACAGGCCATATGGTGTGCCTACCTGTGGGTCACTTGTGGGAGAGTTAGGTAGTGACTTACCAAAGTTCAGTGGTTTGCAACTGTCAGAGGGTGTATTAAATGCAAACTGTAGCAGATACATGCATGCAATTTATATGAGGGTACATCGATATTTTAAAGCGTTCAAGTTAACAGTGATCTTGGTGAACGAGATCTGTGAATCAGAATTTATTCATGAATTCTATCAGTCATAACTTGTCCACAAACTCATAATTTGGTTGCAAATTCAGTGAGTCATGTGTTCACAAATTCAGTGAATCATGTGTTCACAAATTCTGTCAACCATGCATTCACAAATTCTGTCAGTTCTGTGTTTACAGATTCTGTCAGTCATGCATTCACAAATTCAGTCAGTCATGTGTTCACAAATTCAGCTGGTCATGTGTTCAAAAATTGTCAGTCATGTGTTGACAAATTCTGTCAGCCATGCATTCACAAATTGTGTTAGCCATGCATTCACAAATTATGTTAGCCCTGCATTCACAAATTCTGCCAGTGTATTCTTATGCTGACAGATTCTTTCACTTCATACATGTAATTTGTTAACAATGTGCGTGATTTACTAACAGACTAACAAATAAACTATATTCTCACACTCAGCTCTAATCATTTGTTGTCACACTTAATCATGTCTTTAAGATTAAGTCATAAGAATCCTTTGCTCACCAACTCAATCAGTCAATTCATCACACCTGTCCATTGCTTATTCAAAGACTCACAAACTGTCCGGCGTCAGTTTCCAGCAGTGAACAGGTTATCCGTTAATATGTTGGGTTAGGATGACATGTGGTGCGTCTTCTGACACCGGGTAGAAACTGTGTGACAGCTGTTCTCCTTCGGGATTACATCTCTTGTCTATCAGACCCATATACCAAAGTACACTGTCACACATTATGTCTGAAGTTACATTTTATATATATGTACGGGCCGCTGTGGCCAAGGATGTTAGTGTGCCAGTGCAGTGTAATGACCTGGTTGCCTCCCACCAATGTGGTGGCTCTTAGTTCAAGCACGGCCTACGCGTGCTTCCTTTCAGGTCGTATGTGGGAATGTCTGCCAGAAACCGGCCAATGGTTGTGAACATAGATTTAGTCAAAATGTGAAATCAGAGTATCTCATTTAAGAAAGAAATGATTTTTTATTTAGTCGTTGTTTATTTTAACATGGTAAATATGGAAGAGTTCTAAGTTTAGAACGAGGTGCTGTAAACATCTAGATACTTGTGTGAGTCTCATATTTTCTGATTTGAGGGGGGAAAACGTGCACATGGTGAAGGGAAACAAGTCAAGTGCGATTTGCTTAATATCTTACATACATTTAGTATTGCACAGTTATGTAGACCTAAATTCTTACTTCTACCTTTGGCAGCCTTTGTGGCAGAGGGGCAACACTGGACCCCATGTGTATACCTGTACACGTATGTGGTGATAAAGACAACACTGGACCAAATGTGTATACCTGTACACGTATGTGTTGATAAAGACAACACTGGACCAAATGTGTATACCTGTACACGTATGTGTTGATGAAGACAACACTGGACCAAATGTGTATACCTGTTATTGTATGTGTTGATGAAGACAACACTGGACCAAATGTGTATACCTGTACACGTATGTGTTGATGAAGACAACACTGGACCAAATGTGTATACCTGTTATTGTATGTGTTGATGAAGGCAACACTGGACCAAATGTGTATACCTGTACACGTATGTGTTGATGAAGACAACACTGGACCAAATGTGTATACCTGTACACGTATGTGTTGATAAAGAATCCCATTCATGGTTAAAAAAAAAATTTGTTTTTTATTTTTGTGATGTACATGTAGGACATCCTAGACATCACAGCTCAAAGTACAGGTAAGGAAAAACGCCCAAGTAGGAAAAATCGAAAGGGCCTCCATTCTCTCAATTTAAGCCAATCATGGACGAGATATTTCCACCACCTGAGAAGATCTGTTTCTGCTGTGACGCCACTCGTTCACCATTTTGCTGTGTAGACTTAGTGTTAGGTCAGATGTTTACGAGACATTTCTGATACACTTTAAAGCCATTTTCAACGCGAAAGTGGTCGTGGAGCATGTCGGGGGTAATTTTCCAAGGTCTCAACCAGGAGGCCTCAATGCATGACCTTCAATTATAATAATAAAGGAGACTGTACTTCACATGCAAAGGAGTGTTTTGCCTTTAATACTGAAGAATTTATAGGGTACAGATGACGTGACATCATGTTTCCGGTTTCACTGAGATGGCCCGGTAAGAATTCCAGATTAAAAGCTGATTTATAGAGTTACCAATTAATCACGTCACAAAAACATGCCTAAGCCTGTTTAAGTCTGTATGCACCTCTTTTCTGAAATAACCTATTTTATTATTATTTTTGTGGTCATTTCTTTTAAGCGTACCTTTGAAGCGGTAGGTATGGACATAATACTTGCCAAACCATGTCCACCACAGTATGTGCACTAGGACATAAATAAGACTTCATACCTGTAATTTATTTGGATATCTACTGTCTTGATTGGCAGCCAGGTGTTTTGTCATGTTTTCAATGTAATCAAGTGCACACTTGTGTTATCTTGATAGTTGATATACCTAGTTTTCAGTGACAGTGTGACGTGAACTGTACGTGTAGTGTGTGTAAAACATTCTGTTCCCAGTGGGGACTTGTAATGCTTTATTTGCTTGAAACATGAAATACACTTCTAACATCACTCCTATGAAAAACATTTATAGGGCGTGTGATATTTTCTGGTCATATCCCAGAAAGTAAAAGCACTGGTATACAGGACCAAAACTAACTTACCAAATGCAAAGAGCTATGCCCGCTGTTTTTATACAGTTTTGTGATAGTGGAACAGAACTTTTATGTGAGACGTTTTGATCTAAATTAAACACCAGTGTTGTAAATCATTTCCAGTGATAATGTATTTCTGTTTTGTAGTGTACTTTAGGCCATTCTTAAAAACTTTTTTATTGTGAGTAACACAGTCTTGTCACAAAACGTAGGTTTGGTCAGTAGGGAAATGAGTTTTTTTTTATTAAAGCTGATGAAACAGACTTGAAGATTTGAAAGAAATTAACAGGGAGTGAAAATAAAAACAAAATTCCATCAAAAGCCCAGTAAAAACTTTAGAGCAGGGTCCTTTCTAGGAGGGTCCACTCCATCAGGTGCACTGCAACAGACATATTTTTAATGATGGCCTTATTATTGAGCTTTGCTTTGCTTCAAAGCCTGCTCAAAAATAATATTAAACAGGGTAATGCGAAAAAAGGAAACAACATATGTGGACAGTGTACATTGTAGTTGTAACATTGTTCAACCTTCAAACCCAGTGATGTGAAAGGTTTTGATCTTCTGGAGAAACCTTGGAGATTTGTGTTTCATAGTTTAAGTAGGGCATTAGAAAACAAAGTGGAAATGAATACATGTTTTTGGAGATCAATTCTACCACTTTGTAAGTGTATTAACATTGTTTATTTATTTGATTGGAGGTTTATGCCAGCAGTATGGTGCCATCCTTAAAACACTGTTTGTTGGGCGTAACCTGACCCTGTGAGAGAAAATAGGGTTGGTCCATAGGATTTGAAATTGATCAGCCACATCTCCAAGTTATTTACAGTCCTGTACTGGTTGTCTCTGATTGGTTATGCTGGTGGTTGGCTGGTGGGCTCCTCCATGTATTACGTACATTATTGAATACAGCACCATTCTCTCAATCGGTTTAATAATGACTGGTTTTTCCTTTCAATTTCAGGTTTAGGTCTCAAAGATGGTGAGCGCTTGGGTAAAAGATCTGGTAGATCAGTATGAGCGGGCATTGCCTCAAGCTGGTGAGGACCGCTAGGAGCTCAAGCTCCCTGGGATCACCAGAATTTTCACGTTCAAAATCTGAAATTCTGTGTTTGAGCGGAAATGTGTCCAGAAAAACAAAACGGATCAAAAACATATTTACACAGTAACATTGATGTTGAACGTGGTATCTTAATATTTTATGAATCATTTATTCATACGTTTTCTGTTGTCTAAGTATGGCCTTGTAACCATTGAAGATAAACATCTCTAAAGAATGCAGTAGTGGAAACAATACAATGTTCTCTTGATTCAGTTGCTATACACGATGCAATATTATTGTATTCGTATTTAGTGTCCTACAAAATTTTTGAACAATAATATTCTTAATAATACTGGGCGTGCGAAGGCTGCTTTACAGTCTAAAATTTATGAGACGTTAGATTTTTTAAAATTGTGCGAAATTGTCCTCCGTCAGTCAATCAGTCTGAGTCAGCATGCTGTAAACGCTCTGTTTTCAGACCCCAGGTCCAGGAACTGGCTGCTGCTGTGTAACTCTCCGATACCAGTATGGGTGCTAACGGCGGTGTACCTAGGCTTTGTGGCGATCGGCCCACGGGTGATGAAAGACAGGCAGCCTCTGAAAATGACCACTTTCTTAGTGGTTTATAACCTTGGCCTTGTTTTGTTATCTGTCTACATGTTTGTTGAGGTGAGATACGTGGGAACAAACCATTTTGATTTAATGAAACCAGCAACCAGATCATATCCAGCTCATGCAGGCTTCTTCTCCAGTGTTATCTGCCAAGGCCTGTCAGCAACCTGCGAATGGCTAAGAATCCCCTAAAATTTCGTCCGTGACTGTTGCTCAATTTTCCTGATTGTGTGAGTTCTTTTTATTGTACCTGTAGGAAGGTGTTGTGAGGTTTGTTTGGACGGTACAGGATGATATCCTACCAGAAAAATGTAAGTTTCTGCACCAAATGTAATATTTTATGATGTGCAGAAACCTCTAAAATGCAATTTTATGGACGAAATTTTGGGTCATTTAAAGTACACATACAGCCACGGCTTAAACATTCTGGCTGGAACTAACATGTGCATGTTCCCTAAAACTGTTCGATAACCAAGCTGCAAAAACCCTCTGTTCTTCGACCATGACCCAGTAACCATGACCCAGTAACCATGACATTATTCAGGTCATTTTGAGTTCAGTAAGCAAAGCGTACTTCTTTTTGTTCCTGTTGAGAAAATTTAATCATTAAAAACTTATTTCACCACCAAAACAAAACAGGTGTCCTAACTCTATGTACAGCTATATGTGTTGATATACAACAACAGCTGACACCTGTGAAAAAAAAACATGCAAAGAATGAAATAAAAAAATCAGAAAAAGATGCTTGAGTTAATACAAAAATTTTAAGACTTAAATCGGAAATCTGAACAAATGCACTACTGAAATGTTGTTACCCTTTACATTAAGTCAGAACTTCCTCTTTTATCTTAACCCCTCCTTGACAGGATCCTTGTGGAAGATTTGCTTATTTAATCATTTCCTTGATTCTGATACTGTGTGGGTCAGGTTCCATGTAATTTGCTCATATCTTGAAATATAATTTGAGGAGAATCTTGATGGAGGAGAATCACTGGTGAACTACACTATCAACATGGTCCATAAAGCCTCCATGTAATCAAACATTTGACTGCGTTTAATTGATTGGAAGAAAATCTAAAAAATTCAGTAAAGATATTTTCAGATTCAGTTTTTGTTAAAGCTTGACATTAAGGCTGAACTTGTACTTGTATTTTTCTCTCTTTCTCTGACAGATAATATTGAGTGCCTATGATGCAGGGTACGACTTCTTCTGTGCCAAGTACAACAAAGAGTCCTGGACCAACCCCAGGGAAACAAGGGTAGAGACTTTAACAGCTTTTCTGGTGGACACAATTTACATGTAGAGGCAAAGCCGTCGGTAAAAACTGTTTGTTGGGCGTAACCTGACCCTGTGAGAAAAAATAGAGTCGGTGTGTAGGGAATTCATTTTTTTTGTTTTTTTAATCTGGCTGTTGAGAAATAGAACGATTTTAAAGAAATTAACATGCAGAGAAAAATAAGAAAGAAAACTGATTATCAAAATATCTAGAAAAATTTTTGAGTAGGCCCATTTTTGAAGGTTTAGTCAGACTGTGCCCAGTGAACATATTTTACAAGAAGGCCCAAACCAAGACATGCAGTAGGTCAGGCACAAATAAGAAAAATCTTGGATAACTTATTCTCTGTTTCATAGTTGTGCAAATTTTACAGTTCAAATCAAGATAGATCTTCGGTTTGTAACTGAAGACAAGACCTGCTGATATGCACAATGCTAAATACAGAGGGTGACTCTGTTTGCTGGTCCTGGAATACAGGGCAGTACAATTACATGTGCGGAAAAATATAATTTGCATCATGATTTCAGGTGAGGCATTTGGTGGCATGGTGACTTGCCCCTCATGATTTTCATGGTTGATAGATATACAAATGAGGAGTCACTTCGATTTAAAAGTTACAAGAGTCAATCCTTTAAGGAAACCCGTAAAGTCATTTATTTCTATATCAGGTAGATTCTAAAGTAAAAGACACACAAGACAACATTTCATTTTGCTTATGGATATGACGGCTGTTGACGTCAAGCGCGCCCCAGGTGATTTGGAACATTAAAGATATGGAGTTGATACTGGTGCGGAGCAGGAAACAACTCTCAGCCCGAACCTGAAATGTGCTTTTCTTGCTGTTGAACTAACATTGGAAGAAAGTCTTCAACAGGAAACCTGAGGAGGGTCATGGGTTTCCCCCGGGCTCTGCCCAGTTTCCTCCCGCCATAATGGCAGACGCCAGTCAAATCAGTCAAATCTTCCAGAAGATCATCCCCTCTCTTCAAGATTGGATTCAGAGCGCATGTAAGAACTTGTAAGAGGCGAAAGGGCTTAAAAGATCGCATGGAGAGAAGATATATTCTGGAAGAAGCAGAGGATAGATCAAGTCATCCTGCGATTACTGAGCTCTCTGAACCAGTTTTTTCTGAATTTCCTTCATCTAGCTATAAATACTGGCCAGCGTTTTATAATCTTGGGCGCTTACGATTGTGCAGAAACAGGGAAGTGACCAGCCCGTGAGGACCAGTCACATGTAACAATAATGGCAAATAACGTCGCATGATTGGCTGTGCTGGACTGGCGACACCCTTGTTTGTAGAGCCTGCTACTAAGCTCTAGTGACAGCTCCAGTGGTTTTTGGCTGAGATAATGTCACAGCTGTGTTTTTATGTCGTCGTTGCAGGTGGCCCGTGTCCTGTGGTGGTATTTCTTCTCCAAGGCCATAGAGCTGCTGGACACTGTCCTAATGATACTGAGGAAGAAGAACAACCAGGTGACGTTCCTGCACGTGTTCCATCACGCCTCCATGCTCAACATCTGGTGGTGGGTCATGATGTTTATACCCGGCGGACTGTGTAAGTATTCATGCAGCCTCCACTCCACCACCAACACCCTCCAGCACAGCTCCAAATTAACGACTGTAAAGGACCTAAATTTTTACCCCCAAATCTTCATTGTTGGTAAAGAAATGTCATAAAATATTACATTTGGTGGTGAAACTTACATTTTTCCTGTATGATAACATCTTATCTTCCACACAAACCTTAACACACCTTCCTATGATTATAAATAGAAGTCCCAGAATTCGGGAAAATTGAGCAACTCAATGATGGAAGCAATTTTAGGTCATTTAGGGTACATAATATCACTGATTGGTGATTTTTCTCGCACCCTCAACTTGTCATGTTGGGGACTGGTTACAGTGTTAATACTATGAATACTGAAGGATGCTGTGTCTGTGATTGGGTTATCTCCCTTTGTTCAGCGTGTGAAAACGAGATCACAGAAGTGGTTTGCCAGTAACCTTCATAATAACTGATAGTATTCTTTGAGATTCACTGGTTCTCGGACTCCTTAAAATTAGCTGGCCCTACTTAAAAGAACTTAAAAGAACAGACCAGATTTTTAGAGAGTGCACATGATCAGAAAGGCAATTTCATGCTGATTCCAAGTATGGTCTTCATTATTTATTGGCCTTTTGTTTTTTTGATAGTGACTAAATGAGAAATAAAGATTGACGTGCTGTTGTGGACTTTGTGGACCCTTTTGCAGCATAGTGACATCACACATTCTTTTTAGCTTCAAAACGTCCTCTGATTGCTATATGTCTATAGTTTACTTGAACATAATTGTAGTACAACACCTGTATGTGTATTTAGTGTGGAAACATAACAGTTTAGCAGAAAAAAGGAATCTGTGATACCACTGTGCTTCAATATGTCCACTGCTGCACCTCAGTCTTTATTTCCTTTTAATCACTGCAAAGAAATGCCAAAAAATATTGAAGACCATTCTTGGAATCAGCACGAAATTGCCTTTCAAATGATCTCTACTTTCTAAAAATGTGGTCTGTTCTTTGAAATAATGGAAAACTTGATCAAGTTGCTTCATAGTTTGTTTTCATCTAGTGTCTAGTAGAAACCTAGTTTTCAGATGACTGCCTGATTATGTATGTAGGTATACTCACTAGCAGCTGAGAGAAGTTGATGAATCACATGCCAGTCTGTCCAGTGCTTGCACATCTCTGCTAGGCTGATCAGTATGTCAGTGGCCTCAGACCAGTATTCATTTTGAGCCTTGATATGTACTTTACTAATCTATGACAAATGTAGGTAGTTCATTTCTTCAGCTCTTTATGGATAAATTATATGTAGTTGTATATTTATTGGATTGGAGTTTTAAGTTTTAAGAATATTTCACGTGCATACATATGAGTGAGGCGAGTTGTTTTTCATAGGGAATCTTTCTCAGATGTGCAAAAAGGAAACTATGTTTTCTCAATTCAAAGAATGTGGACAGAAGAAATTTTCGAAGAAAATTTTGAACCAGTGCATGCGAATAACACATCCAGACATATAACACATGAAGTAGGGGCCTCCGTGGCTCATTTGGTTAGCGTGCTAGTGTGGTGCGATGACCCGAAGCCTCCCACCATTGCGGCTGTGAGTTTAAGTCCATACATGGGAAGGTCTGCCAGCAACCTGCAGATGGTCGTGGGTTTAGTCTGAGCTTTGCCCGGTTTCCTCCCACTGTAATTCTGGCCGCCATGGTATAAGTGAAATATTCTTGAGTACGGCGTAAAACACCAATCAAATAAATAAATAAGTAAAAGGAAGTACATGTGCCCGAGTTGGCTGAATACGTAAAGAGCTTTTGTCCTGGCCAGGGCACCTTGACCAATCCAATCCAATCTGCGTTTCTGTTAACTGTTCAAGGGTTTTGAGGCTCAGAAAATTGACCGAAGACTGTCAGGCTTATGTCATATCCTTTCTGTTGCAGCGTATTTTGGCAGTTGTTTGAACTGCCTTGTACATGTGGCAATGTATGCATACTATGGCCTGTCTGCCATTCCTTCACTGCGGGAAAAACTCTGGTGGAAAAAATATATAACAAAGTTTCAACTTGTAAGTATTAATTTGCATGTTTTAGTAAAACTATTTGTTTTATAGTGTGCCAAATTTTGGGGGGGTAGAAATTATACAGATTTTCTTTACAGAAGTTTCACATCTCCTTAAAATCTATATCATACAGTACTAAGCAGGTTAAATTCAGCAGATTTGCTGCATACCAGTGGGATTTTCTAGAGAATTTCTTTATAGAAGCTCAACTTGAAGAAATCAGAAAACTATGAGAAAGTGGCAAGAAAAGACCAATTAAATAGCTTCACAGAGAGCTGAATTGTATATAAAAATGTCTTTAGGGCACTTTGTTCTGATTGACTGTTGGAATCCGTTTTAGAACTTAAAAAATAATATAATAGGACATGGGATATTATAAAATTGACATATTCGCTGTCATAATCTTATCCAGTCCAATCATTTAGATCCTTCACCTCTGATCTACTGGCATATGAACGCCTAATTCATTGGACCAAAAATTCAAGGAGGGCCTCTGTTGTTGAAGGGGTTAGTGCTCTAGTGCAGAGTAATGATTCAGATGCCTCTCACCTATGAGATCAGTGCGAGTTGAAGCTCAGCTCATGCTGGCTTCCTCTCCAGTCAGCAACCTATGTATGGTCATGGGTCTCCCCGGGTTCTGTCTGTTTTCCTCACCCAGTCAAAAGAATAAATAAATATATAAATAAATTCAAGGCGGGTTACTGAGAGTGAGATTTGTCTCCCCTCTCAGATTTTAAGCTCTGCTAGCATAAAATGTCATGCAGGCTTGATGGCCAACAATGAAGTCTCGTCCCCACTGTAGGCAACATGAAAACACAGCCCTTTTTGTGACAGTGGTGATGATTTGACATCACAGAAACTCTGAACAATTGTAAAGAGAGTGTGGGACATCTGGTTGACTTGGTGGCAACTATACTATGACTGTTCAAAATAAATGCGTGTTAAATTTTCTTGTTGACAGTTTGGAAAGGGCTTCTCGGCATACAGTGTATGTCATTCTGTAATATGTATTGTTCATTTCCAAGGACAAAATTCAAATTAAAACTGTTACATGGAGAGAATGTACTTGTGTAGCATATTAGTGTATTTTGCCCCATGCTTAAGGCCCTTCCTGTCTGACATGAAAACCGAGAAATCCTTGATACGGATGTGGCGCTGAAGTCATGGTGACAGGACGTCATCAGTGGGCATGGTTAAACAGGATAAAGAAAGTTCTGTTTTGTTGGCAGAGTAGTTGTGATTGCAGTGGTTGTTGTTGTGGATGGACCTTTAGTGGGAAACACACGCAAGGGCATTTTGTTGTTCAAACAGTACCCTCTTATCGCTCAGTGGAAGGTAATGTTAGCAACTGACCCGGCCAATAATGTTGTTGTTTTTGCAGATACAGTTTGTGATAACATTTTCACACACAGCCTACTCTCTAACCCTCTCCTGTGATTTCCCGCGCTGGGGACAGTACCTGCTGTCCAGCTACATGGTTGCCATGGTTATACTCTTTGGAAATTTCTACATCCAGACATATCGACGCTCAAGGAGACACACACACAATAAAGACAGCAAATCAGCCATCAATAATGGTGCCACCCCTCCTGCAACCAATGGAATCAAGGAACACAAGAATGGTGGCAGCCATCTTGCAGGAGACACCAATGGCTACCTTCGTAATCGGGCGAAGGAGCAATGATTAACTGTGCTGTGTCTTGGTGAACAAATGTCCATTTGATGACTGTTTTATTTCAACTCGGTTTCACACTCCCCACCGTTGTGATTGGTGGACATAATTTATGCTAAGTTTGCATGAAGCCCTGTTAGTTTCAGTCCTATGTGTTTGTTTTTTTCTTTGTTTGTTTGTCTGATGTTTTCAGTCTCTTCTTTCAGTGCTTTGCTTTGTATCATTGTTGTGGAGTATGGTTTAATATTGTGTATCAGTAAGAGAGAATCCAGCAGATATTTGACTAGAGAGACATTTGTCTTGCAACTTAGCTGTTGTAAATGTCCCACACAACCACATTTCCAAAGCAGATTAACCAGCTACATGTGTATCTTCTGTGGTGATAAAGGTACTTTTTCTACACCAGCATGAACAACTGTTATGCTTAGCTTCTATGGGGATCTCCCCCAGAATGTTCACTTAGGCTCATCACCATAGCAACAAATCCCGAAAAATTTCTGTAAGCCTTTACATTGTTTTTTTTTTTGATTGTATATTTTGCCCTATAGTGCCAGTATCTTTGCTGTACACGTCAGTGTACATGTATCCAGAGGAAACTGTCACATTTACGCAAGAGTCGGTGTAGAAAACATTGTACAATCCTGCCAAAGGACCTTTACCTTTTAGCAAGAACTGACTGCATCAGACTTCTCAGCCTGTTAAATCCTGCCAGTGTATTTGAATGCGCAGATTCAAGAACGCATACAGTACAGGCTACTGTTATTCCTCAACCTCTTCTCAACCATATTCTGAGGGCATTATTCTGTGTAGACAGCAGATAAAATCTCTGCTTCTGAAATTGAAAGCTCTGAAATTGCCTGACCCATCCCATCTAGTTCCTTCTGTGAAGTCAAATTAAAAAAGGTGCATAAATCACACTGCTCTTTCTTATAAGCCAAATTGGCATTGCAGAAGTCTCAAGATCATGCTGGTTTTAGACGACACAGGGTGGGGGCTCTCGCCAACTACCGTGACTTTATGGAGGTTAGCAATGTTGCTGTTGTTGTTGGGCATGTGAGCCCCCACCCTGTTTCGTCCAAAACCAGCATCATTTCAAAAGACTTCTGCAATGCCAATTCGGCTCATTTGATAAGGTTGAGTAATTAGAGTTCTGTAGTTCTTCAACCTTTTCACATGTTTGCAAGGTGTTCATCCAAGGCATTATTCTGTGTTGACTGATAAAATTATACTTTTTGTGATCCCTGAAACTGGCCAATCGAGCCAATGTGGTTTTGTCTCTAAAATCAAATTAAAAAACATGCATAAGTTGCACTGAAAGTTGCTCTTTCATATGCGAAAAGGTTGAGGAATTAGGGTAGTAGCTTTAAAGCCTTGGTAGAAAATGCCCTGGCTCATCCAAGCTTGTGACCCCTCCTTATGTAGCCTGGACGACCCTGAAGAACACCCATGATCTGAAAAGGATACAAGACACTAAATGGGACACTAATGGGGACACCAAGTCCCAGAAATCCAATGCACATGGCCATAGCTTTCAGGTTTACGTCGGCGTTTCTGGTTGTGTGAACGAGTATACATGTTCAAGTGACATTCTTGTGTTTTACTGTGTTGTACATTTTGTACTGTTTTATATCTGTACCACCATTAGAGGATCATATGCAACCTTAAACTCCCTGAATTTCAGGAAATGTTTCTGTATAAAGAACAGATCAGGCGAATCTTTGAAGAATCAGCCGATACCATCCAGCGTTATTTGCAGATGAAATAAACTAATGTGTTGTCCAGACACGGTTTGCGGGAAGACAACCATGCGAGTGTAAATACAGATGTCAAGTGATCTGCTTGCACAGTTGTGTATTTTGACAGTCATAATTCTCCAACCATTTCATGCCACACAGACTTGACGAGGAGCATTCTCGAAGAATATAGTCACAGAAAAATTTTGTTTCAGCCAATCAGAAACTTTTCAGGGTTCCACAAGACGTCCTTGTGATGACATTTTGTGGTATTTGCATAAGTCACTGTGGACAGATCCAACGCATCCGATGGCCCGCCACCATGTTAATTTTAATTCTATTCCTCGGTGAAAGCAGTCGCGATGTCTGGATGTCACAGAAATATTGAACCTTCGTAACCAGCGTGTAGGACATGCGTTTGGCTAAGTGACTAGTATATTATGATTGGTCGGAATAAATGTGTGTTGAACTTCCTGACTGACAGTTTGGAAAGAGCTTTTGAATTAAGGCGTACAGTGTATGTCATTCTGCATTATGTATTTTTCATTTCCATGGAGGAAACCGAAATCAAAACTATTTTACCGAGAGAATGTGTATATGTAGAATGTTAACTTACATATTTTCAGAAGTTGTCCTTTCGTACCCATTTAGGGTATGTCTATCATGAATTAAAATCGAAAATCTGGAAGGCAGTTTGATTACAGCATGTCCTTATTTATATCCCAGACAACATTAACTGAGCAAGACTGCAAATTGTGACTTTTTGCCTGAAAAGCAATATATCTGTGCTGGAAGCTCTGTCAGGCAGTTGTAAAGGACCTGCTTGAAATATCACCAGCTGGACACTGGTACTTGCAGTACTCCAGGTACTTGCCAGCTGTAGTTGGTGAAGAAATTTGGCTATTCTGGGATGGGAATTGGACTGGTTCTTGATTTTAACAGTCATATATGTTAAAGTTTTATTTTATTTTACCTCTGGGATGTCAAGTCAATGAACATTGAAATAATGACTATCACTGTATTAAGAAAGTTGTTGCGGAAGGCTTTTAGTAAAAACCAATGTAACTGTTAAAACCCAAAGGCAAATTCTTTTCAGCAAATAGTGTGGTTTTCTTACAGGCTGGTACAAACATTCAGGCCAGGAGTACTATCATTGACTTGAAGGTATGTGCTTTTAGCCATGTGAAAAATGTATATTTGTGTTACTCATCTCAGCTTTAGGGTTGTACATTCAGCTGGTTATTGTTTCATTTTTTATTTTTATATGATACCGGTATAAATTGTTTAAAAAATGCCTTAGTAAATATCTGCAGAAAGTGTATATGAACAATATTGTTATGACTGTTGTGTTCGTGGTAACATTAAAAACTATATGTAACATATCTGTACGAATTATTTGTGTAGGTTTTCGATAACAAAAAGTTAAGTAACTTTGTTATTGATATGGTTTGGACTAATAACCATGTTCACTCTTATTCTCACTCTGTTATAACTATTTCTGTTATTATTATTATTATTTCTTGCATAATTAACTTTCTGCCAATGGGGAGACTGCAAGAAAATGGTTAAGACTCTGTAACTTTCTGATGAGGTATAAAATTGATCTGATAACAGATTAATTATTCACCCAAGTCCTTCTTTTCCATTGTTAAGTTGTTCATGGGAGCCTGCATATCTGACCTAAATGACCTAAAATTACGTCCATAACAAAGGTACTTATTTTTCAAGATTGTAAAGAGTTTTATTATCTGTAGAAAGGTGTTTTGAAGTTTGTTTTTAAGGTAGGGTGATATCCTTCTGGAAAAATGTTATTTTCAGTTCCAAAAGCTATATTTTATGGCATTTAATTGCCTTTAAAAATGCATTTTGTTTTTTTTGGGGGGGGGGAGAAATTTTAGGTCATTTACAGTAATTACCTTTGTCCTGTCCTGTAGTGCAACTAGGCAGGGTATATCGGTAATATGATGCCAACTTGGTTGTTTTCCTGATGTAGCACATGTTCAGGCTGTGTGGCTTCTCGCATGCCAAGCTTTGTTACAAGGGAAGTGGTCTGATTGTGGTGCTACTGGCTTCTCATACCTGTCATTCTTATCCAAGCTTGCCACAAGGGAATTAAATAGTGTCACAATTTAGCAAGATTTGTTGCAAGTACAGATCATGTTACTTTTTGGAAGCCAAACAGGTTACACCCTTAATTCAGATTGTTTCACTGCCTGCAAATCAGCTCTGTTCAGGATTATGTCTGCAGGTTTGTTTTGTCAATCACTGTTACAAACTTTAGAACAGGTGAAGTCATATTAGAATCAAGTTTAAATTTTTGGCAGCTTGTATTGTTTTTTTTTTTTGAGCATTGTAGCACATAGAGATAAAAAGACCACTTTCGTTTTTGAACCTTTACATTGAACGGTCAAATCTTGTTCAATGCATCGAACATCTGACTGCAGTTTGCTCAAACTTTCTCAAGGATGTAGTTTTTAATTTCTTTTATCATTTGTTTTTGTCATAGGTGCTATTATCTGTAAACGTCACTGGAAATGGTCTATCAAATCGCCTGGAGAATATTTATATACAATACAAAATCTACATTACATTTACATGTTTATGTCAGTGTTTTCTTACGGAAGTCGCACCTTTTTGTTAGGGTGCCAAGAACTCTGAAGATGACTTTGGCAACCAGGAACATCACAGTTTGATACATCATTGTATAGATGCCCCGGTTATTGTGTCCTGATATTTTTCTTTGTTGAAGAGCAAATGTTGGTAAAAAATTAACAAGTATTTTCTATGCAGATACGTTCATTGCCTCCCAGTGGACATCACATTTAACATAATTTGCCCTGTACATGTACGTCATTGGGAAAATCTATTTTGTGTGTTTTTGATGAAAAAAAAAGTAGGTACTCTATTCCCTCGATCTACATATTGTGAAGTTGGGGTCAGAAGATCAAGTTTTGTATGGAGTTTTCTCTTGATGTATCTGGTAATGTAAATACACCTGTTCATTAATTCATATTATAAAGTGGTTTTAGTCAGTTTTCCAAAATCTTGAACGTGATGCTAAATTCTCATTTCTGCATAAGTTATCAGAAAAAAATGATGGTTTTGTGCTGCTGAAAGTCTTGAAAAGAAAGCAGATTCTCATAAATCATGTTGAGGAATGCCAGTGAATAGGTACATTAGTGGGAGGGACATTATGCATGGAAACCTGAAGACAGTGGTCAGTCATCAAATCTGTGGTTGTTTTGCATATGATCACAAAATGGTGGTGCGAAAGAAGTACATGCACATACAAACATGTTTATACGAGCTGTGGGTTTCCTGGTTTCACTCTCCCAACAAGGCCACAGTGCTACCCTCGACCAAGGAATTGTAACATTGGAACACTTGTTGAAGATGAAAAAATTTTTGGCCCTTGGCTCCCCATTGGAAGGTCGCATGTCTTTCAATCCCGGGTACCACTTTCACAAAACTCTGTGAATCACTTTTTGCATAACTTCTCTTGTGAAAGACGTCACCTTGGTTATAGTGCTGTAAGGCGACATGATATACCAGAAAATTTTGAGAAACTGATTTACGAAGATTTGTGAAAGAGGGCCCTGTGCCATTGATACATCAAAAATTGATTTTAGCACAATGTCTAGAATGTTACAACGTATCAGAATGTATTGTAGAGTCTTTATTATGACGGCATCATAATGTGTCAGAAAAGGAACATCTGACGACCATAAAATATCAAGGTTTTGTTGCCGGGTGTTTGACAGGTCCCCGTTGAAATATTATCTAAGGGATCGGTACGTTTTACATGTACTTCTGAGAAACCAGCGAGCTCTCTGCTATCCTATTAGATTGAGAGATGAACCGTGACCCCTTTAGATGGTGTACGGCTCTCCACGTGGGTGGCTTCTCAGACACGGAGCAAATGGAAGCAGAAAAAATGTGGAGAGACTGTGCAATATGTGATATCCAGTTTTGTCCCTCAATGACCAGAAAAACTGGCAAATGTAACAAGCATTGTTAGTACAGATTTATAATTAAAACACAGTTCCAGTTCTAGTTATACCAAGAGTGTCTTTACTGCGAATTTTCAAGCAGATGTACATTTAACAACGTTTTTAGTCGCAGAATGTTGTTTTGTTTGTACTTTGCATCCAGGAGGTACTGTGCACCCAAATAACAGGCTTTAGTCTATCTCTTGCAGTTCTTACAATTATTAAGCTTAACATCTGAACTCTGCAAGTCTTAAATTGTAAATGTGAGTCAGGTTGACATCTGAACTCTGCAAGTCTCTGTGACTTAAATCATTAATTTGAGTCAGGCTGACATCTGAACCCTGCAAGTCTCTGTCACTTAAATCATTGATGTGAGTCAGAGTGACATCTGAACCCTGCAAGTCTCCGTACCTTAAATCGTTAATGTGAGTCAGGCTGACATCTGAACCCTGCAAGTCTCTGTGACTTAGATCATTAATGTGAGTCAGGTTGACATCTGAACCCTGCAAGTGTCCGTGACTTAAATTATTAATGTGAGTCAGAGTGACATCTGAACCCTGCAAGTCTCTGTGACTTAGATCATTAATGTGAGTCAGGCTGACATCTGGAACCCTGCAAGTCACCATGACTTCAGTCAATAAGATGAATCAACTGCTGTGTGTGACATCACTGTACAGAAGGCCATATCATGTATCTGGCTACAATATTGTATAATAAGATGAGGCGTGAAATTTCAAAAGCTTGGGCTTTTGAAATACCGAATACATGTACATAAGAAGGAAGAGACCAAATACGGTCTGGTATTTGAAACTCGCCGTGCCATTGTATTGTTTTTATAGTAATGCTCCCCATTTCTACTGTGTGGTCTAAGATCACCTCTTTCAACAAAGGTGTGACATTGCTCTGGGACGTTCTCTTACCTGATAAAATCAATCTCATGTATATTCACGTTTTTATTATCAGTGGGTACAGAAGTTCATGGCACAACTGACCTCAGTTATGCAATCAAAAAACTGCGCCCATTTTGGAGACCGAATTGAACACACGGCTTACTGACAGTATGCGGCTTAAAAATTGTCACAAGTCAAATTTCCATTTGCACAAAGGTATGCTGAAATCAGTGAGAAGCCATGGAAGATGTGTTCACCTGTAATATTAAGAAATACTCATATACCTGTAGACTCTGCTCATTCAAAATACAGCTTAAATATATACTCATTTCACTTGTGTGTATTCTACGATGTAGAAGCAGGAATAAGATTTCCTACAACTTCGCTAAATTCAGTGAAAAGCCCTGTGAGCGGTGAAAAAATGTTCACTACACACAGCTAAAATGAACCTAAGAGAACTTCCAAAGTAAAGAGGCCACTGTAAAGCTCTTCAATTGTTCCACTCTTAACATAGCAATTCTCAAACAGCTTTTGCAAAGAAGGTGATAGAATCCAGTTGCTGATGTTAGATTTTGCAGATGTTTGCCATAGTTACCTATAGCATAGTTTAGCTAATGTTGTTAGTCAGATGAAATCATTCTTATTTCACGATTTGTGTATGGTGACACGATTTTGCTGGTGTGTAGAGTTTCAGTAGTCGATGAAACCATTGGCGTAGGTACTGAAAAGGAAGCTGGGTCTTTCATCTTCAGTTTATGCTAAGTAATCTGATTTACATGTAATTGTATATTTACATGCTAGTGTGAATACAGTGTATAGCAAAATATCAAACTGTGTGATGAGAATTTATATTGGAAAAACCATAGAGAATAAAATCTATATCCTTTAATGTTTACCTTTGGTAATAGCCTTTTTGTCTGCAGCCTGACTTAGAGCCAGAATAAGCCATTATCCCTTTGGGCAACTGTCTGATGGCTCTTGGCTTACCAAGTTTTGATCTGTCTTCCCTAATTACTTCCATGATTTGTTCTGCTCTTTCCCAAGAAATCAGGCATAATTTAGGTCAGGAACCAAGAAAAGTGAGATTTTTAATTCGATGTGGAAAGGTTTTCATCTCGACGGGGTGGATATAGACACCTTGGTTTCCCAGACTCCATTTCAACCAGATATTTCTTTGCCGAAATAAAATACAGATTGGTTTCCTGAAGATAATTTTTCGTATATATCTGATAGATATGTGCATGTCTTGTCTCTTCATTACACAGCTTGGTTGGAAGGAAGATACAGGATACATGTAAATGTATACCTAGCTTGGTTGGAAGGAAGATACAGGATACTTCTAAATGTATACCTAGCTTGGTTGGAATGAAGATACAGGATACATGTACAAGTATACACAGCTTGGTTGGAAGGAAGATACAGGATACATGTAAATGTATACAGAGCTTGGCTGGAATGAAGATACAGGATACATGTACAAGTATACACAGCTTGGTTGAAAGGAAGATACCGTGTACATACAAGCACAACTAGGTTTCCTTGGTTGTAACCGGGCACGTATATTCCACAATCTGCATTATTTCCTTTAGCCAAGTGTAAACATGGTTGATTGGAAAAACCTTTGCATTAAAACACCATGGTAAGGCGCCAGTGAAAGCCCATGATGGTTCAACAACTGCCTAAATTCACACTAGTGCATACCTGATGCTCCCACGGCCCTCCCGCAGTCTTCTCTCATTTCTTAACATAAAGAACAAGTCAGCACTGGCAACTTTCCACAGAACTTTTGCAGGCCTCACTGTGGACCCAGATCTAACCTTTGTCACTTCATTGTGACCCTTGATAAATTGCTAATTTCTATATCCTAGAAGGCCTAATAAAATGTTGGATTTGATCCGTGTCCATGTCCTTGTGTTTTTGAGATGTTTACATTTACGTTCCACTGGATAAAAAGCGATACGCTCCCTAACTTCATCTTAAGGTTTCGTCTAAATTCTCTGAGCTAATAACATGTACTACTCCCTGGTTTCCTCAGAATCTTCTCATGGAAGACGGTGGAATTTCCTGTTGGTTCTCAGAAGTTCTACCACAACCACAAACAGGACTGTCATCATCAATGATTTTAAACATTTGTCAATACACTGTAGCTACAAAACACAAATAAAATATTTATTTATTTGATTGATGTTTTATGCTGTACTCAAGAATATTTCACTTATACAAGGACAGCCAGCATTATGGTGGGAGGAACATGGGCAGAGCACGGTGGAAACCCACGATCATCCGCAGGTTGCTGGCAGACCCATGTCTGCCGGAGAGGAAGCCAGCATGAGTTGGACTTGAACTCACAGCAACCGCATTGGTGAGGGGCTTCTGGGTCATTATTCTGCGCTAGTATGCTAACCAACTGAGCCACAGAGGCCCCCAAATAAAATACAATTTCTTCCTGATACTTTACTTCACATTGGAGATGGCTAGACAAAAACAGTAAATGAGAGTACAAATACATGTCAGTTCACGTAAATATGGCATTTATTTGAGAAGACAATACATGTATATTTTATACATTCATTGTGCATATTAGCCCATCACACTGTAAATTATGGGGTCAACCAACATTCTACATAGGGAAGCAAATACTGTGAGTCCTGGAACAATATCGCTGGAACGGTTCTCTCAACCTTTTAGAACAAAAAAAAGGAGTAGATAGGTCAAAAGGAGCAGATAGATCAAAAGGAGCAGATAGATCAAAAGGAGCAGACAGATCAAAAGGAGCAGATAGCAGATAGATCAAAAGGAGCAGATAGATCAAAAGCGGGCCTGATGCGGTTGATGTGCTGTATAACAGACGTACATTAACATGTAGCTGTGGAGTTGATCCTGACGTGCCACGGCTTACCCTTGTCCTAGGGTATGGACATGAATGAATGTATGGCTGGCTTTTACCTCGTACTCAAATGATATTTCAGTCATATGATGAGGAGTCCTTGACCATGTTCGTGGCCTGGAAGTTAGAGCGTCCACCTCAAGGTCGGGAGATCCAGGATCAAACCCAGGTCAAGGCATTTACTAAAGACTTTAAAAATGGTTTTTTTGCTGCCTTGCTTGGTGCTCAACACTGAAGGGCTAGAAAAGGAAACAGGACCGAGCGGCATGGTGTCAGTGTAATGTGATTGGGTGGGGTGTCAGTGTAATGTTATTGGGTGGGGTGTCAGTGTAATGTTATTGGGTTCGATGTCAGTGTGATGTGATTGGGTGGGGTGTCAGTGTACTGTGATTGGGTGGGGTGTCAGTGTAATGTTATTGGGTGGGATGTCAGTGTAATGTTATTGGGTGGGGTGTCAGTGTAATGTTATTGGGTGGGGTGTCAGTGTACTGTTATTGGGTGGGGTGTCAGTGTAATGTGATTGGGTGGGGTGTCAGTGTACTGTGATTGGGTGGGGTGTCAGTGTAATGTTATTGAGTGGGATGTCAGTGTAATGTTATTGGGTGGGGTGTCAGTGTAATGTTATTGGGTGGGATGTCAGTGTAATGTTATTGGGTGGGGTGTCAGTGTAATGTTATTGGGTGGGGTGTCAGTGTACTGTTATTGGGTGGGGTGTCAGTGTACTGTGATTGGGTGGGGTGTCAGTGTAATGTTATTGGGTGGGATGTCAGTGTAATGTTATTGGGTGGGGTGTCAGTGTAATGTGATTGGGTGGGGTGTCAGTCTGGTGTCTTTGGCATGATGTTCAAGTGGCATCAGCACTTCGCAGCACAGAATTGCCCTACCACAAGAAGACACAGTATATATACATTCTAAGGACTTGTCACTTGAATACGCCTGAAAAATTAAGCATGACTTAAAACCCAAGCATACACACCAGGAGTTCTTAGAATGTATATATGCTGCGTCTTTTGCAGCCTAAACGATGAAGCTTACATGAAGTTGCTTTAAGAACAGTGTCCTGGACATTCTGCAATCTTCTTCATGAGCCCTTTGGTAAAAAACACAAAAGAATCAGAATCGTTGGAATTACACTAGATTCCACTAGATTTCAGGTAATCCACAAGTGAAATATACACCATAAAGGCCATATACATGCATCTGTCCAGTCCTTGTAGGAAAAATAAACACACTGTATCTTCATACAAACAGGTATTTGTAACTATCACATTTTGAAAGAACTGGCACAAATTGTTCTAAATACCACATACACATTTTTACACATATATACACAACTTTGTGAGCATCTTTTTATTTTTATCAAACGTGTGGATGTATGTATTTACAATGGTATACATATATATCATTGATTTACACCTGATAATACACATATGTATATGTACATGTATAATTAGCCTATCACCAGATACTTGTTCCTACAGTTAAACGCAGCAATCACATCCTCCTGTTCAAAATTTAAAAAATAACTAAATAAACAATCTTTCAATCTTTCAATGTTAAAAGTGCGATCTTATGATTTCCTGTGTACCTCAGGCCATGTGTGTGACATATGTCCTAATATGCTTACCTCATCCGAATGACTGACTCTTTCATTAGAGTTTTACGCCGTAATCAAGAATATTTCACTTACACCACTAGCAATATGGTGGGAGGACACCCACGACCATCCGCAGGTTGCTGGCGGACCTTCTCACGTACAATTCATGTATTTATCATAAACTAAGAGGCCTGCTTTTTTTTTACAAGTAATACACACTGACAATTACTTTGATGAAAAATATCTTGTGGAAGTAAAAATTTGTTATAATCACGAAAGATATTTGGATCAATCTGAAATGGTGTCACTGTGTCACTGTGGCCAGGATGAATTTGGGGTCAGGACTGGTGATAAGGCATCCGTGCCAAAGATAGACTCAAAATGCTTGACATACTGATCACAATGTTCACCTGAAAAGAGAAATAATACCTGGAATGAACTTGCAATTAGAACTATGATTATAACTTCACAGCCAACAGAATCAAAACTAGGCCCACTTTCACAAAACTTCCTAAAAACAGTTTTTCTAATACTTTCTTGGTATCAGATTTGACCTGAGCCTTAGTTCTCAGAAAAATATTTAAGAAAGAAGTATGATGGTGGCCAATACTACAGGTGGAGGAAACCAAAGTGGACGGGGGAAAAAAACGCCCACCTCTGGCAAGTTACAAATAAATTTTCTGTGAAGCAGAGATAGTGTAAATGACTTAAAATTTCGTCCAAAAATGCACACTTTTAGAGACAAATACATGCCATAAAATACTACTTTTCCGGTGGGACATCATCCTGCCTTCCATATAAACCTCGAAACGCTTTTCTACAGTCAACAGAACTCTCAGAATGAGGAAATATGAGCAGTTTTGTCATGGACAAACTCTTAAGCCATTTAGGTATGACCATGGCATTGGTGGAAGACAAGTTACACTGTACAAATGGCCACACGAGTATGGTTGACCGCTTACTGTCCTACTGCCATTGACAGGCCAACAGTTTTAACCATCGGATCACAGCTTGCTCTCTGAAGTTTATGTACAGGTAGGCTTTAGTGGTCACATATTTCTACTGCATTTGAACTAATCCTGTCCGAATCCATATTTCTGCACTACAATAGACCAAAACCACTACAATACCTCCATTAGGGTTTTGATGATGAAGTTCTTTAAACTTATCAACTTCTCGAATACGGCAACAACTACAGGTATACATAATGTTAAAAGAATTTACCAAATCAGCTATTTTATAAGTGAAATATTCTTGAGTACAGCGTAAATCATCAATCAAATAAATAAATAAGTAAAATCAACTATTTTAACTGGGATGGTAATCTTTTTCAACATCTAAATCTTTTATACACCATTCTATAAATGACTTATAAACTCCAGGAAAACTGGTTACTATGCTACTTCAGTGTCGCTTCAGTCCTACCAGAAACGGGACAGAAATATTAAAATGATACAGACAAAATCCTATGGAAAAGGACCAACATCATGGCTCACTCGTTAATGCTATTCAAAAGCTATAACTGAAAATTCATTAAAAAAAAAAAACATCTTCCCAACACTGTGTCCATGAAATTTTCCTTGTGTGACGTGATAATGTTCCTTAAATTATGTCTAATCAGGCAGCTGTGACGTCGAGTAATGCATTTATACTGAGACAATGTCAAGCGAGTAAATATACTGCATCATTTGTGGATATATGTTGGTGATTCGCGACCTTATGTGTTCGTGCATGACATCACACCGCACAAAGTGGACAGGACAGCAAAATGTATCCTCTGTATTAACCTACACTTTGAGCTTAAATACACTGCAACACTTAGGAAAGGCATTTAGACTATCTCAATCTTTATCACTTAATCTTGCCTTTATTTATTCATTTATTTATTTATTTATTTAGTTGACTGGTCTTTAACATTATACAGTGAATATTTCTCTTCTACGACAGCTAACGTTATGGTGGGAGGAAAACTGGGCAGAGCCCCGGGGAATCCCATGACCATCAACAGGTTGACATACACACCGCTCTTAAGACACATGGTTTAAACACTGAAGTAGCTCTAACCAAACAATACTAAAAAGTGTATAGCTTTAAAGGCACAGTCAAACAGCTCATATTAATTAATCATTTATTTGCATGGTGTTTTTACGCCAGACTCAAGAATATTTCACTTACACGACGGCAGTAAGCATTATGGTGGGAGGAAACAGCTCATAAACCATGCAGCAAAGCAACAAATCTAGCTGATATGTCTGCTAAATTTGCTTAGAATGAATCCTTTGTTTTCCTCCACAAACAACATTATTTCATAGTCCTTTTACATTAAGCAGTTACTTAGGATCATAGGGTCTAAAGCCACCAATACTATAAAAAAAAAAGAAAATACTGCGACATTTGTTAAGTTAAATGTACAGAAAAGCTTTTCCTTTTTTTTTCATCTGGGCAAATCTATGAAGTGCCTTAATTTCAAGAAAATACTTTAGATTTGGGAAAGTTTCTGATGGTTCAGAAAATTTTATTAAATTAAAACTTACCAGATGGGAATCTGGGATCTCCCCTGAGACGATAATTTCTCTGCTCAAAGAATTTAAACACAGTGTAGAAGAGCATGTCATCCTCAGTTGTCATGGCAGCATCCAAAAACTTCCTTGCCGACACTGTATCCATGGCACCAATCATTCGAATAAACCTGACCAATGAGAAGGTCTCAACAATTATCATTTTACAAAACATGCTTTTACAAAACATTTCACACAATGTTAAGGACATGACTATAAAGTATGTGGCAAGGTCAGCCAGCTAACTGCAGACAGTCATGGGTTTCCCCAGTTTCCTCCCATCATAATGCTGGCTTCCATGGTATAAGAGAAATATAAATAACACACCAACCAAATAAATAAACTAACAACAGGTGTGTTTCACATTATCACAGCAATCTGCACCAAAACTGACGAAAAAAAAAAATGAATCAACAATTTATCTGAAGGCATTTGTACCTCATGCTTAGTTTCCCATTTTAACATGACATACAACTGGGTACAGCAGGTGAGTGGAAATCACAGGGCCTCACCAGATAAACCTCCAGTCACTAAAACCACAGTGACAAAGAAGGAAGAGCTTGATTACCACAAAAGCACAATGTGAAGATACTGGTTACCGTATTACTATGGAGTGAATATTTGGAGCATCACAATAATGAATATCGAATGAAGAGTTGGATTTCCCTATCAACACAGAGTGAAGATTTCGATAATAACATTTAGTAGGCAGCTGATTACAAGTACAAGAATCTGATTACCATGGGAGCATGATGTGAAAATTTCTGATCACCACTTCAGCATGTAACGAAGAATTTGATTAACTCATTAAAAAGAATGAAAGCTTTGATTACCAGCATGGTGTGAAGACCCTCATACCTTTATTTAAAATGCACACATATTGACCGTGAAGATTTCAATTACCACAAAAGCAAACAAGAAAAATTTGTTACCCACAATGGGATGGAGTAAAGATTTAATAACCACATTTAATATGGAGTGAAAATTTTGATTACAACATTGGCAATTAGGGACGATGAATCTTAGTAGAAGTACCAAAACATGATATCAAGATTGTGAATGCCAAATTAAGTAAAACTTTAAAGACCACAACTGTACTGAGTGAAGATTTTAATTACCAGTACACACAACACAGAGGTTTAGAAGGACATTTTGATTAATGGCAAGGGAGGAAGAATCTGATTGCCAAAATGCCAGATGGTGAAGATTCTGATACCTTAATGCCAGATGGTGAAGAATCTGATACCTTAATGCCAGAGGTTGAAGATTCTGATACCTTAATGCCAGATGGTGAAGATTCTGATACCTTAATGCCAGACAATGAAGAATCTGATACCTTAATGCCAGAGGTTGAAGATTCTGACCCGTTAATGTCAGATGGTGAAGAATCTGATACCTTAATGCCAGATGGTGAAGATTCTGATACCTTAATGCCAGACGGTGAAGATTCTGATACCTTAATGCCAGACGGTGAAGAATCTGATACCTTAATGCCAGACGGTGAAGATTCTGATACCTTAATACAAGATGGTGAAGACTCTAATACCTTAATGCCAGACAGTGAAGAATCTGATACCTTAATGTCAGGGGGTGAAGATTCTGATACCTTAATGCCAGATGGTGAAGATTCTAACACCTTAATGCCAGGGGGTGAAGATTCAACACCTTAATGCCAGGGGGTGAAGATTCTGATACCTTAATGCCAGAGGGTGAAGATTCCGACACCTTAATGCCAGGGGGTGAAGATTCTGATACCTTTAAATAATGCCAGATGATGAAGGTTTCAATTACCAAGGAAAAGGATGAAGTTTTGGACACAGTTTTATTCATATGCCAATACCTGTATCTAGAAATAAACAGTGGGAATAGAATGTTTTCCAGCTCCTCATCATTTTATAGGATCACAGGATGAATGTGATTAGGGAGCATTCATTATGCATCAACCTACCTGAGAGTAGGGAGCAGCTGTTGTTTGGAGAGCAACACTTCTATGATCTCTTCATTAGCTGTGGACAACCTCTGTCAACAAAACAGAACATCTTTTTTGTAGGTGCTGATGTAAAAATGAGGTTAATCTGTAAACATCTGACAGATGTTTTTACTAATTTACTAGAAAATATTTGACTCATACGACAGTGGCCAGCATTATGGTGGGACGAAACTGGACAGAGCCAGGAGGAAACCCACACCTATCTGTACGGATCTTGCAGTCCATCCCACAAGAGGAAGCCACTCAGAGCGAGACTTAAATTTTTAGAAAGTACACACCATTATCCTCTGGCATTTTTTTCACCGTGATAAAAACAGATATAAAGACTGAGGTGGTACAGCGAACTTTTTGCACCATATTGAAGCACAGTGATTTCACAGATTCTTTTTTGCTGCTAAACATGCTGTAAATGTTTCCCCACTTAATACAGATAAAGGTGTATTAACTTACATCCTGCACCCATCATGGCCCCAAGATACACAGATGGTCGGCCCATCATATGCTGACCCTCGGCCCGCCATACACCTATCATGTTCCCCTCCCTATGCAGATGTTGATGCGATCCTCCAGCCATTATCCGCGATGATGGCTGGATGGCCAGCGTATCTTGATCAGAGTTTGTTGTCATTATAAGGTACCGATTTTCGGCTCTCTGATCATTTAGACGTGCTGACTCCAGCCATGTAAACACAAACTGAACTCTTCTGATGACTTTTTGTCATTGTCAGGCCATGACAAGCCTCAATGGGGCGTATCTGGCTACTGTATCTAGCACTCGACCTCTGTTAATGTGTTTTATGATGTTACTATTTACTTCATTCCGGAGAATGGAAAGTTCAAGCATGACGTTCGCCATTTTCAACTCGTGTCTCCGAGAGTGGAGGACTGCACTGGTTGCACAGACCAATGTGATGAACATAGGCCTAACGGTGTGTCCTCACAGACCTCGAACATGCTAAATGGCCTCAATTTGAGATCAGCCGAAGAGGATCACAAAGCCTCTTATTTTCAACAAACACTGCAATCAGTACATAAGCGGAATATTGAAGACACCGATATGACTTTACGGACCTCCCTCATGCAAAACTGCCCCAGGTTGAGGTATTTCGAAATGGTCATGACAGATTTACACAAGCTGATTATAAATTTTTGTTCATAGAAGACATTGGGACTAAAGTAGTGCTGATTTATCGGAATTAGAAAGGCTTTCACACAATGATCACAGATTTACAAGATAGTAAAATAAATATGCAATTAACTTTAAACTAAAGCTGGTATTCTGAAGTGATGCTGGCCGGGTAATGTCGCAAAATAATAATAAACCGGATAATACGCCGATGGTGACAGCAGATTTGCTCATCATCAGCTTAGTCAGCATATGGTCAGCGTATTGTCAGCGTATTGTCAGCAGATCATATACAGACGGTCCAGTCACGATGGGCGGAGGATATAAGGTTAGGACCCGACTGTACTATACATATATATTCATGTAAAATGTAGACATATAGCAATCAGAAGAAGTTTTGCAGCTAAAAAGAATCTGTAACGTCCCTGTACTTCAATATGGTCCAGCAAGTCCACCGTAGCCAATCAATCTTTATTTCTGCTTAAATCACTGTAAAAATAGGCCATGAAATAATAAAGACCATGTTTGGAATCATCACGAAATTGCCTTTCAGATGATGTGTGCTTTCTAAAAATGCGGCCTGTTCTAAATTCACAGTGACCACACTGGTGAGGTGTCTTTAGGTGATTGTAATGTACCTGCTCTCTACCCACCACAGCCCCTTACGGAGTAAAGCTGTGCTATACACTACAGCCCTTACAAAAAGAAGAATTATTAACTTAGAAAAATTTAAATACATAAACAAATGCAAGAAATTTAAAAGGTATTAGTCTAATTTAAAGTCTGTTGTTTGTTTGATGGGTGTTCAAGGACATTTTTACTTATATGAATATCATGCATGGTCAGATTTAAAAGTGGAAGGAAGCTAAGATGACAACACTGCCCTTTACACCAGGTACCTAACAGACCTCAAGCTGAACATCGGGTAAACAGTTTTAGATATTTAGATTTCCAAGGATATGCACAGAAAGACGGACACAGGCACGCAGGGCACCCACTAAGATAATGCCCCTGGGATAAAATTGGTCAAAGGGTAAAATCCTACCTTGAGCATGTCCAGTGCCAGTTGATGAGCAGGAGGGTAGACACTCTCTAGTGACAGCATCAGACAGGCCTGGCAAAAATAGATGATCGCATGTACCCTGCCGCCTTAATAATAGTCACATCCGTAGGACAAGTATGTGTACAACAGAATGGCAGCCAGCATTATGTTGGGAGGAATCCAGAGAGCCTAGGGCAAACCCATGACCATCGGCAGGCTGCTGGCGGACCTTCCCACGCATCGCCGGAGAGAAAGCCAGCATGAGCTGGACTTGAACTCACAGTGACTGCATTGGTGAGAGGCTCCTGGAGCAAGTCAGGATTGAAAAACTTATGATCGAGTTTGGCTTTTGAACACAGCTTCATGAGCTTAAAAACATAACCATACATGATAAACCATTGGGCAATTTAGGCAGTCTCAAAGAGAGCAGTGTTTTACATGTATGTGTATCAAACATGGAAAGAAAAAAACTCTGAAAGAAAAAATATTGCACAGTTTTTTTTGGTAGGAAATGTCTTTTTTCTATACGTGGTGTTACCTGAGATTTCAAACACAACACTATGATATCTGCACAGAACACGGTAGTCTCTATCAAAAGTCCATTTCACAAAGTGTAGACAGTGTTACAATTTAATAACTTCCACGTCAGCATATAGAACACACACACTGCTGGCTGCCATGGAGAAAGCTTATGTACATGCACAATACAATGCAAAGGTAATCACCTTTTTGCCATTCATAATTTATTCACTTATTGCTGTCTTTCGACATACTCAAGATTATTTTGCTTACATGATTGTGTCCTGAATTATACGGTGAGAGGAAACCGGGTAGAGCCTTGCGCATTTTGCTGACAGACCTTCCCAGGTACGACTGGAGAGGAAGCCTGTGTGAGCTGGACTTGAACCCACAGCAAGCCCTTTGGTGAGAAGCACCTGGGTCATTATGCTGTACTAGCACGTTAACCACCTCGGCCACTGAGACCTCTATCAGCGTATGGTGTGAGGAAACTGGTCAGAGCTGGAGGAGGGGAGGAAGTGTGGGTTTTGATTCACAACCATCTGAAGTTGCAAGAAAGCCAGCACAAGCCAGACTTGAACTCATTCTTTTTGTACTCACCAGGGGTTTAGAGTCACTCAGTACGTGGTACTGCAGGAACTGGTGAAGTTGGTAGAAACAGTTGTGATGAACTAGCGTGTTGATGACCAACTCGTACAGGTAATGCTGGGGGAGAAAGATGCATGTATTGCAGATGATGGGATTTGTAAATAAACACCAAAGTGGAAGATTTACTGAAAAAACAAAACAAAAACAGTACGACTTATTCGATGTTAGTGACGAATACTTCGACAGCAGCCAAGCTTCCACAGGCTTAAACATCAGCAATCATGATACATAAATTAATGTTTACATTTGTCTATGTCTTTAAGGTTGATACACTAAGGGATGAGTTAGAAGTCACTGTCTAATTAACTTTAAAATTGTATGAGAATAATAAACCTGATTTATTATTAAATCTGATTCCTAATCTAGACAAGGTATCACGGCACCAAACCACAACATATCTACAGTACTTTGTTTTCTATCTATATCCAATCAAGGTCGTTCATGCTGGCTTCCTCTCAGGCCATACGTGGGAAGGTTCGCCAGCAACCTGCAGGTGGTCGTGGGATTCCTTCAGACTATGCCTGGTTTCCTCCCAGCATAATGCTGGCCGCCGTTGTATATAAGTGAAATATTCTTGAGTACCGCATAAAAGACCAATGAAATAAATACATAAATATCCAATCAAGGTTTGGAAGTTGATGACAGACTGATGAAACCGAGCAAAGCCCGGGGGAAACCAATGATCATCTGTAGGTTGGTGGCGGGCCAGAAGTCTGAATGTGAGTGTGAATGCACTCAAACTATCCAGAGACATATGTCCTTCATGTACAGTAGACATCGACTCGGTAAAAATGTACTAAAACGAGCCGGTGTGTGTTCGACAAAGCAAACGTAGACTACATGCAAGCTGACTGTAACTACCATGACAATCCATGTTCAAGAGATAGGTACCCTCAATCAAGTTACAATCAACTTTAATAGACTATAATTGCTTTGTGGAACAAAGAGTCCTGGTGTCCTGGTCAACAAGAGCTTCAATACATGTCACAAGAAAAGTGGATGTAGAATTTACTTAAGGAACAAAATCATTATTATTCAGAGAAATTAACCCCTGACCTGAGTTATTCATTTATTAATTTGACTGATGCTTAATGCCATACTCAAGAATTTTTCACATACAGGCCTGTGAATAACTTTTGAGAGGTGACTGACAAATTTAAAACCCATTCAATCCAGTGTCTAAAAGGTTTCCGGTGCTATTTACATGTAAACTTTGTCAGGAATCACTTAGGTTGTACTTGAAAAGATTGGATATGATGCCTGGTACTGTCCTTGTCAAGCTGTGGATTTACAGGCTTGCAATGACATGGAAGCAGTCAGATTCATGGGTGGAGGAAACTCCAGAGTCCAGTGGAAATCGCGACCCTTAGGCAAACTACTTGCAGGCTTTCTCACATGTGAGACACAGCTATGCAGACTGTGCAAACGGCTATTTGAGCAATTATCAACCACATATTGTCACTGCATGAGATTCCACAAGCAAAAGCCTGCAAACAGGTGCCTGACATTTTTGAAAACACCCCTTTGGTTGAAGTGGTATGACCACTGGTTACTGGACAAAAGTTTTTTTTCAAAGGGGGTCATATCACTTTCAACAAAGGGGTGTTAGGTGGTATGACCCAAAAGCCATCTGACCAGTAATACATAACATGGACAACATGGGTATGCTATTATTCATATAAATTCAAACAGGTCTTTGTACTCAAAAGAGAATTTTATGTTCTTTTTAAATGAGCAGTGCCTCCGTCATGAGTTGTGTTTTACTTTAATGTGTGTCATTTTTCATCCTGTCTTAGGCTACTCGTCACACTTTACCTGTACTGGGATGACAAAGTGATTAAGTGAACGAATGTACTCAATCAGCACTGCCACCATGAACTTGTACTGGATATCCTGTCAATAAAATAATGTTTGACTTTTCACTGTGAGGCAAAAAGGTAATTTTCTCAGCATCTTGTGCAATACAAAAAGATGCCACCTTTCGGCGACAATGTGGCAAATATTATTTCATTTTTGATGAAAAAGATATCCAATAAATTTTCTTTAACCGTTTTTATATGTTTTCTTTATTGAGGTGCTATCTTTATTTCATCCAAACAAGGAATTCATATTAGTTCAAAATATCACGAAGAAAACCTGATCAGAAACTCAGTTTTACCGCAAGTGTATGTGTCAATATTTTAGCAGTGATATATATTTGTGATACTGTTCATATATACAACTGGCTCTTGGTTGTGCTCTAGATAAATACCTTGTGATTTGAATGCTCTTTTCTCCACACCTGCAGTATCTCAAAGTGTCAGTTTTTACTGCAGAACTTACTTTACCACATCAAATAGGGTAATAACTCAGATATTACATGCATATCATTTTAAATGGACATCTAGCCTAAGTGATGCCTGCTAATAACTGATTGTGTAAAAAGTGATCGTAAAACAACACTCACCTTACTGTCTTCAAACACAGAGAACACATGTGTGTACATATCTGATTGGTCAATGATCACTTGGTTTCTACGGTAACCATCCGAACGAGCATTTGGAGCCTCATTAGCCTGAAGAGAGTAAAAATACCATATCTTGGTTAATTCTCAAACAAAGTTTGGAACTTCACTGACTTTTTGATTTTTCCACTTAAGCAATGTACCTGAATGTGTAAACATGTACCTTTGGCAAGTTACTGACAAAAATTTCCGTAAGAAAGTTCAGAGAGACAGAGTTTATCTCACATTGGTGGAAAGCTAGTGCTTTTTAATGAACTTGAGCGGTATTAATCTGCCAAAATGGCCACATGAACACTTTGCACCACTTATTTTCAACCTTGGCTCAATGAACAATGGTAACAAGGACACACAAAAGCTGCCCGTCCAAGGCTGGGATTGAGCCTGTATCCTGAGGTGTAGGGAATTTCGAGCTGTGACATGTATCAGACATGTATAGAATGTCAGAGGTGTCTTTGCTAAATCTCTGCAAATGTTCTCTTCTCAACGCACATGTATCACTTTCACCTTCATAAACATTTTCATTCATTTACTTATATATTTGATTGGTATTTTATGTCATACTTTATTTCATTTCATTTATATTACGAGGGCCTACATAATGATGGGAGGAAGCCAGGCACAGCCAGAGGGAAACCCACAACTCTCAGCAGGAGAGCAAACTGAGATGAAGCCAACCTGAACCTAACCTGAAGTCATAGAAACCACATTCAGACCCTCCCAAGTCACTGTGCTGTACTAGCACCCTACCCTTTAGAATACGGAGGCTCGTCATCAACTGATGACAACAGCTATTAGCCTTTATACGTATGCTCCTGCTTGGGGACGCTGAACACACAATATCACACATCTGCACCTATGTGCCTGACATTTTTGAAACCGCCCCATTCGATAAAGTGGTATGACCATGTTGCAATGTTGTATATTACTGGACAAAGGTCTCTTGGGTCAAATCACTTTCAACAAAGGGGTGTTTTCAAAAATTTGAAAAACAATATTTGCTCGAGATCATCTAACAAGTATAATGCACTGAGTACAAATTTGGCGTACCAGCATCATCATCTCACTCTCCAGACAGTCCTTGTAAACTCGGTTCAACATGTCGTAGATCTGTGAAATGTTCGTAAGTGACCCCTGCTGTCCAGGCACCAGCATTTGCCGACACACAGACAGTATCACACTCTTGCTGTCCCGTCGTAGTAACAGGAACTCCATCAGCTTACACTGTCCGGAAAAAGGTGGGAGTTACGCAGTGTATTAGAAATTAAAGGTGCAACATTATGGGCAGCTACACAGTGTAATGTACACCGCTAACATGAAGTTTATTAACAGTGTGAAGACTAACGAGTACGATGGAGTGATGTGGATCACTAAATTAAACATTGAGTTATACAGTGTAATGTGGAACACAAACATGAGGTCATACAGTGTAATGTGGATCACAAACATGAGGTCATACAGTGTAATGTGGAACACAAACATGAGGTCATACAGTTTAATGTGGAACAATAATGGAGTTCAACAGAGTACTGTGGACCACTAGCTTGGCGTTATACAGTGTAATGTGGAAAGCAAACATGAAGTCATACAGTGTAATGTGGATCACTAGCATGAAGTTGCACCGTGTAATGTGGAACACAAACATGAAATCATACAGTAATGTGGATCACTAGCATGAAGTCACAGAGTGTAATGTGGATCACTAGCATGAAGTCATACAGTGTAATGTGGAACACAAACATGAAGTCATACAGTGTAATGTGGATCACTAGCATGAAGTTGCACCGTGTAATATGGATCACTAGCTGAGCTCAATAAGGAATGTGGAGCACTAATAGGGGCTTACACAGCCTAATGTAGAGTTCTACAACAGTAATAAGAGATTACACACGTGGGAAAATAATAAATACTGATAACAACATATGAAGGCGAAAAAAATTGGCTACATTTGGAAGTATATGCAATACGACACATTAATAGGTGATTATCATCTGTATTGCACATAAAATGCAAATATTCACTGCTACTTGTTGATTTGTTGTTACTATAATGTAAATGTTTTAACCAGGTAACTCTTGTCCTCAACTGTGTGCTCACCTTGTCAGGGATCATGGTCACCAGAGGTTCCAGCTTCAGCTGTACATACCACAGACAACCTGTGGTAATATTTGTGACAACACTATTAACAATAAGCAGGTGAAAATGCTGCGCTGAACGGTGGCTCAAACAAACAGGATGGGACAGATTTGAATAGATACATACATCACATAAGGCCTTCATTAAAAATATGTTTGCTGCTAGTACGCTGACTGACGCTGCAAAAGAAGGCCCATACTCTAAAGTTTTCAATGCACATTAGACAGAATTTCTTTTGTTTTTTTTTTCTTTTTCTCCATGTTAATTTCTTTAAAATCCTTATCTATTTCACATGCAAAATTATGTTACCAACAACAAAGATTTTTTTCAAGAATGGCCAAAACATAATGAACAACAGAACTATACCTGCGTACATTTATGATTCTTTTTATACAAGGATAAAAAAACTTACATACTTGCCTTCTTTTAAAGAAAGAGTGCACAGAAATTACAAACCCATAGAAGATTAATTCATACTGCATAACGATAAATGCACACTGACAAACAGCAACCAATCCAGGTCAGTCTCCTTCAGCTTTACAGGATTGATTGGTTAAAGACAACAGTGCACAAATTACCTAGCTTGGCATCTATCACTATATTGGGCTGGAAGACAATCCAGTTGGGGGAATCTGACACTGGGCTAAGAAATGAAAGTATCTGACACTGCAATGTTTACTGAGTTGATTCTGGTGATGAAATAATACAGGCTTGAATACTGAACATTCACTGAAAATACTTCTATGCACATGGCTCGCCATTACAGTTTTGTGTGTTGTTAATATTAAAAACACACACTTACAAATAGTAAGAACATTACTGACAACAAGAGCAATTATAAGCCAAAAAAAAAGTAAATATGTACATGTAATATTGACAATAACGCTATTTAAAATTACTTACTGTAAACTCAAGACTTGTCAGAATAAAGTGTGCACCAGTATGTATCTTATAAGAAGTTTTAAACAATTTCCACGTGTAAAACCAAAAAAAGACTAGAAAATATTCCTCATGTTTTGGCTTTTCTGGTCACATTTTTGGTTAAATAATAAGCCATGCAAATGAAAAGTAAGTTAAAGAAGGATACAAAGTTCACATGTATATTCCGTCTTCTCCGGACCTGAGGGGATGTTTAATCCTAAAACAGAGACGAAAATATGACAAAGTGTGCAAACATATTCCCATGGAATATAAACATTATTTTAGAACTTCAATGAATTCATAGTATAGCTGATACCTGTTCCTTTGTGAATAGTATAGCTGATGCCTGTTCCTTTGTGAATAGTATAGCTGATACCTGTTCCTTTGTGAATAGTATAGCTGATACCTGTTCCTTTGTGAATGCTTTCAAAAGGAGCTAATTTTTACGTACAATCTGAGCTTTGCTGACATCTTTTTAACCCTGAGCCTGTATCAGATGACATGTCGAAATACAGCTACAATACTCTAAACAAACCACTGCGTGCAGACTCGACTGCATTTGTGTTTTCCCTGAATTCTGTGCATGGATTCACATATATAAAAAGATCTATTGAGGCCACATAACAAACAATTCTTACCAGGCAGCAGTAATTTGCATGGTTTGATGGGCAAGGGAGATAACACCGGGTGGTGATGCGTGATATAGCCATCGTTCTCTCCTTCCAACTTCACATCAAACACCATAGATGTCTAAAATGGACAAATATCAAATCCTCCTGACCTACATGTTCGTGACACAGTGATCAGTCAAGAATTCAAAATGTCGACTAATTCCACAAACTATAACTGTATATCCTCATATCCACCATCTTATCTGCATGTTGTAAGGCTGATGTCATTAATTTCTGGGAATAACTTATAGCTACTGAACACAATATTCTATGGTGTACATAATGAGGAATACTAACGGAGTCAAGCTGACACAGCATGTATGTCATCCAATAAAAGGATGGTATCACATCATGTATGACGCAGACTGATGAGTAAGAGACATGCAGTTGCCATGACCAGAAATACCCCATGACTGATTGCACCTTCCTGTTCTCATTTGAATAATGGCCTTCAAATTTAGCATCCGTTTTAAACTTCTATTGGTTTCTTTCATTGAGGTTTTGATATTTAAGGTCGCTTTCAACATATTTTAGGTGATATCACGGCAACATCTTCTTGTAGCAGGCCTGACAAATAGTGCTGCCTCACTGCAATGCCATGCCAAAGTCACCAGACACACCGCACAACTCTGACACATCATAATGACGCCGACCTGACCAGTACTCGGCCTGACCTGCTCCTCCTATGCTGAAGTCAAAGGTATGGCTTGAGTCAGGATAGTACCCTGGCTCTACCATTTATGAGGTAAAGTATGTATGTATGTATGTATTCTTGGGTTTCACGTCGTGCTTAACAATTTTTCAGTCATATGACGATGAGGAGTCCATGGAATGGATATAATGTGTGTCTTCTTGGGCATGACGAGTAAATGCCACCAAAATGCTCTCGCCACTGAAACATCATGATGAAGACACCAGACATAACACCCCACCCAGTCACATTACACTGACACCTGGCCAACCAGTCCTGTTTCCTTGCTCCAACCTTGCAGTGCAGAGTGCCATGCGAGGCAGAAACTGGTATCAATTTTAAGGTCTTTGGTATGACCAGATCCGGGTTCGATCCCCGGTCCCCAGAACCCGCAGACGATCCAACCACCAAGCCATCGAGGTGATTCAGGGGCTCCAGATTCCATCTGGAACATGCACATATCAAACCAGTCGGAGCGTCCTCCCGGAGATTCTCACCTTAGATGCTTGATGATGAACCACCACCAGGTTATCCACTACATTTGTGGCAAAGCGGCCGCTCATTCCCAACCTCAGAACGTCCGTCTTCCTGGCTGGATTCTCTCTGAACGATTCATAATTAAAGAAAACTCTTCAACAAAGCACATTTCCATTTCCAATGAAAATTTAAAGGTATTTACCAATTACATGGTTGTTATCAGTTCAAGTCCAGCTCTGCCTCCAACCTGCACATGGCCATGGGTTTCCTCTGGGCACTGCTTGGCTTCCTTCCCACCATAATGCTGGTCGCCGCCATATGAGTGGAATATTCTTAAGTACGCCTTAAAGCACCAATAAAATAAATGAATGGGAACCCACTAACCACTCAACCGTGGCGGCATAAAACTTTGAAATCAATCTGATCTACAACATTATAAGAATGCCGACGATGTGTTTCCGTAGAAATATACAGCAACAGTTTCATGTTTCATGAACTTGTGTTAAGAGAAGAAAGCCTTACTTCTGAAGCTGATACAGCACAATTTCTGCACCAGTGCTGCCCCCTTTTGGTTGATGGCGGAGAACAATGATGTACAAGTGGCCATAACTGGTGGAAGAGCAAGAAAATAGAATAGAAAATGTGAATACAAACAGCTGAGCACTGAGTCATTAAGATCTATGACATGCAAGAGGTGGAATTAATAGAATCAAGTCTGGTTTTTTGCAGTTCTTTATCAAAACATTTTGGATTTATGTTATGAGACAGAAACTATACTGGTGAATTATTGCAAATTTTTGGTATAATCAACTCAAACCAAGCCTTTCGTATATTTTTCCTCCAACAGGCAACTTAAGCACTTTCAGAAAATGTTACCCTCAGTATATTGCTATTTTCTGTTTTTAAGCAAGCAATTAATTTTCCAAATCGCTAGATTTTGATCTGAAATATGTAAGTTAATGTGTGCGCAAAAAGTAATGCATACCGTATTACAATATACTGATGTAAAAGGCCACTTGACAAACTACGTGCAAAATCAGACGCTTAAATCTCATTCCATTCTCAGTGAAAGTTCTCATTTGTCACGTCGCTACATATACTGAGCATGTAACCAATGTTTGTGTCCTCTGGCTGACGTTTTGCAACCATACTGATGTCACATGCAGGTTCTTGAGTACCCTAACCATGAATGTTTGTTACTTTCAGCATATCACGGAAACATTCTTCAAAATGTGATTTTCCGGCTCAATTTGTCTTCATTTATTTAAGTCTACATCATACAAGGCTACTCTCTTAATTCAAAGCATGTACGAAGTTACGATATAAATATTCTCTGGTCTAAACTCTGTAAATTCCAAATAAGCTGGGATCCACTGCCTATGGCATACTAGCTGCATGCTATAATAATACCCCTAAAATAGGAGCACAGACAAATTGCTTAATATATTAACCAACTTGGTGGCCTAGTGGTTAGAACTTAATATATTAACCAACTTGGTGGCCTAGTGGTTAGAACTTAATATATTAACCAACTTGGGGGACTAGTGGTTAGAACTTAATATATTAACCAACTTGGAGGCCTAGTGGTTAGAAGTTAATATATTAACCAACTTGGTGGCCCAGTGGTTAGAACTTAATATATTAACCAACTTGGGGGCCTAGTGGTTAGAACTAAATATATTGTGTAAGGAGTGCAAAAGTTTATGAACGACAAAAAGCACAACAAATGATCTTTCCATTAGCATGATCATGATTATAAACACATAAACCCTAATTCCTCAACAATTGTGCATACGACTGTGCAACTTCAAGAGTGGTTTAAGTATCTTTGAAGAAAAATCCACACTGGATGTATTGATCAATTTCTGGGCTTCACAAAAATTATAAATCCCAAAGTGTACACAGACTAATGACCTCAGAATAAGCTTGAACAAACATCTTGCAAGGATGTGATAAGGTCTCCGAATCTGGGAATGAATTTTACGTTCGATAAGCGCACTCATACTGCACATATCTTGGAAAGTCTAAGGAACAGCTCTTGATGTTTCACAAGTTTCACGAGTTTCACAAGAACATCATCAGCTGGTGTTCAAGTACATGAAGGAGTTATTTAAAAAAATACAACATCCATCATTTTGACAAACAGCCAACAAAATGTTAGCCCTGAACAGTACACTGATACTGACTCTGAAATTATCCTTCCCTTTAGCTGTATCATGTGCATATTCAGTTCACATTGATAGATGTCATTCAGAAAGTGAATTAAAGTAACATTATTGTGGCTATTAGAGAGTACACTTTCTGGATACAGCACAGATTCTGGTGCTTAAAATTAACTAAGACCAGGGAAGCATGTTAACCATCTAGACCACTTGACCAACCAGAATTCTACAAACCTAGAAGGTAACTGACCAGTAGAATTTACCATGAACACACATTATCCCTCTGAGGGTTAGAAATGACACCGCTCTCTTAGCTGAATATATCAGATTGGTAGATGTCATTTAGAAGGTGAATTTAAGTAACAGTGTTATAGTCATTAGAGATGACACTTTCTGGATACAGCACAGGTTCCAGTGCAGAACGTGTAATCTCTCATAATGATAATACTGTTACATATTAAGTAGCCTCACATGTTGGCCATGCTGACGTCTCTCTCCAGCAAACATAGTTTGGCAGGTTTAGGCACCACTGGGAGATCCACCTCAAACTTGGGCAGCTTCAACACTGTGCTTGGCTGTAGAAAGAGATTTGAGAGTGACAAATTCTTACATCACATGAAATACACATGTACCACATGTACACGGATGGGCCATCATTAAAGAACTGTTCACTGGGCTTAACCTGACCCTAGGAGAAAAATAGGGTTGGTTGGTAGGGAATTCTTTCTTTTTTTCTCATTCTAGCTTTTGAACAAGTTAGGGGTTCTTAAAAAACTTTTATCAAAATATCAATTAAAGCTTTTTAGTAGGGTCCTTTTCTGGAGAGCCAGTTCGGTTACTCAAAACAGACAATTTTTTAAGGATGGCCCTATATAAAGAGATTTGTAGACAGAGGGCCTGACAGACATTACATGAAACATACATGATGTACCATAGTACCTGGCTGTATAAAGAGATGTGGGAAAGAAGTGAAAGACAGAACCGAATAAGTCCTCCCTGAAATATAGACCGTATACACCACAGTACCTGTACAAGGCTGTACAAAAAAAGGGTGAGAAAGAAATGAGAATCAGAGTGAGAAAGAAGTGAGAATCAGAGTGAAAAAGAAGTGAGAAAGAGGATAAGAAACATGAAATATAGACTCTGTAGAACCACCAGTACCTATGACAAGAAGGGTGCGAAACAAGTGAGAAGCAGGGTGAGAAAGAAATGAGGAACATAGAATATAGACAGTGTACACCACAGTACCTGTACAAGTCTGTATAAAGAAGGTTGAGAAGGAAGTGGGAAACAGGCTGAGAAGTGAAAATCAGGGTGAAAAAGAAGTTTGAAACATGGGATATAAACTGTGTACACTACAGTGCCTGTACAAGGCTGAATATTAAAAAGAAGATGTGGGACAGGATCTAATAAGCTCCCCATGGAACACAGAGAGTCTATGACAGTCACAGGTATCCACATGAGGCCCATATTAAAGATGGAGAAAATATAACATTTACCTAAAGTTCAGAGTGCCAAAAGTTAAATTGTAAGGAGGAAAAGACATTTGACAACAGTTTTTGTATGGTGGATATTTGGGACCACCATATGCTATATACATTGTGTAATAATGTTACAAACGAGGATATAACACATGTTTAATAAACATTTCTGCACTAGAATTGGTCCTTTTCAGCTAATGAATGTGTTCAACTTGGATGTTGATGTTAAATGCATATGTTTAAATATAAACAACAAGAAATTTATATTCAAATAAATTTATTAGACAGGCATCATATCTTCACTTAGAATCTTATGCAACAGTCCCAAATACCCACCATACAAAAATATTTTCAAATACCATTCTTTCCTGAAAAAAAAACAAATATCAAAAAAATATTAAAGACCATATTAGCAAATAATTTTTGATGCTCTTTCGTGTGATTTTCACATCATTTTTATGTTTCCATCTCCTTTAGCAATGAATAACTGCATACATGCATTTGCAAAATATCAGCCTACTTTTACACAGATCAGTCAATGTCTCCTATTTTTTAAATGTGGCATGAATATTACAAACAGTTTCGTAACTCAAACATAGATGTTTAGGAGCCAGTGAATTTCAACTTTAGATGGGGCTAGTCCACATTTCAAGTCTTATCAAAAGAATTGCCAGAGTGTAACCATCGATGGATAAAATGATTATCGAAGCTTTTTGGGAACATCAACTATTGCTGAAAACTTTACACTATCATTCCCAGCTTAGACCTTTATTTTATGCATGGGCCAACACCATAGAGACAGTGATTTTTGTAGCCTAGGGCTTGTTTCACAAAAACTTTTGTAGCCATTTAAGGTCAGTTATTGGGCTAAGGTTAATTTAGCTGACTACCATAAGCAGGCTAGGAAGAAAAGGAGACTCATCTGTTTCATAAAACAAAAACTGTCTAATGATTAGCTGACTAACACCATAGCTGGCTATTTGGCCACTCTCCAGTAGTCTTGTTAACTGAATATATGATGACATCTGTTAAATTAGCTTCATAATATAATCTAGCTAAATTACTATATATAATTATCAGAATAAGGTGACAATTTCTTTTTTTTTTCAGTTTTAGACACAATCTGCAACAAAGTGCGATAATTCTCACAGTACACAGTTGAAGCGAACAACAACAAGGAATTGGTTTGGTGATCTGTGAGCTTTAAAAAGAAATTCATGTGCTGAAAGAAGCTGATGTAATCACATTTTCTCCAATTGGTAAATAAACTTTCCAAAATTGGACACACAATACTCTTAAAGCTGAATTTGCTTCCTCCTCGCCATATGTGGGACCTGACCAATGATGTCAGGCTAATTTTTACAATCTCAGAGAAAAGGGGTTTAGCCGAGAGCCAAATACTTTCTTTGTGAAACGAATTAGACAAAACTGACAGTTGGCTAACTGAATTGGGCATCTAAGTTTAGCCTTTAGACTTTTTGTGAAATGGGACCGTCTTACAAAGCTGTTTAGATGTCGCATTAGTTCACATACTGCACTTACATATTTCTTCATTATACACTGTTTTGGACTTTGAAAATAGGCTCAATTTATGCCTGTTATGTAAAACATGTCCCTTGGCCAAACACAAGTCTTTACAAAGACAGTACTAGTAAAACGTGTCATTACAGACATCATAAATCTCTCACCCGGAAGTGGAATGGCTGGAGGACATTTCCTAGAGACCCTGTGGAAAGCAGCAGGACAGCACTCTGAGGCTGAGGAGGAAAAAATAAATCAGTCATATTTACGTGTGACGCATGTAGTACATAAAACAACTTATTACTTCATCTTTGTTTATTTATTGTTTTGTTCTTAATTTAAGTTTTTGTCCAGATAACACTTCTACTTCAGGGTTGTTTCTGTCATATCACAACGGTATCTTCTCATGGTCCTGTTGCCAATCCTGATTATTTCCAGTGTCGCCTCACTAAACTGTCATGTGAAAGACACCAGATATGACACCCCACCCGAAGTACACTGAAACAGTGAAAACTTTTTCCTTTAATCCTGAGAACCAAGCTCATATGATGCAGATGTTAAATAATGCTTTTCTTAATGATTTTTCATTTATACTGCACATCGCCAGCTACAATAACATGTACCAGACAAACCTCCTCCTGACTCAAAGCTGCAGCTGATCCACAGACAGCTGGATTTGAACCTGTGACCTCAATGGTCAAGAGCAAGCTGCCAAACTAAAAAGAATAATGATATTTCTCTCCTTTGAGGCACGAATAAGATAGAAATTAAGTTCTCTGACATGGAAGGTGCCCAGTAGGGAAGCTTTTGCCGCCGACATGCCGCTATCTACAATCTGTCTATTCATTTTCTGTATAGGTGATTTTAGCTGCGATTGGTAATGTGTGATGGATGTAAATACGCTGTGAGATGCAATAAAGCCATCTGTCGTGTTTGTAACCCAAAACAAGTTTTGGTTTTGTGATGTGTCCCAGATTGGGGCGATATGGAATCAGAGACTTGTCCATTTTAAAAGCCTCAGATTTAACTGGACTTAGCCAAAATCTCGCACTTGACTAACACACATTCTATTCCCCTTTATAAATATCATATTCTAATTTTATTATTGAATAGTCATGATATTTCAATATCATATTCTAAGCTTATGGCTGACTGAATAGACCCCAAGTGATGAAAACTCACCAGCCAATCAAACCAGTTGACACTGGTGCCAAACGTCTTCAGGCATTTCAATGACTTCTTTTCGGGATACACCTAAACATATACAAACAAACTTAAATGACAATCTCCATACTACTGTCAGAAGCCATGTGATGACTACAAATGTTCACCACGTTATTTTAACATGACTGTAATTAAGTTTTCAAATAAAATTCAAACATTTGATCGATAAAGTTTTTGACACTTGACCAAATGATTTGACATTCGTGGCCAGGAAATCTGATAGATTCCCCTGTTTCCGTTCTTCTCAAGACCTTGGTGGCAAGAAGTTATTAATGGCTCTCTTGTGTGTCATCTTCCATGAAGTTAGCTAAAAACTTCCACAAACATGAAGTATGTTATATCGTGGAAAGTTTGCCAGGAACTTGCCAAGGGCAGGTGATTAACATGTAATCCCACTCTGGTTTTGTCCCTCTCATGACATCTGGACATCATCATATAAGTTAGAATGAATGAATGTTTATTGTTAAATGCCCTACTCAAGAATATTTCACTTATACGAAGGCGGTGTATCCTTGGTGCAGGACGGATTTCCACCATATCTTTTATCTGGTGCTGCCTCACCGAGACGACTTGCCGAAGACACCCAACAAGCCCCCTCACCACGTCACATTATACTGACACCGGCCTGACCAGTCCACCCTTTATCCTCTTATTGCTGAGCGCCTAGCGAGGAAGAAGGATGTACGATTTTTTCATATAAGTTAGACAACAAAGAAATAAAATATACAAACTTATTTTGATTCTTGTTTAACATATACTCCTCTGTACACTTTTGCTTGTGGAAGAACCCTGAGTACTCTTGGTTGGGTGGGACCAGATGGATCAGAGATAATAATGAATAGCCAATCCAAAAATTTACAAAAAATACAACAAAGGATTTAGGTATCTGTACAAAAATATCTGCCGAATAATTAGACCATTATCATTTAAATATTTATAATAAAGAGCTACAGATTTGATATCTTATAAACTGAACACACCACACACATCCAATGTGTGTACTGAACATCTGATCACACCTGATAGAATTCCAGGCCCTGATTTGTTATGAAAACAATCTCACTGATGTTGGTCCAGTTGAATCCAATAATTGAAGTGGACTTGCCCTGAATGAAATAAAATATATTCATATGTATTATGGGTTTTGACAAATATCTTACAATTTTTATTACTTGCAAACATGAAAATTACAAATGGAAATGTGACATGTTATGAACACAACAAGAAAGGTATGATGCAAAGAACACTTGGAATTTACATCTGTATAAATCATGTGCTTAAATAAAATTTAAACCGTACTGAATATTTCCAAACATGAAGCATGCAAATCTATACAAATGTTGAAAATTTTTGACAACTAACCTATTTTCTTAAGCCTTTGACATATGAATCGATGACTGGGTATGACTTCGATAATAGAGAATGGGAGAAAACTAAATTGGCTATTGTGGACACCTTCAGCACCCTTTATGTATAAAATGCAAATGTTTACAAGACAATATGCATAAGAATATGCTGAAAATGTACAAGTACAGTGTATGAGCATTGCAGGTCATGAAACAGTGGTGAAATTACACTAATCATTTACTGCATGCCTGCAAGTGAGCAGCCTGTCAAAGATATTCCCAGACATCAAATCCTATCTTGTCACACATGTCAGATACAAACCAAGAGGTGCTTGACAAAGAACCCTTGCAACTAGATGAGAAATCCCCCCCCTTCCCCCCGTCGCTTAGGCCGATTTCCAACCTGCTCGCAGTGATCCATCTGCTGCAGAATGGTGCAAGGGCTTTCCTGGTATGTGGTTGAAGTTGTTACATAACAGGTCTTGCTGTGCAATAAAGTAATATTTGTTACTATAACCATGAGCGTCCCCCGTGTCTCTTATACACAATAATTTGCCCATTAAAACCTCTCCAATCAGATCTATAAAAGTTGGATTAAAACAAGTTTTCTCTTCGGAATTATATCATCAATATCTGACTGGGGCTTTGTCGGATATTTATTAAGCTGAACTGATAAACACATGTAGGTGCCAAATACCACAATGCAACTTTTGATAGGCTGCCACCTAACCCATCAAGCGTTGAAATGGAGTGATAACGTAGATATCACTTATATATATTTTGGATGCACGGAGCTTTCACTGGAAGAATACACATGAACCATGTACTATCCATGCATATTTACTTTAGTTGCAAACTTATCTAATATGGAGCTTTGCAAAATGTAAAGAAATAAGATTTCCCATCTAGATGCAAGGCGTCCTTTCAAGTCATGCAAATAACGGTAAGAGTCTTTAATACACTTGCTGGACTGAACGGGTTTGGAAATTTCTCACCCACACGACAAAATGTTATTTGTATTGTTGAGAACAATATGTCCTACTACTTTCTACACTTTAGATAGAAACGTCAGTTACACTCACTTTACAAGTCTGCGAGTATTCCCTCAGGTCTGGAGTTGAATCATCTCCAAAATTTATGAATTCCTGAACAGAGTAAATAAAATGCATTATATTGATTTATATGTATGTGCAGTACTCAAAAAAGTTTCAAGTAAACGATGTGATTCACTGAAATGGATGGAGAAAATCTGCTAAAGCTCAAGGGAAACAAAAGTACGTCTGTGGGAACTGAATTAAAAGAACAGACCACATTTTTGGAAAGAATGCATCATCTGAAAGGCAATTCGTGCTGATTCCAAAAATGGTCTTCATTAGTTTTTGTATTTTTTTTACAGTGATTAAAATGGAAATAAAGATTGGGGTCCTACAGTGACCTTTTTGGACCATACTGAAGCACTGTGACATCAGAGATTCTTTTTTGCCGCTAAACATGCTGTAACTGTTTCTACATCAAAGAGAGATACAGGTGTTTTGGTACATGTACATTCATGTAGAAAATAGATATACATGTGTAGCATATGCCAGTCAGAGGACGTTTGCTTCAATACTGTCCAAAAACCCCACCTTAGCACCTCAGTCTTTATTTCTGTTTAATTACTGTCAAAAAGATGCCAATAAAAAATGAAGACCATATTTGGAATCAGCACGAAATTGCTTTTTAGATGATATCTGTTTCCTAAAATTGTGGTCTGTTTTTTTAACCTGCTAATAAATTTATTTGATTGGTGTTTACACTTTGCACAAGAACATTTCACTTACATGATGGCGGCCAGCATTATGGTGGGAGGTAACCAGGCAGTGGACAAGGGATACCCACGACCATTTGCAGGTTGGGGAGAGAACTTCTCACTTATGGCTGCAGTGGAAATCAGCATGAGCTGGATTTGAACTCACAACAACTCAACTAGTGAGAAGCCTCTGGGTCACTGTGCTGCTAGTGGTCTCTTTACCACGTAGTCAGCGATAATCCCATGTCAGCTTCGCGCTGCTGCTCTAACACTTGAACAGTGTCAGCTTACATCATCAATACATGTACAAATTTAATGCCAGACACTAACATAATGAACTCCAGACTGGGACAAAAAGATCAAAAGATTCACAGTAGTAAGAATGCTCACCACAGACTTTGGTGATCTTTGTATGGCCAATATCTTCATGTCATAGGAGAACTTTATTGAGCTTAACTCACCCCGGTCTTCCATTCTACATAATAAAGAGAATCAGCAGAAATATTTGCATAAAAGAAGTACAAAGACACTTGGAAAAGTAACTGTACATCTCATTGTTATGCTTTACCATTTCCAGGTCACATGACTGTCATATATTATAAATTCCAAAGCAATCTTTGTGTCATGTTCACAACGATCCAAAATATACCACCTCGGTGGTCAGAGCGTTTGTCTTGAAGTCTGGAGATCTGAGATCAATCCTTGGTCGGGTCATGGGGTGTCATGTCTGGTGTCTTTGGCAAGATGTTCTAGTGGTGGCAGCACACTGGTGGTTTTACTCACCCTGCCACAAGAAGGCTCTGCATATAAATATTGTAAGGGCTTGTCGTCGTCATATGACTGAAAAAATGTTGAGTGCGACGTAAAATCCAAACATACATATATACGATCCATAATATTAGCATCTTCACATATGGTGTGAAAGAGACTGATCTGTTTTCACACTTGCAACTATGGTACAAAAAAAAAGTCGTACACGCTTCTAGCGTTGTGCATATTAGCCATGTATATTATCTTGTTACCGACTGTGTACTTTGTCCAACATGTTATGTAAATGTATTTCGTTTACTACACTGACATATCACTCAACAGTATCTAGCATCGCATGGTGTGAAAGAGACTGATCTGTTTTCACACTTGCAACTATGGTACAAAAAAGTCGTACAAGCCTCTAGGGTTGTGCATATTAGCCATGTATATTATATTAACATGATACGTAACAGTATTTCGTTTACTACACTGACATTTCGTTTACTACACTGACATATCACTCAACAGCATCTAGGTTTTGTATAAAATGGCAAACCTGAAAGTGATTGTTGATTTCTCATCAGGCCCTTTAACCACAACACCGGTAGCTCCACCTGATCGGACAGCAAAGACCTGGGAAAAATAATCAACAAAACATGAGCTACTTTGGAATTAAGGCAATCACCCTTACCAGTACATTATTTCAAGAACTTTAAAATCCTCTTGTTTTTAACTGTGTCCATCAATATTCAATGAGATTTTGCCTGATACTCAACACAGATGATTCAGCATTTCTATATTAAAAAGCACCCTTTTTTGTTTTTGTCTTTACAAAATGAAAAAAAAACTTATTAAAGTCATCCGGACATAAAAGCATTAATTTATAGCCATGCTCTAACAATGCAACTACATGTAACAACTCCAGCAGGGTCATTTGCCAAAGAACACCAACTTCTCAAAACAAGTAAATACGTCAGCATTTCATTCAGCTTGTTACCATGGTTAAAATCATGAAGGCGCTAAGGACTCCAACAATGTTGAAAACATGAATCTTAATCAAACAACCAAACAAATCAATTATGTTTTGCACCAAGAATATATTGGTCACATTATCTGGATATTCCAGCCTGACAAATACGTACAGGTTTAATGTAGATAAAACAGAATAGAAATCATGATTCTTTATCTATTCATAGTTGTTCATTTTAGTACGATAAATGCAGAAGAGCTGAATTTTAGAATCAGACATCTCTTTTGAAAATATCAACTCTTCCAGATTTATTGTGCTAAAATGAACAACAATGAATAGATAAAGAATCATTATTTCTTAACTGCATAACAGTTAGTGCAGCACAAGTCTCAGGTGTGAAATTATACATCGCTGGTGACACTGTAATTCTCGTAGATGACGTCCGTGCCAAAGAAAGATGATGTGCAATCAACGTCACATTCAAAATGTGAACATGCTGAGCGAATGTGCCTTCCTCCTCCTACACTATATATACATATATATATATATATATATATATATATATATATATATACAATATCTGCTCTTTACCCATCAACCACATGACTTCGTCTACTAGCCAATCAATTTGTAAAGTTGACATGGTTGTGGTAGCCGAAACGTCACATTTGAGAGTGTAGCGTCAGTTCATTGAAAATCTGCTTTTCACGATGAACATCTGCGAAGCGGGCCAGCAACCAACAACGTCAGCAATCTCATCTTTTCAACAGCCCATTCGGGCCCTAAACCACTGTCAGCGGTTGATAGCTGCAAGGGGAGGTGACCTAAGACACTGGACGCTGTGTGAAACTGAAATTGGAAATGGTAAGATAAGAAGTGGCACTGCAGGAAAAAAAACAGAGACACACTTTACCTGTTTATTCGCATCATCGAAAAATACGTTGGTAACCTTGCTGACAGGATCAAATCGTATCGGGTTAGGGCTAAGCTCAACGTAATAAGTGCCGTCTTCGCTTCCTGCCATAGCTTTACCGTCATTCAGCTTTCTCCCTGCGCCATTGAACTGTTGTGGCGCGATCACAACTTCCGTTAGCAGCACCCATGTGTAAGGAAACAGAAAAAACTTCCTAAGACGGCATCTGGATGAAGCGTAAATAGAACTGATTCATAAATGACGTTTTGAATTTTAAATTGTTATAAATTAGAGCCCTAAGAAATAAGTAATTGCCCTCAAAATGCCGGGTGTGACTTCCCGTTAAAGGGGGGTAATAAATTCCACTTGAGATACGCGCCACATCAAGGACTTCACTTGAAAGGAATAATCCACCTTAAATTATCATTCCTCCGTGAAAATAAACTTAACTATTGTGCGGGATTTTATTTACTGGTACCTTGTTGTAGTGCCCTAAAGTGATTTTCGATACTACTCTGCTCCCTTTTCATCGTATTTCTTGTTTATAAATAGGCCTATTGCTAGGAGGAATTCATACATGTGGGTAGACTCTCCGACTCCACATCAGCTATGACAGTGCAGTAATGCACTTAAACAAATGTGCAACGGTGAAATGAATTAACAGATTTTTCAACAGAACATTAACTTTTCACTGATTCTTGATCTCTAATCTTTGCTCCAACCAATAAATGATTAAATGGAAATCTACCCTGATCTGGACCCACAGCTTATCCCACCCAGATTCATACTTCTGATCTGGCACAGTCCAACACGATCTGCGTCTGTATGCTTATTTAGTGTACTGAAAGGTATCACTTATCAGTATATTAAATATGCATACAGACGTAGATCGTGTCGGACTATGGCGCACACTGCTAATGAATCAATTCAGAGCCCGTGTGGAGTGTTTCGTGTGATTTTAATGTTAAAAAGACAGCCTATGTTCAAAGTTAAATTTGCCAAATAGGTTGGGCAACGTTATGTTTATTTCAGTGGAGTCTTTTCCTAACACCTAAACTACTACAGCAGAAATTGACTTATGACATACGCTCCGTCGGCTGGCATGAAACGCAGCTGTTGTGTGTGAGCTGTGACATAATTGTTCTAAGCGCATATCACTCCCGTCACTCGAGGCTGTAGTTAGCTGCTAGGGTTGTCGCTGAAACTACATATATGTAGATTTATAACATTAAAACATGAAGAAACTTAATTCCGTCATAACACAACAGTCTGGAAATACCTTGCAGTTTTCTTCACACATGTACATGTTATAATTAAAATATGTAACATGAAAACCTGTCCTGTCCTTATGTTATTACATGTTACATTGACACACAACTAAGAACATTTACGTCACAGCTTCTATACAGCTGATATCTCCTAGCTCTCTGATTGGTCAATATCTCATAAGCAAAACAGCAGGGGGGGGGGCTTCAGATCTTCAGTTAGCAGTATAATACTAGACACTTCAAACGAAAGTAATGCAGCAAGGAATTCATATATTTTCAAACAGCTTTTTACATTCAAGAGAGAATTTTAGAATCTTTTTAATGAATAGTATTTCAGTCATGAGCTGTTGTTCACTTTTTTCTTATCTCCCTAGACTTGGTGTATTGAGGACAGCACGAGAAGTACAGAGGTGTTTAAGATAGGCTTACAGAAGATGACAGGGCTGTGATTGTGTATGTGTATGTAGCTACCCAGATATATATTACTGATCTGGCACACAGTCCCACATGATCTGTGTCTGCATGTGTACGTAATATACTGACAGGTATGAACTGTCGCACACTGCTAATAAATCACTTCAGAGCATGCATGTAGTATTTCAAATGCTTTTAATGTTAAAAGATAAAACTGTTATTCTTCATTTTTCTTCAAGTTGTTCTTTTTTCCTACTTATTATTCAATCGCCACAAAGCCCACACATTCAGGTATGTGTTTAGGATTGACAGGTAGTGACACCCCTGGAGGGATAGCCTTAATACAAGGGTCCTTCAGAGCCAGTGTAGGCTACTTGTGGTCCTATGAGAGTTATTGGGCTCCTCTGTGGCAGAGGAGTTACAGCACTCTACTGCAGCACAATGACCCAGGCACCCCTCACCAATGCAGTCACTCTGAGTTTAAGTCCAGCTGGTTTCCTCTCCAGCCATATCTGTGAACTTGTGTCAGCGACTGATGGATGTTGGTGTGAATCCACCAGGCTCTGTCTGGTTTCCTTCAACCATCTTGCTGGCTGTTGTCATATCGATGTGAAATATCCCAAGTGCGGCAAAATTAACCACCAATGAAATCAGAGTTCTAGTTGCAACCCTCAAGAACTATACACCTCACCAAGGGAGGCTGGTTAAAAACCAGGAAGGAAAGCTTAAACTGCATGTGCTATTTCCCTGTTATTGTACTGAAAACAAAACACTGGCCTCCTCCTGACACCAAAAATGCAGGAACAGAAACATGTAATTGTTTAAAGCTCAGTATCTCAAGAAACATTCAATATTTTCTTATGAAGAAATTAAAAAAGGTCTCTTTATGTAGCAACATATCAGGAGAGAAGTCTTTAAGATTTTGCATTTTAAGTTTCCAGCCAATTGTCCACACTGATGAAATTGAACCATTAAGCTAAGCCAGGTGGTACTCTTTGACAGGAACCTATACCTGTCTTGTATGTAAGAGTAGGAATGCTTTAAGTGCTACTATGGTCACAACAAAAACTGGGTAGAAATATTAAAATGATTTGAAAGAAACCATACGGAACAAACCTAACACCATGGTACAAAAGCATTTTTGTTAAATAACACTATTCAGCTGTGTCAGTACAATTTTCCTGGTGTAACATGATACTATTCCTTGTAAGAGCGGAATCAGGCAGATGTGACATCGAGTAAGGCTTTTATGCAGCGCTGATGTCAGGAGCAATTGAAAGCGTAGCATCATTTGTGGATACACGTCAGCGATTGGTGACATTTCGTGTGTTTGTGCTTGACGTCACATGTACAAGGCAATGTGGAAGGGACTGAAAATTTTGTTTCTGTACTCTCCGAAGAAATGTACAATGTCGGTTTTAATACACTGCAATTTTTCTACAACTCATGAAAGCAATTCAGGCTATCCCAGTCATATCATTTCGACTTACTTTTAGGACATTGATGTTTTGACCATCAAAGTAGCTCTTGAATTCCTGCCACACACAAGGAGTAGCTAATAGCTTAAGATTAAACTACCTGTATCAAAGAAGGTTTAGAGACCAACAAAATCTTTTCAGTGTCACCTATGTTACAAATCCGTTGCTTTCCGCTGTCTCTGAGGGTGTAACACGTACACTGGCTGGCCTATTTAAGTCTACCAGTACCACTACTAACCAGCATCGTAGCACTGAGTACAGCTATTTGACACCAATAGGCTCTGCATAGGCCTATATCTGTACCAGCGCGTCACATGTGAACTAGACCAAGAAAGAAAAAAAAAAAAAAAAAGACAAAAAGAAAAAAAAGAAAGAAAAAAGGCTGCACACACAAACACTCCCAGCCTTACTGAATGAGATTTTGACTTCCCGAAAAGTTAGATAACAATATTCGCTGTCAGTCCATCTTAGAATAACATGCTGAGAATGCAGGTCAACTGTGACTATTTACACAATTTCAATTCCAAACAATCCGCAATGTAAAATAGTACCACACTCACCTGTGCGCTCTTCGCAATTAAGCAGAGTACTAATTATTCTGATTCACATACCTAACTCTTAAACATGTGGTTATGAGCTACAATAACATATGCGCTAAACGTGTCCGTCTAAATTTCACAATTTACTAATTGTTTATCCGCTGCGGATTGATCTTATGACCCGAGGGTCTCTGCACAGAGCTGTCAACACATGAAAAGGCAGCAATGCGACGCTGTGCAGAGACAGCAGCTTGGCGTGGAGAGTCCTGACCTCCATTACTTCAGGTAGGGTTGCGAGATCGGAGGAAGTGTTACCTGGCGGACGATTTTTACTGAAATTACACGACGTTTTGTGGAACGCTGTGAGTATTTGTGAACAGTTTTGCCGCGTGTGTGTGTGTTTGACGTTAACGTTGTTAACAATTTGCAATTGTTAGCCCACGTGCTGCATGTTGGCTTGATTTTAAACTCGAAGAACTTTCTCAAGAGCGGCGTTTAGGCCATAGGTAAAAGCTGAGTCGTATGGAACATAAGATATGCGAAGCGTGACGAAGGCTAGGTTCTGTCTCCTGTTTAATTGTCAGAAAACTGGATCTGTGCTAGCTTATTCAAAACTGCGCCATATGTTGTCGTCTGTTTATTGCCAAGATGAATATTGGTCTAGATGACCCAGTAGGCCACAGACTTGCGTAGATACCCCGCATTCATGCCATAGCCGCGCAACTTGGGGAATAGCAGTAATATTTACGAACTGTCATACAACCCATCTTTACAGTAGGCCTTAATTATGTGTACATGTAATCACCAAATTTGTGATATGTTATATTTAAATTGGCCTAAATCTTGGTCCTGGAGAACACTTCTTTCATGCGCTGCATCGTGTGAACATGTACGAAAAGTAATTTCTAAAAATTATCATTTTGGTATCAGACCTGTTAGTAATGTAAGCTGAATGCAGCGTAATCTGTTAAACTCTGTATTTAAGGGTGAACCATCTCAGTTTTATTTTTCACTGTACTGAAGTGAATGATGTGACAATGGCATTTCCGGTGTTGAGGAACAATGTGTTAGTCTGTAGGCCTATCCCAGATCAAAACACGTCTCGTCAAAATGGCTAGGGTATCATTTACAGGCCTTAGTCGGTTAAGAATTGTCACATCGTAGGGCAGTGATACAATTATTGCATGGAAGGGTCTGATGGGAAGGTATGAAAACTAATCCCATGGTAATACGGTGTGTGATTAGCACAGTTGATTGCTACACACAACGGCATACTGCCTCTGTGATGTCATATACAGATACTAGAGGGACATCAGGGGCAGATAAGCATGTAGACAATGTCAAGCTTCATGAAAGTCAGCTTATCAATAAAATTTTTAATCATATACATGATCTAACAAGTTATTTTCTTTAAATCACTTCGGCTCTGTGTTTCAGATATCTCTAGGATATACTGTACCAGTTTTGTGTGAAAAAATTGATCTACGGAGACAGTTCACCTTTAAAGATGTTAGTGGTATATCATGCACAATATCATGTGTAGGCCTACATGTAGCCCATGCATACCAGGGTACACTAACCCACTCGGAAAATGAAATTCTCAAGGTTTAAGGAAAAGTGCATACTGGTAATGGATACTTTAAAGTAGTAAATTACTCTACACTGGTAATTAACTGCAGGTAATCCATTTAAATGAATCAAAGGAATATGCTTTTTGAAATTCAGGCATTTGATTATAAAAAGTTATGTAGTCCGAAAAAAAAAAACAAAAAAACCAAACAAATGCCCAGCTATAAGTACATACATGAAGTGGTAATTAACTAATTATCGAACTGCTGAGGTACCAGTGATGATGAAAATAGGGAACAGCTCAAGCTGACACATTGAGCCCCACCAATATTTCCTAGTACACTGAGGTATGGGTGCTAATTTCCATTTCATGCACACATGTGTACATGGCTTGTGACATATCCTATGAGCAGCGTGCTTACTTCATTAAGTACACATATCCACATTCTACATTGCAATTCGTATTCTCCCATCCCCAAGTTACAATCATGCTCATGGAGAAAAAAAAATGAGACCCAGAAAATACCACCGCGAAAGTTTTACCTGGATATAAGCCACATGAAGCAGATTCATATGGCTCAAACTTCAAAAATGACTGCATGGGAGATTCTAATCAGGTGTGAGGCTTGAAATGTGAATGTAAATTTGAGTTAGACACTGACCGGATTATCCAGATGTATTGTGAATGATTAACATGCATTCCATGTAAGTATTGGCAGATTTTATTTTAGTGCATACATGTACAATGTATGTATGTACTCAGATATGATCACACTAAGCAGCCTCATGGAGTCATAATCTCCAGGTACCTGCCATTTGGGTTGTAACAAGCTCTTAACACAGCCAACTGTTGAACGATGAGTGACCCAGGGATTTGCCTGTGTGGAGGATTAGCCTCAACTGCCCCTGTCCTGCTGCTTTAACCCCACTTCCTGGCGCACAGTATTATACTGTTTGACATGTGCTGTGTCCAGTCTACCATTGTAACCTTAAAAATAAAGGCAAAATGATATTGTACATGTGTATTTCACCTTTATTTTAAACATTGTCATAATTTCAGTCACATATGTGTCATATTCGTAGTTTTGAGTATCTGGGTTCTGCACTCAGTGGGTGAAATGCTGATAGTTGTACATTTCTGAAGATGAATGTTTTGCAGGTCTCTCAAACTATCTTGTTGAAAGGCTAGACAAATGCTGATTACTTTTTTCCAAATACAATTTCTTGTCCAAAAGCTTTATTTTTCATTTTTATGGTAAAGTCTTACTCAAGGCCTATCTTGCCTGGATAAAATTCACTTTGTTTTCACCTCCGGTGGTTGCGTCACCAGACCAAAGCGGGTACCGTTGGTTGGCTCAGAGCTGCTTTAGATGACACCTCTGCAAAACTACGAAAAGATTATTAGCCTGATAGATAGTTCAAGGAAGCTGTATCAGGACATGTGTCAGAGTACAGTATGTGCAATGTAATTGAAAAGTAACGTGACGAGAAAGGGTAGTATCATGTATAGGCCTTTTTGGATCTGTCCATTGTGTTTATTTTTTGACTTGTGTTTGGCTGGTATTTTCTGCATTAATCAAGATCATGTGTATCACGTAAACAATGGCAAACAGATTTATAAGTGTAAAACAGATTTATAAGTGTAAAACAGATCAGTTAGTGTAAAAAAGATCTGTAAGTGTAAAACAGATTTATAAGTGTAAAACAGATCTATAAGTGTAAAACAGATTTATAAGTGTAAAACAGATCAGTTAGTGTAAAAAAGATCTGTAAGTGTAAAACAGATTTATAAGTGTAAAACAGATCTATAAGTGTAAAGAAGCTGGGCTTGGCATTGTGGAAACAACAGGACTTAATGACATACACTGTACCAGATAAGTCTCCTGACATACATGTACTGGGGGGAATCAAATACCAGACATACTGTACCACTGTGATTGCTGGTTAAGCCATCCTTAAAAAAACAGTTTGTTGGGCGTAACCTAAATAAATATGGTCAGTCTGTAGGGAATTCATTTGTTTTATCCTGGCGTTTGTAAAAGATCTATAGGGTATTTTAAGTAATTAACGTGAAAAGATTAATACCCCAAAACATTTATCAAACTACCGATAAAAACTTAGTAGGGCACTTTTCTGGAGGGTAGGTTTGTTTATGCCCAACAAACATATGTTTAAGGATATCCTCATCTGCAGTCTGATTAAGGGCAACAACTTGCACTACAGAGCCATCAAGCCATCAAGAACAGCCTTCATGTACGTGTGAGATCTGTACATTTGTTGAGCTGCTTGAAGTGTAAGAGATGCTACAATCAGGGGTTTGACTGGATTATTAGCCTATAGTCCATCCAGGTACACGTACATTGCTTAGCAGCCAGCAGGTGTGATGTAATCACACACGGGTAGGTGTGTGTGCTCTCCGTGGCTCTACAAATATGTCATTTTATTGTTGGAAATGTTTGCTACCAGAGTTGAATTGAAAAGGAAGTATTTGCTTAAGAAGTGGCATTGTAGATGGTACATAGAAGATTGCTGTGGTCTGTTTTTTTTTTTTTTTTTATTTAGTCGAGTACTTTTGGTCTTTGGTAAATTCATCTATTGTTGCTATCGATATTTCCTTTATTCTTTGACGTAACACCCAAAACTCTACAAAATCTCTGTACTTGCATTGAAACTCATGTTAAAACACTTTTTATGGTGTATAATGTTATATTCCCATAAGTATGTTTGACATTGAATACTGACCAAACTTACAAACTAGGTCAAACCATCATGGCGAATTTGAAATTGAGATATGAAGAACTGGTTTGATGTGCTGTGTTAGTAGTCCAGGATTACATGATGTCAGTGTTTGCCACTGTGGCTTTATAGTCACATCTGTCAACATCTCTCAGGACTGATCCCTCCCAGAACCTGGTGTGCCATGCTAATTATAATCACTGTGACGTCACACAAGGCAGTTGAGGCAAGGAGCTCAAAACATACTTATGGGAATATAACATCATACACGCACAAAAAGTGATTTAACTTGAGTTTCATGTCTAAGTACGAAGATGTGATACATATCATTTTGTAGACTTTCGGGTGTTGCATGTCACTGCAGAAAACAAATACCGATTATAATGATGGTTGAATTTACAGAAGGCCAAAATAAGCAACCAAATTAATAAAAAAACAGACTATAGTGTGAACTCCCGTTTTTTTTTTTTTTTATAACTATGTACATGTATGTACCTAACCATATTTTCTAAATATAGTTCTAATGAATACTATTTATAGTGAAAGATAAAAATATATAGACTATACATGTACATATTTTGTTTGACTCCATGTAACTATTGTTTTTGTTTTTTTTTTCATGGGTTTTCTGATTTTTGTCTACCTGATGACGATCACATGTAGAACAGACAGGAATTTATACACCGTCATGACCATACACATATTTTGCAACATGCATAATGTCATTCTGCAAACGTGTCTGTTTTGCCTGCCGAACACTCATCAGCTTGTGGCTTTTATATATCCAAGGAGAACAGATAAATTCTTGAATGGAATTTTCTTCATGTTATGCAGTTACAGGATGCTCTTTACGCTCTGGGGAAATGTTTACCTTAGAGCCTTACATGTACATGTACAGAACAATTGTACCACAAAGACCAGTATCTTACAGCGTCTTCTAGCCAGTTACATGTAATTCTGTACATGTACTTCTTACGTAATGGGAAGATGTGACACAGCCTTGAAAGATCTCTGTTAGCAGAAAATACACCCGATTTAGGTTTAGGCCATCCTTAAAAATATGTCTGTTGGGTATAACCCAACTGTCCCTTGAAAAAAGCACCCTCCTCAAAAGGTTTTATTGGTATTTTGGTAAAAAAAAGTTTTAAGATATCTTTCTCTCTTCAAAATCCTTATCCTTTTCAAGAGCAAGAGTTAAAGACAGAATTCCCTGCTGACTGACCTTACCTCTTCTGATAGGTCCGGGGTACGCTCAACGAAGATTTGTTTAAGGATGGCCCTAGATGCTGTGAATCTTGTAGTAAAATGTTAGACACATATAATAATAATGCAGTTCGTGATGAGGATGACATGCATTTGTATATACTAGAGAATGTGAGACTCTTAACCCCATTAGAGAGCAGATGGTAAAAGGACAAGGAAAATGTTGTTCCGTATGAATTCTGTAACAGTCAAAAGCAGACCTGTAAACACCTGTATTATCTGTAATCATAAGGTTTACCAGGCCTGAAGTATTTACATAAATTATTCATGTATAAATAGGAGATGCATCAGAACCATTGCTATTTATAACAAATTTGCATGATTCCTGTAGGTTTCCATTTCATTAGCTAACTTTTTCATATCTGTGTAATCAATGTAATCCTGCTAGTGTGCATGTACATGCTAAAAGCTACATGTATAACACAAAGTGGGATACTTCCATGTACAGGTATCCCCTAAATGACCTAAAATTTCATTGATGACTAAGTTGCTCATTTTTCCTGGTTCTGGGAGTTCTGTTGATTGTACTGTAGGAAGCACGTGTTTTACATGTAATGTTTGTTTGGAAGGTTGGATGGGATCCTACAGGAAAAATGTAAGCTCACAGCACCAAATGTAATATTTCATTAAATTTATTTACCTCTATAAATGCACTTTAGGTGATGAAATTTTTGGTCATTTACAGTATGTGACTTGAATTAATCACAGGTATTATTTGTTGACAGTGAAGTGCGTTTTCGCATTGATATTCATCCTTGCTCATATCTACACTTTGCTTACATACCTTGGCTTTTCATAAAATTATAGTCTGCCAGTGGAGACTAATAACCATTGTCAGAACGTTCCAACCCCTTGGAAAGTGGCCTCAAGTCCGGCTTTGCTGTATAGCGTCATATCTGGAGGTTTAGCAGGTAACCAGCCAAGCTAGGCTAGTGTATGTTAGCCCCTGGTCTCCTCTAAGTAACTGTTTAGTTACTGTTAAGTAACTTAACATAGATCAAGTGATAGTAAAAATAGTTTTAATATATCAATCAAATATACAGTATGCCAATACAGACTAAAGTGTGCATCACCATTCTTGATGTGGATGCAGAATTGAAAGTTATTCAATTGGGATCCACTGACATTCTGTCAGTTCTGCTTGTGTTGCAGGCTTCTCAAGTTGTTTATGTGTAAGTTGTATAACAGCAAACTTGATGTGATGAAGTAAATTTGTCCATTACCAGGCCATTCTAAATTCTTGTGAGCAAGCAGCCCGACAACGACATTGTCAGGTATCAAATCCAATCTTGTCAGGAACAAAGTATATGGTGCCTGAGAAACTTATGTAAATAGCATGTACGGAATCAAGTACACTAGTTGGATTGAACTGTTTTGAAGTTTGTCAGTCACGGCTCGAAAAACTATTTGGAGGTCTATACCTGTATTAATAAGCTGTCAAAGCAGGCTTTGATAAGATACCTAACTGCTGGCAAAGAAGACAGAGGTTAGTCTGCTGTCTTCAAAATGCTTCTCATTAATTAGCTGGTAGATCTGGTTGCTGATGTTCCCTCGGGGCACCTGCCTAAACTGGAACATTTTTATTTCTTTCTTTTTGTCAGCGAATTGTTGCTGTTCATGCCCAAGGCAAGTGTTTTGTAAGAGAGAATGTCAACTGGTGTCAATGACCGTGGAAAATATTCAGGTCCACACTGTGATGATGTACGACACAAACCCATTCAACCTTGCCCTCTGCAGTGATATGGTAGATGTAACCTAAATACCTAGTTTTCTGGAGAGAGTGTGTATTAAAGGGAGAATACTGCGGAGATATCAGATATCAGATACAGATATGTCTATGATGGATGCTAGTAAATGTCACATTGAAGCAAAATCCAACACAGCATGCTGTTCAGGCCTCTGGTTAGGATTGATTTTGCTAATTGTAATTAGAGATGTAATTAGTGTAAATGACCTTATATTCTGCCCACATAAGTCCATTTTTAGAGGCAAATACCATTGCTGTAACATTACATTTTTTTTGGTAGGATGTCATGGTACCTTCCACACCATCCTTTTCCCCCGGGCTCTGACCGGTTTCCTCCCACCAAAATGCTGGCCGCTGTCGTATAAGTGAGATATTGTTGAGTAGGGCATAAAACACCAATCAAATAAACAAATAAATCCAAACCATCCCCAGAACACTTTTCTAAAATCAATAGAACTCTTAAGGGTCAAGAGAAAGTTAGTCATGGACAGAGTTTTGGATCATTTAAGGTAATTTGTGAATTATGTATTAATGTACATGTAATCAGAGAAGTTGAGAGCTGTTAATGTTTGGTGATAATTTGAAGTGCGATGAAAGATTTATAGAAGAATTATTTATTTATTTGATTGGTGTTTTACGCTGTACTCGTGCAGAGCCAAGTTGAATCCGACAACCATCGGCAGGTTGCCCACAGACATTACCCCATATGGCCAAAGAGTATGCCAGCATGGGCTAGACTTGAACTCACAGCAACTGCATTGATGAGAGACTTCTGGGTCATTTATTGATAATAGGCATCCATTATTAGTGTTGACTGAGTGAAAGGATACAAATCTATATGGGGCATGTAATATGAGGCTTACAGACCTCTATCCTTTCACTCTGTAACCATGTAACAAATATATCCTGCAGATGACCCTAAAAACTACACTGAAATTTGTTTCTTGAAAAACAAAAGCAGCTTCAACAGTAATTTCTGGGAACTATGATGTCGTAACATCATTGCTAATGTTCTGTCAACGTTCCATTGTGACATGTTCTTGGTATCATTTTTGCACCACATAGAAGTGTGTCATGGCCCTCCCAACAGTTGAGTCATCAAACGCATATAGCGTCTGCTTCAGGGTATAGAAATGTACACGTCTGTCACGTGACCTGTTGTCCAATCAAAACCAGTGGATTTTCTCTGATGCGGGATAAGTATTTATGCATGTATACGTGTAGTTTTGATGGACAATGTACATACATAACTCTTGTCCACAACTTAACTGATAAAAAAAAAACTGTATAGGTGAAATATATCAAAGATAAATTGATCGTTATGTTTGTACGCTTTATTTGGACTTGGTAGCATGGGTATTTGGGTTATAAGGTCAAGCATTCTCCAGGATGCAAATCCGTAACCCCTTCTCAGTGTGAGGAAAAATGTACAAGTACTAGAGAAAATAGTGCCTGATGTTCGTTGAAATGCTAATTTGACTGTTCATTTTTTTGTTCATTAAATTATCAGTTTGCATGGAAAATATATATGCATTGCATTGGATTCCTGTTTGTGCTAATATGGCTGCACACCATACAATGCATTTTGTGTGTCGCAAGTATGCTGATCTGATAAAAATAGTGTGTGTTGTTTATTTTTCTATGTTATACACATTCATGTACTTGGGCATATGGATCCTGAAACCGAATATTTTGAAGAAGTGCAGACTTAAACAATGGATCCTGCACAGCTGTGTCCTGTTTTATGAAGAGGGTATAACGCTTCATCAAATGTAACTACCAGGGCAACATCTCCGCAGTATGTGTCATTACAGCAATTACGTTTGATTTGACATAACTAACACTCTCTTTGTACAACAGGCATCTGGAAATCCCAAGCTATATCCCAGATCATAATATCTGTCTGTGTGTAATATGGGTTCAGTGAAACACTCTGAAAGTTAATCGTAATGAAAATTTCATGATTAGTGTATGGGGGCAGGAGCTATTGATTTTATCCTTTTATCAGCATGCACCTGCATGTGCATACATGGCAGACATGGTCTCTAATCTACATGTAGATGGAGGGGATCAAGGACGTCTGCAGTTACAAGTCTGGTTTCAAAAGACAGCTACATGTAAATATTAGTTACTACTGTTGTAAATATCAGATAACGAACTGCATAACTACATGTACATATCAACAGTGATTTTGCAATGAAAATGTCATAAAAGATATAGCTTAAGTTATCCTTTCTGTTATCAAAGTGTACATGTGACAGACTTTGACGTGTTAATAAAATATGCACTTCTAAGTTCAAACCAAGCATCTGCAGTATGATACATGTTTATTGTCAAAAAGGTTTAATGTAGTAACTATTTTGGACAACACTGTGATTTGTTTCAGCACCCTCTCAATCAATAACTGATTTGAAGACCAGCTTTTTTTTTTTCACAATGCTGTTGTACATGTAGTCCAGATGACCTTGACCCCTGATATCACAGGTTTGATTCCAGCTCCATCTTATTTGACTGCAGCTTTCTGTCAGGAGATTTGTCTGGTACATGTAGTCCAGATGACCTTGACTCCTGAAATCACAGGTTTGATTCCAGCTCCATCTTAGTTGACTGCAGCTTTCTGTCAGGATATTTGTCTGGTACATGTAGTCCAGATGACCTTGACCCCTGAGATCACAGGTTTGATTCCAGCTCCATCTTATTTGACTGCAGCTTTCTGTCAGGAGATTTGTCTGGTACATGTAGTGAATGCAGTGGTTCTACTGGCTCACCTGCGCTCTCTGAATTTCATCCATCTGCATGTAGAACATGTATTTTTGATTATGACATGAAAAAATATAATTAGTATTGACTAATGTGCATTGCTTATTTGCAACATTTGTTGCCAGAATGATAATTTTTACCACAGACTACTTTTATGTGTATGTATGATTTAATAGCACTTCCATTTCTGCTTATATGAAGTTCCAGCTTGAAAATGGCTTTGTCCATGCCATGGGATATCACATGTTATAAATGTATACTCCCATACTCCAGGAGTGCTTGTAAAGAACATACAAGTAACATAAAGTTATGTTCAGTTTCAATGATATCATATCAGTTAAATAAATGTTTTCTCTTACCTTTCCCATCTTTATTGATATCTTCGCTTCTAGTTTTGTCAGTTTCACTTATAGATTTTCTAGTGTACATAAACAAAGCACAATTTTAAAAATCAGGGCCACCAGCACATGTGTTTGAGGTTGCCTGTAATGAAATTCAATAGCCCGAACAGTTCATTCTATATGTTTTCACTAAAAATTTGGTGCTTTTCTCTCATGAACTTGGTATTTTGTAAAGGAGGAGGGGGCAACACGACTTCACTATATGGAAACACATGGTATGTTTCTGGCATCATGGATGGTTGGCTTGCTTCTTCGGGTTGGTTTTTCGTCAGAGGTACATATATTTTACACTTGTCCCATGGGCAAGTAATACAAGCATTTGTGGTTTCCCGCAGGAAAATTCAGTCATCTCAAATCAGCAGACAATCATTAAAACTGGTATATAATGTGGCATATATTTATAATCCTTACATCAAGCTGCATTTAAAACGACAGGAGGAAACGCATGACCATCCCATGTACTTGCACAACTGCAGAGAACACATTGTGAAAGGACTGGCTGGGTTTTATACTGTTTGCTCTGATCATATACAGGTTAATTAAGGAGGCTTTGAGAATGCTGCGTTCTTTCCTAACTTATGATCTCCCTGATTGAACTATTGCGTTATTAGGGTACACTGTACCGTGATTGCTGTTACCTGTTAGAATGTCTGGCCATCCAGATAAGTATTCCATGATCGTTTTTGCATCAGGGTTAAACAACAGGTAAATTAGCCAGGAAATAAACCTGTCCTTAACTGCACAATCTTGGGAGTACATCCTCAGGTGGTACTTTGTGGTCCAGTTTTCTGAAGTACTCAGATACCTGTAAGCTGAGTCACCTACGTGCACAATTGTATATCCTAAATGACCTAAAATTTCGTCCATGACTAAGTTGCTTGGTTTTCCTGATGCTAATGATTTTAACAAACCTCCATTGAGGTTTGTTTGAAAGGTAAGATGATACCCTACTGGAAAATGTTAGTGTCATCACCAGAAATAAAATTCTGACATTTATTCACCTCTGAAGATGGACTTTTTTGGACAAAATTTTAAATCATTTACAATGTGTTGTAAATCCATGTGGATGACTCCTTCACTCCCACCAGACACTCTCCCTGCAGACTTCCTAATTTGTGAGAAGGTACACTAAGGGAGAGGGTTTTTCATTTACAAACCATGTTACACACCTGTGTCATAAAGACCTCAGTCATCATACAGTACGTTCACCTGTAATGGTGCATTGTACTTGGTGCCACCTGTTATTACTTCTCAAGGAACTTCCAGCCAGGTGTTACAAGTCTACAATCTACATGATACCTTCATCACTGGAGGATGTAACATGAGAAGATTCATTTCTGTAGTTGTAAATCATCGGCTACTTCCTCATTACCAAGCTCGGATTCATCACTAACAGTTTTATACTGATTGTCTCCTACGTGATCTGCGACTCAGAAAGAAGATTATTTTCCCATGAATGAGGTTTAGGTCACCTTTAAAAGTATGTTCGTTGGGCGTGAGCCAACCGACCCTTCAAGAAAGAGCCTACTCAAAAGTTTTTAGTGGTATTTTGATAAAAGTTTTGTGTTTCAGTTTTCTCTCCACATTAATTTCTTTAAAGTCCTTGATCTTTTTTGAAGAACCAGAATAAAACCAAAAGAATTCCCTACCAGCCGACCCTGCCTTTTGTCACACATGTTTGGGCTTCATCAGTTTTAGTCTTACTCAAGCGATTTAGTCTTTCCTGCATGGTGTTAAGCTATCGTTGTGCTGTGGGAATAAATCTTATCCATGTGATTTTTGTATATGCATATGTAGCTGTAATGATATGTGTCATGTATGGATGTCAGCATGTGACAACACACTGTGTCATTTTGACGCAGGTTAGCACTATATCAGTGTTTCGACAGTACTAGTACAAGTTGATGGTACTGAATTATTAATATTATTAGCTTGCTGTTATGGAAGTAAGCTGAGGTATGTATTACATGTTTGAATGTGGGTGCCTGTACGAAATGTGTCAAATCTACCAAGTTAGCTTAGTGTTAAACTTAAGCACATATGGGTGCCCTGCCAGGTTTCCCCAAATTTTCAATTTTTTTTCAAGGGTAACAAGCATGCACAAAAGTACAAACTTGTTCAATTCTGTAAAACTTGTTCTTCCCTGAGGCTTTCAGATAAGTTAATAAAAAATTTGTGGGTTTACCTTAGTGTATTGTGAGCCAAGAATGTGGCACTGTAGTTTTTATGTCTGCACGTGCACAATACTTGTTGTATTGGGAAGTTAAATAGTGATTTCAGAAAGTGTATACAGTGCTGCTAATAAATTTGTCCTTAAATGTATTAAAAATATCTTTCATGGTGATGAAATAATGTAGGCATTTTCTTTTGATATTACTATTGTTATTACTGCCCTGTGTGTTAATCATGTCCTCTCCACATTTCTGGCTGCGATATGTTGCCAAATGATGTTAATCCATAATCAGTCATTTGATCGGTATATTGTTTTTATGTTGATCTGCCCAGGTTGATGCAAACAAACAAAATACAACAACAAGCACAATACATTGTAAATAAACAGCGAGCTATATCTGTGAAAGTCTCTCTGTCCTACATACACATCCACATCAGTTGTCAATTAAGATCTCAATGTGTAAACAAAGACTGCCAGTATGAATGGAAAACAACGACTGTCATTCTCTCTCCAGCTCGTCTGCAAGCTTGTGCACAGGTATTTACCTGTACATATATACATGCGTGTTTGTGTTGTTTGTGGTTTTGTTCCAAGCAGGTGTGTATATATACCTGCGTTCACAAAGACTACGCTCTTGTTTAACCTGGTGTGCCGGCTGGGTACGACATTCCTGTATCTAGGTCAGTCGGTGTGTAGTAAATGAAACACAACCTAGGACAGGAAGCTAGACCTCGGGGAATCAACCAGGTACGTTCAAGCTCGTCATTGGGACATCTTTTCGGATCATATTTCATAAGTGGAGGAGCTTTGGCTGTGCCCACATGCCTCTCAAGCTGGGTTTGTTTTAGTACTTCATGTAAAACGATTCTGTATACATTGTAAATTGTATATCTCAGTTGGTTATTTCTCTTTTTTTGTGTGCCTAACACTGCCCACTGGCCTGTTGACCTGTGACAGTTTAACACCTGTAGCGACTTCCCTGACTGTACAGTATATACACACAGGTGGGCTTTTAAGCTCATCAAGGTACCTGAACAGATTAGTTCTGTTGTACTAGCTCTGGTTGTACATACATGTACTGTACATGCATCTGAATCAGGATCGTTGGAAGATTTACTACTAGCTACACCTAGCAGAGTAAGAACGATTCTGATAGCTACCCAGATTTTTGTATGTGTCCGTAGCCTGTTGACCTGTGATAACTATCAACACCTTAGCTACTAAAAGGCTATTTTCTTGATGGGCTCATCAGAAAAAACCTTACCTGATCTGATAGTTCTAGTTGAGTAGTCTTCTGGCATTAGTAGTACATGTACTACAATCCAGTTTTGACGTAAAAGAATCATTCTAAGATATGTAAATCAAAGTTGTTTTTTTTTTAATGGTATTGACCTGATTTTGCTTAGCACTGTAATAAGACTATGTATAGATATACTACAGAGGTAGCTTATCAAGATATCTGTACCGGACCTCATTGTAGACCAGAGGATTAGTCATGTCAAAACGATTCAGATAAATCGTCTGTCACCTGTAAACCTGTGAAACTTGACGCCACATGTAGACTGTATGAGGCAGGCCGGCAATACCCGCTGTACATGTATGTCATACTGCAAGGCATAGGTGATAACTGACCTATAACTGGTGTAAGCATCTTCAACCACAATTGACCACAATGAACAGTAATACAGCCTTGCCTGGCTACCTCTTGGATATCATACTACACCTGCTGATAAACTTTTGGTGCACTGTGTGTGATAGCAGTTCCTGTGTGTTCAGGATGTTACGTGCTAACATGGCTCTAACAGCAATACATGTGCTACACGTGATATACCTCTGAATAATCGACATCAGTGTTCTGTTGATTGAATCTCAATGTTGGGTTAATAGTTGAACATGGTGTAATACGGAGTACGCACTATCTATAAATTTTTTGACAAACGAAACCTAACAATGTTGTTTCTAGATCACATTCATATGTTATATTCTTACACATGTACAATGTGCCTGTGCTTGATTGATCTAGTTATAGCCTCTGTCTGCAGTGAGTTGAACCCTGGTGGTTGGCCATGAGGTGAGAAATTTGCATTGACATTTCCTGGACTGGATTTATGAACACTTGTAGGCATTGATCACCTCCTAAATAAACGACCTACATGTTCATGTGATAATAGGTGATTGTATTCATGGTGTTCATGGGTTTGACTCTTACAGTGTCAGTTATAGGTCTGTCACCTGTACATTTACATGTACTAGCTAATGCAGAGGCAGATTTCACCTGTGGATATATACTGTAGTAAGTACAACATTTTCCTGTAGCTATATTTGTGGGAAAAAAACCCAAATGTTATATGAATAGTTTATGTTATAACTATTCCTTTACTTTGATCTGGCTAGAATATTTTGTAACCTGTTTTTTTTGGGGGGGGGGGTGGAGTGGGGTTTACATGTTACTGAGAAACTGCCATTCATACACATGGACATGAGTTTACATATATGTTCAGTATAGTGTGATCATGCGTAGTATGTACAGCTGTGGCAGGTGCCCTTTAACATGAACGGTTAACCACTCAGGGTGTCATCTTCTGCCACCTGTGAACCACAGCACAGGTAGAGATGGCATCCAGGCGAGACATGCTGTCAGATTTCCTGACATTTAATTTAATAAGACAACAGGAACTCCATGTGCTCTTTGATTAGTTGCTGTGTAAACATGATGTGACTGAGAACACAGCTGGATCAGTCAGTGTAATTAAGATTGGCTTGGGTGCCCCAGGGAGCTTATAGTCTGGTATACCCATGCAGCGACCCCTGCCGGGCCAAGACAGAACTAGTTAGACTTCCTCACAAATTACTATAGGCATGTATATAAGGTAAGGTATACTTTGTACACGATCCAGTTCAGTTGATTGAATTTCATCGGCGCTGTACACATGTAGGAGTCTTACATACCATCTGAAACAGGTAAAGTGTATATGACCATGCAGTGAATGTGGTACCTGTAAATAAGGCTGGTAAAATTCAGAGTTGTCCCAAGCATGCATTACAGTGTATATTTACATGCATCTGGGCAACTTTCTGCTCAAGTACTGGCCTATACATCTGTTTCCAGCGGGAAAATTTGGACAAAATGTAAGTGAATGGCTAATTCAAAAACACTGCTGAGGTGTTCTGAAATGAGATAAGGATGCTGGTGTTTACAAAGCATTTGTCATGTTTTTGAAGTTTTTATGTTAGAAAGGGCTGCATGTTTATCAATTCGTGTACATGTATGTTAGTATGTACACTTAGGAATTACATACATGTATGACAAATTAGAGTTTCAACTGTCACTTCTCAGTCTCTCAGCCAGGTGGAGTCAAGAAAACTGCTAGAATGTAAGTTATATGTATTTCTTTTCTAGGATGTGCAGATACTGACATTAGGGTTAACGTTTTAAATTTAGTATTTAAGAGACGTGCAGTGCATATGAGTGATAAGAGGATAAAAATACTCGCATGCAGCTTCTCGGACATGGTCTGATTATGTCAACTTCACACTAATTGAAATATAAAATTTCTACCAGTGTCTACTGGTTCTGACATGTGACAGGTGAGTTATCTCTCTTACCTGTCCAAAAGCTTCACCACCTGTACATATGTGTGTCAGGGGTTGAACTACATACTTGATCCTTTCCAGATCAATGTAAGGTAAAAAGTTGATTACATGTATTTAATTCTACATGTAAGTCAACAAAAGCTATAAAAAGCAGAGGCCCTGTTGTTTTGACCACAGACTGTGTAGAAGTTTTGAATTTTTTACCAGGGGAACCTGTGGATCCAGTCTTGTTTATTTAGACCCATGTCTATATGATTCACAATGAGGGAAATTGAAAAATTTATACCTGAAAAGGCACGATTTCAGCGAAAACTTTAGCCAAATTTATGAGGAAAACGTCCCATTACTGGCCTAAAAGTAAGCCATTGGATAATGTTATGATCGCAAGGCATGTGGCTCTACATGCACCAGAAATGTGAATATCTAATTTGATTGACAGCCAGGCATACATGCATGCACACATACATGTATTCCACGTGATTTTACCTGTACATGTAGTCACACCTTATGCAACTTTTTGTACTAAGTACAGGCAAAGCTTGTGTGGTACCCTGAGCGTCGGCAGCAGACATCCATGTTAAACAGAATGTTAGGGGTGGTATCTTAAAAAGTACTGCATGCATTGAACTCAAGGATTACACGCACGTAGAGCACAGTAACTATAGAGTGATATTCCTTCCTTGATTCTGTGTGTGCATATGAAATACTGTAAATTACTGAATTCCTCACTTAGTGTACTGCAGGTTAGAATCTATTCCCTGCAGGCGAGCTCTTGGGTAGCCTTGTTACCACATCTAAGTTTGTTTAGATGTGACATGTATAGGTTAGTTTTGTATGATTCACTGCCAAAATTAACCTTCCTTATGCACTCGATGAAATTAAAAGATAAAATAAAGCAAAAAAGACCTAAATTTTTGTTTTCTCTGAAGTCTTCTGTTTTTGGCAGTGGATTCATGTAATTCTCATGCTGAACTGCCACCTGATTGGGACTTCAGTATAATCCAGGGAATCCCCTTATGTCACTGAGATTGCATGTGCACATATTTGTGTTAGCAAGTGGAATCACCTGTGCAGTCTCGATTGGATGTGAACTACCTTCCCATGGTGTCATGTGCTGAGCACATGGGATCTGTGTTCCAAGCCTTTTCTGTAAGACCGTTTGTCAAGGTGAATCCTCTTGGACACAATTGTCGATTGCTCTTCCGGCATGTAATTTGACACTGTTAATCTTTCCTTCAGGCAGTGAAACGTACGGCAATTAAGGACAAGGGTTTGATGAAACCTGGCAGTTTGTGTAATTCTTATTAAGGCTGTAAAAGGCTTATTTTCTGTTTTCTATTTTGATCTGATCCCTAAAGTTGTTTTTGCTTTAAGGAAACGGGTTTGTGATTCATGTAGATGGAATGGTACCTGTTTTTATAGTATCTTACCAGTTATGATGTCAGAATACATGTACTGAAAGTCTTCAACCTTTTCAATCAGTAAAGCAGCTTTTAAAGGGCTATTTATGCATACAGATATTGTAGAAATAAAGGTACTGTAAAGATGATTTGTTTGTGTTACTGTAGGTATAAGTTTTAGAAAACTATAAGAATCATTTCTGTACACACTACAGTTCTCCAAGAAAATACTGAGTGTTGCTTTCAACGATGGTGGTAAAGGTTGAAGAATGTGGGTAATTATGATGTATGTAGCTTAGAAAAAACCGCTGAGTGTGTTTGTGTTCTTCTGTTGATCTGACAGGTGTGAAGACAGTTGTGCACCATGATGATGGCTGAGGAGTCCCATGTGGTACGGCCCCGGGGTCAGGCGGACCCTGAGGAGTCTCATGTGGTACGATCCAGGGGTCTGGCGGACCCCGAGGAGGAGGATGAATTTGGGGACCAGGAATACAGTCTGGATGACATCCCCGCTGACAACAGCAACCACATCAACAACAAGGAAGGCGGCATCTTTATGCTGGCAGAGAAAAGTAAGAAAACGTCCAAGGACAAAAAGAAAGGAACACCAAACAAGGACAAGGAAGAGAAGAAAAGACTGCAGGAGGAGAAGAAAAAGGCAGAGAAGGAAAGAAAACGAGTGGAACAAGAGAGGAAAAAAGAGGAACAACAGAGGAAAAAAGAGGATCAACAGAGGAAAAAACAAGAGGTGAAAAGCCCGAAACAGAACAACAGTATGAACCATAGTGTTACAGACGATGATTTGAGTATGAAAGAAAATGTACAAGCCAATGGCAATGACATTGACAGGGATTTAGAAAAAAGAGAGTCCAAGCGTTTGAAAGAGGAAGAGAAACAACGAAGGAAGGAAGAAATGAAGAAACAGAAAGAATCCAGGAAAGAAATCGAGCAGCAGAAAAAGGCGAACAGCAAGTCGCCAGCTCCGCGTGCAGTTCAGGGCAGCAACTTTGTTTGTTGTCAAGTTCTATTGCTTGATGGCACAAATTTGGACTTGGAAATAGAGGTGAGTCGGTACTCTAGTGATTATGAAAGCAGAAACACGCATTACTAGTGTGTCAGTCTAGTTGCACAACTCATTACTTTGTAAATCTCAACCGTCTACACCAGGGTATTTCAGAATGACATGGTGCAGTGCATTTAAGAAAGGCCTCTTACTGGTGAAGGGGAGTGCTTTCCCCTTGGAACATGCTGGAGAGGAAATTGACTCAATTGGATGCATGCTAAAAGGAAATGAAAAGCGTCTTGTCTTGAAGTTGTTTTCATCATCCTTTCAGTTCTACTTTTTTACAACTTCTTTTAGTGTTTTATTCATGTTTGTAGAGGAGTCTCTTTGACCACGGGGATATAAGTGTGTTAGTGCAACAAAATGACCAAGGTGCCTCACACCAGTGTCGTCGCTATGCTTTCAAATCCAGGTCATGTTGGCTTCCTTTCCAGTAGTACTTGGGAAGGCCTGCCAGCAACCGGCAGATGGTCGTGGATTCCCCACCAGGCTTTGCCAGAATGCTGGTCGCAGTCGCATGGGATAAATATTCCTGAATACAGTATTACACTAATACACTTGTCAGATTTATAGGTGATTAATATTTGTATAATTTCCAGAAACGAGCTTATGGCCTGTTTTTGTTTGAGAAAGTCTGTGACCACATCAACCTTTTGGAGAAGGACTACTTTGGCCTGTACTACTATGATTACCAGAATACAAAGGTGAGATAGAGACTCCCAGGGGTACATGTGATTTTCGATGAGACTAGTGAGTTGATGCCTCAAAGTTGTAGGGTGGGGCAAGATTATGTTGAACATGTTCAAAGCTGTATTGAATTTTAGATAAAAAAACGGGGCCTCAGTAGATGAGTGAATAATGACACAGGTGCCTCTCACCAATGCGGTGGCTGTGAGGTCAAGTCCATTTTATTCTCTGCACTCTCTTGCCATACATGGGAAGGTCCACCAGCTACCTGTGTTTTTGTCGTGGGTTTCCCCCAGGCTCTGCTAGGTTTCCTCCCAAAGGCTGGTTGCCGTTGTATAAGTGAAATATGCTTGAGTACCGCGTAAAATATCCATCAAATAAGTACATAAATAGATGGCTAACCATGAGGGCAAGCATGTTGTGTGTATATTCAGTTTTGTTTGTCATTTGTTGAGTGGTTAAATCATTAAACATTAAAACAAATTCAAAGGTAGGCTATGTTTAAACTGTTGGTGTTATAAGACTTTATATATTATGCATAATACTGCCAATTTGTGACCAGTTTAATGCACAGATCTGTCTGCATTTATTGGTTGTGAAAGATAAAATGACAATACAGTATATACATTCACTTTTAAAGTGAAAGACAGCTCATGTTCAATGTTAAGTTTGTCAAAAATGTTGAACAATATTATGTTTATTTCTGTAAAGTATTTCTTCTAACAGCTACCACACCAGTGGAAATTGACATCTGGCCACGCTCAGTCGAGTAGCATGAAACGCAGCCATTCTGTCTGGGCTGTGACATAATTCTTCCAAGCACGGAACACTCCTGTAACTCAAGACTGTAGTAAGCTGCTAGGGTTGTGGTTGAAACTTAAATATACGTGTAAATTTATAACTTGAAATGGATCAGAAGACTTACTCTCGCCACAACACAGTGGTCTGGGAATACTTCGCAGTGTTGTTCACTCATGTACTTGTCATAATTGAAACATATAGCAGTAAAACAGTGTGATGTCCCTATGTTATTACATGTTACATTGGCAGATAACTCAAAACATCTATGTCACGGCTTATGATATCCTGGCTATCTTGTTGATCAGTCTCTCATAAGCTTAAAAGTTTGGATGCCTTCAGATGGTCAGTCTTCAGAAAAATACTCAACACTTCAAAAGAAGATAAGTCAGTAACGAATTCATACAAATTCAAACAGTTTTTTTGCATTCCAGTGAGAATTTCGTACTCTTTTTTTAATGAACAGTGCCTCAGCCGTGAGCTGTCTTTTACTTTAAATTTTTTAATAGAAAACTTTCCCAGATGTATTGATGTACTCTGTATGACCTAAATTTTACCCATGTCTGTGTTGCCCACTCTCTCTGATTCTAAGAGTTCTATTGATTTTACAAAGGTATTTTCAGGTGTGATTGGTTAAATGGAAAAGTGTAAGTTTCAGCAACAAGAGGAAAATTTTATGGCATTAATTTGCCTTTAATAACACATGGGCGGGTGCAAAATTTTATGGCATTAATTTGCCTTTAATAACACATGGGTGGGGGGGGGGATTGTATGTCATGATGGATGATTGTTCTTGTTGAAAGTATGACATGTCGAGTCATTGTCATTAGGGCATGCGTATTAGACCATCCAATTAGCGGTCCACACAATTGGTTTGTCATTTGTCTGCCCTGAGTGACAGTTGGTGTCAGTTGTGTGTACAAAGGCTCATTGTGTGCCTTGTGGCTAAAACAAACAAAAACCCCTGATCTGTTAAATGTGTTGACTGTGGGAAGGATGTATTATACTGAATGGTGTAAACAGCAAACATGCTGATATATATAATGATATGTACACCTACATGCACTACACAAGTGGGATATTCTTAGTTACTGGCATGACTAGTGCGGAACATTAAACTGACCTGTAACTCTCAGGAAAATGGGAAAATGTTGTCGTGGTTGTGGCCACTTGAAGGTCAAGTGTCCACATAGCAGTGTTACTCACTACGCATCTAGTAATAGCATGCAAAATGCTGACAAGGCGAACATGGCAAAAGGCAAAAGGTGCATGTAAGGTGTTCAAAAGTGATGTGGTAGAAAAGTTGAATGTTGTTATTGACGGCTTATTTGTGTTTCGACTTTCATAAAAGCAGTACATGCACCACACGGGAATTAAATTACACCTCTGAAGGAAACCCTAAAAACCTGTTCAAGTGTAATAGTGATACGAGGGACTGAGTGTTAGGTATTATGTAGAATGTGACTCGTTACAGGTTACTGTTACTGAAATAAGTGCTAAAAATAATTGACAGCCAATCTGCAAACGTAACACTCAGCTATATTTAGAACGTGTAGTCTCGAGATTAAGATGATGTAAACTTCTTTCTATTACAATCCCTTCCCATTTTTATTACCATCCCTTCCTATTTTTATTACAACCCCTTCTTTTTTTATTTTTATTACAATCCCTTCCTGTTTTTTAAATCCTGACACTCCTGTGCTCCTATTAAAAGTGAAGGACGTTCAGTCTGCAAAATAACTAAAATATATTTATAAGAGTAACAAGATGTACACTTGCTGTTTTGTACATCCAGAATCTCTTGAGCTCTCAGTGTGGGTTTATATTTGTGTTGATGTTGTGGATTAGAGAAGACGCTGTATTAAGCAGGTCACCTGTGTACCAGTGGGCACTCCTGATTATAACCTGAGCAACGTAGTCCAGTGACGCCTAGAAGTAGGTCAGACATTCCATCTGAGTGACTGATGCTCAACATGTCAGCAACTCAGGTCGTAAGATTTACCTGAGCCTAGCAATGTTCGTGATGAGGAGTAAATTGGCAATGTATGTTCAAGACAGAGGTTCAGGTGTGAGAAATTCTGTTTTCATAGGCCAAAACAAAATAATAGATATAACACAGATAAAGCCACAAACCTTTGTTGAAGTAGTGGTAATAAAAGGTCTAGTGTTCATTTCAGGTGTTCAGATAAAGAAAAAAAATATTTGAAATGGGTTGTAGAATGGTATTGTTCCATGCCACCTCTGAATTGTTGAATGACCATTGTTTAAATTTGGAATAGCTTGTGTGTAATATCCTGTTGCCGCCACACACCATTGAAAGTAATCTGTTAAATTCACAGGTGCTGTGCCACACCTTTTCCACCTGTACAACTGATACATTAATATAACTAACGGATCATTCATTGCTTGGTTATGGTGTAAAAATAAACATTATGTGTATTTCTATTTTCCAGACATGGCTGGAGCCGGAGGCAAAGTTACACAAACAGGCCAGACTAATGAGTAAGTTTTACTAGAGGAGGTGGATTGTACTGCGTCTCAGGACATTATTATGCTATGAAAATAAGGGAATTGGTTAACATACCCCCCTGAATATCTAATATCTTTGCACAAGGCAGGCTGTGTACATACATGTAGTGTTCAGCAGATACATGTGGCTGAGATCTGGAGAGAAAAAAAAACTAGACTGGGATCATTTATGTATGTGGGAAAATGCAGCTGTAAAATTTTGTATATGTATTTATATAGGCTTCAACATGACTTGTAACAGTTATTGTTTTGAATGAGAGAGTCATGAAAATCACTTAGTAGGTGTACTTTATATATAGTTGATGTGGTGTAATGACCTGGAAGCCTCTTACCAATGCGGTTACTGTCAGTTGAAGCCCAGCTCATGCTGGTTTCCTCTTTGGTCATATGTGGGAAGATCTGCCAACAGCCTGCATATAATCGTATGTTTCCCCCAGTCTCTGGCCAGTTTCCTTCCACCATAATCAGGGCCACCATCGTATAAGTGAAATATTCTTGAATGTGGAGTAAATCACCAATGAAATAAATAAATATTGTATATATATATATAATTGATGAAATTGTGGGTATCCACCTGTATAATAGACTAAACTGAATGAAAATCAGCAGATAAGTATGTAAGTTTATGGAAATGTGTTTTGTGCAAGTTTACATTAAGTTTAAAATGATGGACATTTATAACAGTGTGACGTGGTGATGTGCTGGAAACTTGAAAACTCATACCATTTTGTTTTCTATTTTCACTCAGTTTACGAGTAATCTGTATGATTCTTGTAACTCTACATCTTTGGTGTAATTCTGTCGTATGTTTTTCTTACTGTTTTTCAGAGGGCGGTTTAAATTTTATGTTTGGGGTCAAATTTTATCCACCTTATCCAACACAGTTGCGAGAAGATATGGCCAGGTAAGCATCACCCAGTGGAATGTTGTCAGATTCAGAGAGTGGAATTTACCTGTAGTCATATAAAATGTTCAGTTGTTCTGCTTTGCAGGGAACTGTATCCACTGATTCTCCGGGGATTTTTGCATCCAATTACTTCATAGAAAGTAAATGTGAACAAAAAGCTTAATATTTTCATCACTAATGTGTCAAAAGCTCAATTTATTTCATGAAAACCCAATACAAAATTTGTCTAAACTTAAATTTTCCGAAAGTGGGTTGAAAAAAACCCTGCTTGCATGCACATAATGAACACAGCATGTTTTCAGAATGTTTGGTTCTCTCTGCTTTCCAGGTACCAGATTTGCCTTCAGGTCCGCAATGACATTGCTACAGAAGCGTAAGTCTCATTTCTCCCACTGAAAGTATACACATACCCATCTCCATGCCATTCCATGGTTTCATTATGCTGAGGTAATTTAATGAACTTGGAACGTTTGTATTTGACATTTTACAAACATATGGGCATCCTGCGTTTCGTTTTATCCAGTAGGATTTATACTTGTGCATTTCGGGCCAAGGGAAATTGTTGTGTCAAATCCCTGTTAGGAAAAATTTGAGTCACTACACTTGTCAATGTGTGTTGTTGCTCTGCTGGGAAAGGATGAACTTGTCAGAAAAATGAGGTCAGAGACGTCCAAATGGTAGGTCCAGTTGGAAGTCAGTTAGGTTCGGTATAAATAAACTCGGGCTTCTCGTTATTTTTACTTCTCAGCCTCAACTGAACAGGTTTTGCTGTGGTTGTGTTGGGTATTAAGCTGTTTGATTCAATTTAGTTACCCAGTCCATAGATTGCATTAGATGCTTGTTGACAAATGTATTGCCAGAAAAAAACATGGAAAATATGAGGATGTGGTGAAAAATTTTGTTGTCCAGGTGAACCCTAGAAAATTGTAGATGCCTTGGGCAGTTTGTGTTTGAGTGTGTTATTCCTGTGAATACTGGAAGTACGGCAAATCAGATGGCGGAGCTAATCTCACTTTCTGTCAGCTTTACTACCAATATGACAACACTTTATGTGCTCTACCAGTATTGACCAGCTGGTATTGTTGTAGTGGGCGGCATCCGTCTGTCCATATCCTTGTAAACGTTTGTAATCTCTTGAACAGTTTGTCGTAAGTTCATCAAACTTACACCATGCTTACTCTAATTTTTTTGTTGTTGTAGGTTACCATGCACATTTCTGACACAAGCATTGCTGGGTTCTTACACTGCTCAGTCGGAGCTGGGCGATTATGATGTAGAGGAACATGGGGCAGGTTACAGTTATTTGGATGTGCTGCGATTTGCGCCAGAACAATCCACGGCACTCCTCGAAAAGATAGCAGAACTTCATAAAACGCACAGGTAAATATGGCACAGCTGTGTACTGACAGCACTAGGAGTACTCGTCATTTCTAGCCTGCCAACAGGTGCCTGACAGTTTGGAAAACACCCCAGTAATGAAAGTGGCATGACTCAAGAGACCATCTATATGGGGACAACATGGTCTTTCCACTTCATCCAAAGGGTTGTTTTCAAAAATGTCAGGCACGTATTGGCAGGCTTGCACTTGTGACAAAGAGAAATCCTGTTGATATCAGTGTTGGTTTTCATAGAAGTGTACTGTTCTTGCTTTCCCCCCCACCCCTCCCCCCCAAAAGACAAAGATAACATTGTTTTCACCCAGTGGTCACTCCAAATCCAGCCATGTCAAGGATAATTGAAAATTGGCAGTTTTTCAGAGGTAGATAATAGCCCAGAGTAAGAAGTCTGTAACATAATTAATGTTTGTATTATTCTTATTCATGGACAAGATCATCGGTGCCCAGTTTAAGATCTGGCTGATCAGATGCCAGTGTCTGCCAGAAATCTGTTCAGGTTGCGAGCTGTTTTTAAATTGGGTACAAAAAACAAAGTCAAAAAAAAAAAAAAAAGTGGTGACAGAAAATTTCAGTGTTGTGAAGAAAATGATGCATTATTTGTGGCTCTTTCTATCTTTGAACAGAGGGTTAACACCAGAGCAGGCAGAATATCATTTTCTGGAAAATGCCAGAAAGTTGGAATTTTATGGCGTGGAATTCTTCAACTCAAAGGTAGATTGATAAGTTGAAAAAACTTTGTTTTGATGCGGTTTCTGAATAGCATGTTTCAGTGTTTGGCTGTTGGCAAGTAAAAGTCTAGAGTAATTCTCTCTATAGTTTATTTATGTTGTTCTCATTAAGTAAAAGCACTGTTGAGAAACTGTAGATATGCATAATCCATCTGAGAATGAAGTACATGTGTGTAATTTTGAAAGGGGTTAAAATAAACAACAGTAATCTGTGATAATAACAGAGGTGCTTCTGAGATTTTAGCAGTTAGTTAAGTAGATTGCTTTTCCTTCATAAAGCTCCTAAAAGTCGAATATTCTGCAACTGTTCTAACTGTTGTTATTTCAGGATTCGGAGCAACCAAATGTTCTGATTCGCCTCGGCGTGGGTGCACGGGGGTTGTTGATCTACAAAGAGCGCAGGCAATTAAACCGCTTTGCCTGGCCCCAAATTCTTAAAATGTCCTACAGCGGGAGAATTTTTTACATTACACTCAGGCCTGTGGAGGTTAGTAATGAAACGTTAGTTATTTTTCTGATTGATGTTTTATGCCGTAGTCATAAATATTTCACTTTAATGAGCAATCTTTCGGCCTGTGGAGAGTTACGAGATGGGTTTCCGTTGGGTGAAGCAGTTTATATTGGTGTTCAGCAGACTTCATGTTGGACAGAGCAAGGAAGCAATCAAACGTATCTAGCCACAATGAAAAGCCGAGTGGTCCAGTGATTTGATTGGTAACATGATAGTCTGAACTACGTCTTGGCATGTGCCTAAATTGTTGTCTCTATGGCCTGTTAATAACTTCTGTTTCCTGTGCTTTTCAGTTCCAGCCCTACCAGAACGTAATTGGGTTTAACATGGAAAACAGCCATGTGGCTAAACACATCTGGTGGATTTGTTCAGGACATCACACATTCTTCAGGTAAATGCTAAGTTGTCTCCCTTTAATAGCACACAGACTTCTGTGATGAAGGATCGTGTCTTTGACGTGATGCTCCAATGGAGTCGCCCAACCACAAGAAGACGCAGAGTATATATATACATTCTAAGGACTCCCGTTGTTATATGACTTAAAAAAGTTTGTACATTGTAAAACGCAAACATGCATACATACATTCCTATTAACTTTATCCTCCAGTGAAGTCCAAGTCATTGTCTAAGAACACTGGCATTGTGCCTGTCACGGGCCATGACTTTCTGTTGCCAAGCCGTGGCCCATGTCAGGCAAATATACAGCCAGATGATAAACTCTCTAGAAGACATTTCTGTAAACTGTCAGTTCAGAACTGCATTTAACCAGTCATAATCAGTGTGGTTATAAGTACATGTAGGTCAAGCAAATGTCCGGCACAATCAGTACTTATGTTCAGTTTTTGTGGCATTTCACAGTTGCTTTTACCCAGAATGGAGTGAAAAGTAATGTTGTGAGTGATAAGATATTGAGCAAGCGGGATTCTATCCGTTACGGGTTTCCCTTCAGCTATACAGGGGAACAACTTCCCAGGAAATATTGCACAGCAGGCAACTAACAGTGTGCATGATTTCTTTTTCTTCCCCCACAGGCTCAAGGATCCGGACGTCCTGCCAAGGTCGAGCTCGCTCATCTCGTTCGGGTCCAAGTTCCGGTACTCTGGGCGAACGCAGCATCAAGCCAGTCATCGAAATGTCCCCAGAAGTGCTTCTATGTTGTCCTTAGGGTCAAAGTCCAACTTTTCACAGAGCGGCAGGTTACACAGTCAAAGCCAGCGCATCATGTAACCATGACAACTGGAATCACAGCATCTTCATCTCTATACAAGGTATTAATCTGTCCAGCCAACATTGAAACTTGGTTTTGCTAGGACATCAAGTCTGCAGCCACCCTCGGCTGTTCACAAATTTAATTGCATCCTGGTATAATTGCAATAATGCACTGGAAAGAGTACAGTTAGGTGAACATGTATTGTACAAGTAGGATTGAGTGGAAAAAATATGCTGAGACAGTTTCAGCTTTTTTTTCTTTTTCTTTTTTTACACTATTAATATTCTAATGAGGTCTGTAAATTGTCCAACATATATTCATTTATGTCTGAATTTAGTTACACAAAGGTGCAAATTTGAACATGTATTGTACAAGTAGGATTGAGTGGAAAAAATATGCTAAGACGGTTTCAGCTTTTTTTTCTTTTTCTTTTTTTACACTATTAAAATTCTAATGCGGTCTGTAAATTGTCCAACATATATTCATTTATGTCTGAATTTAGTTACACAAAGGTGCAAATTTTATGCATGTGAAACTTAAGTTTGAAGAAGTTTGATACACAGTTAATGTGTAGATCTCTGGTAATTTAAATATATCCTGGTGAATTCTTGAATCTCCAACACTGAAGGCTTATTATAATCTGAAGCAAAAACTTCTCATTACTCTATGTTTACCGTTTATTTTACATTTTTCCAAACTCTTTTCATTTCAGCAGCGTCACATTTTCGTGTACTTCACCTGAGCATCTTTTGCAAACCCTTGTTGATGATGTAGAACCTACAAGCGGATCAACTGTTACCGTGCTTGCAAAAATACGTAGGTCAACACGTGAAAAAGTATAACAGTAGTTTCTGGCAGGCTTGCAGAAAACGTCATCACAGACAGTTACAGAGTGAACGAAGCGACCATACAAGATGTTTGGATCCTGAATTTGATGCATTGCTAAAAGCTGATTCATTCTAATGTATGGTGGATCAGATTGGCTAAAGCGGATTTCGCCTGATGTTTATGGGTGTCAGATTGAAGCAGAAGGAATGGCTTATTGTGGCATCTAGCAGTATTGGTGCTTTCCGACTTGGACATCCTTCCTGGTCTGATGTGCCGGAAGATTGCATGAAAGTCGTTACCCTCTCATTGAAGAAAGCACAGCACACTATCCCCTTTCTATTTACAGCGCCTAACACCTTCCCGTCCAGATGTGCAGAGGCATACGTGTGAAGTGTGCCGTATATATATTTTTGTGATCTGTTGCCTTGAGCCCCTGGAATGCTGAACCTGTAGGACGTGTTTCCGCCAAAACGGGGGAATGTCTTGTTGATAGCCTTTGTGGATACACTGGGGACAAATGTCAAATGACAAATGTCATGTCACTTCATTATTACATGAACCTGTATTCAAAGCTTCAGACTGTTGGCCTTTCATCATTGCAGTGGCTTAACGATTTCTACACAAAACTGCACTTGTTCATATTAAGTCTTTACTTTTTGTGTGAATATTAATAATCCCCCCCTCCCTCCCATCTGTGTTTTAAAGGTTGTAGGAAGTGCACATCAATCATGTTTTACACAAACATTAAGGAAGCTTGGACCAGCAGTGAGATACCTCCTAATTTTCGCTAGAGATACGTAAAGTTTTATGAAACATTTTTTTCCAATCACACACTGGCTCCATCATGTTTTCAGTGTTTTAATAGGGTACTTTAGTTTTATCACACAAGGTTTTTTCAACGGCTCATTAGATCTTGAAATGCTGTCTTTAGGAAGGGCATTGACTCATCTGCAATATCCCTCCACCTCCAAAAATGTTCCCAGCCCCAGGAAAATACCCTGACCCACTTAAGGTATAGAGGCAGTGAGGGAGGTCCTGAAGCGTCAAGGGAAGCAGTCGTTTGAACAACTCAGGCAGAACAACAGTATCCCACATCATACATGCCATACTTTTCTTCATCTCTGTTCATTTGTCACTTGAGCATCTTATGTTACTTTTTTTGAGTTGATTTTACACATGTGGTGATTTTATGTTGATTCAGTTTAATTTGTCTTACCGTAGTTTCCATCTACAGTAAGATAAATGAAGAATACAAGTATTTTCATAAAAACATGTTACATTTTACTTTGATTTAGAAACCATTCATATCACTTTTATACATATGCTAAAGGTGAAAATACTGATTACAAATTGAAATTGTAACCGTTCCTTTATTTGTATATATACAATATAAGTGCATCAGTGTATATTGTGATAGCTTATAAATACATGTAGATTGTATAGAAACAAAGAAGTCTATATGTGTGTATATATATGTATGTAATTTTATCATAGTTGTGTTTATTATTTTTTGGGGGGGTGCCTTTTTTGTTAATACTATGTTTTGCATTGACAAAATGTACAATTATGTATGTTTAAAGAATTCCTAATTTGTTTTGTTATGTCTTACATATCAGTTCATAAATTTACCATATTTCTTTCTGTATACATTCCTAATTTGTAAAAAGACCATTTTTTGATATTTTTTCACCCCCAGCTATATATATATTTGTGCAGCATATGTTGTCACTGTAAGAGAAAAGTGGGATTTGCACAAAAATTGGACAAGGAAACCTTGCGGACCTGTGTTTTAGAAAGAGATGGATATTCAAAATTGTTAATTGGTTAAAAGCGAAACCTATCTCTAAAAGTACTCGTCTTTTGTCCTCATCAAGAAGATGTCCTTTCCCTTAATATCAAAAATTGGTGTCTGCCAACACGCTATATCTTGTTTCAGATGTACGCAATTCAAAATGGCAATATTAAATTGTACGGTAATTATATAGGCTATTATTCAAAGTTAGCAGTGGGAAACATCGATCAGAGAGGCAGAAGAAACACTGAAATGTGTGAATGTGATAAGTGGTTCTGAAGTCTTCACAGACATTCCGGTATTTTCATGTGTTACCAGTTTTTTACCAGTGTTTATTGTCTTTATTTTTCCACGTTAACTATACATGTACATACACCATTGGACAGGCACAGTTTAGAACAGATTTCAGGGACTTGGATGATTGTGATTTTTTCTTCACTGCAGTTTTTAAACAAAAACTGTAATATCAAACATTTACCACACATCTTGAAGCTGTGTATTTTATTTCTCCCATTATGGCATATTAGATAGGTGGGAACTTAGTAAGTGATTGGAGCCAATCGAGAGTTAATATGAAGTCATGAAATCTGTTGAAAAGGATAGAATGTAATTAATTATCAAGGTTGAAAGAAGTTGCCTTATTCAATAGTGCATTGTTAATTGAAATTCATCCCAGTTTGCCATGCTGAATGAAAATGAGTTAACCTTTTCCCATGAAATATACATTAATAATTTGTATCATAGGAAATATTCTTGAAAATAAATTTCAGCAGTTGTACCAACATGTTTTGGATTGTCTTTGTGTGTTTTGACCAGGTTATAGGACCAGTTTTACTGCTGTGGATATGTATATATATTGAGGTAGAATTTGAAATGAACCTTTGAGGTTTTAATAATGGAACATATAATTGCCCTCGGTGTTATTATAAAGTTTTTGTGCTTACTTAGATGTTATTTACTGGATACTCAAGAACTCCAGAATAGCAGAGGAAACCAGAATCCTTAGATCAACTATTAACCTAATGCCATTGACACGCTATATATGGTTTCATTTAAATCAAATTTATTCGCCTTCTGTCAAAGTAGATTTTCTGCATCAGTGTGAATTGACATGGACACTCGGTTCAATGAGGGTTTGAAAGGTGTATTTGGTGTAAATCCCTTCCTAATGACGTACGTGGTACGTATGTCATACTTCCGATATATCTTCGAAAATCTGTGACTTGAGCACATTCGCATTCGTAATCAAATTGAGTTAGTTTAGCAGAATGGAACCATATTCCCGTTGACACGCTGCTTAACTGAACCAAATTGAATGGGATCAAGAGCCTCCGTGGCTCAGTCGGTTAGGGCACTATCGCAGCTCAATGACACGAAGCCTCCCACCAATGCAGTCACTGTGAGTTCAAGACCAGCTCATGCTGGCTTGCTCTCCTGCCGTAAATGGGAAGGTCTGCCAGCAACCTTCAGATGGTCGTGAGTTTCCCCCAGGCTCTGTCCAGTTTCCTCCCATTATAATGCTGACCGCCGTGGTATAAGTGAAATATTCTTGAGTACAGTGTAAAGCACCAATAAAATAAATACATGGAATCAAATTCCTAAAACCAATTACAAATGTGAAGTGCATTAATACACATACTGTATGTGACCAACTCTGGTGTGTCTACAACTCAACTCAGTGTGACTGAATGTGCAGCGATGCGCAATCCTGTTCTGGTGTGTCCATTTATTTATGTATTTACATACAGTAACTAACTTGTCTTTGTATTTGTGGCATATTGACGAGTCCCACAAGCACTAAGGGCTGGGGTGTAGTGAAAGGGCTTCCTATCACCAAGGCTCCAGGAAAGTAGGAATTCCTTGTAGGGGAACAGACACTCCATGCCTCTGGAAACCCATATGAGAATTCCATTAGGGAACTGAAAGATGTAGAATGTTGAAAGGGAACAGTGTTTTGTGTATTAGCAGTTGTCAAGTAACTTGTTTAATTATATGTCTACAGAAAATCATCGACCAGCTGCTCCTCAAATCATGTGACATATTTTGGATTTAATTACACCTCTGTAATTATGTCGTCATGAAAGTCTGTTTGCTACAAGAACAGGCCGGGATATGACGGAAATAATGCTGAAAGGGAAATTTAACCGCAAAGGAAAGGAGCAACCAACACAATTGAACGGTGCAATTTGAACTGGGTTGCAGGTGGGTATTCAAGGGAAACAACCTTGATGTGATATGAAGAGGGAGGATGTAGTGGAGTTATTCCCCTTGAACAGCTGCCTTCTGGTGCTACCGCGGAACGGCTATCGGCGAACCTCAAGGTAAATGAAACGTTGCAATATATCAATGCGATAGATTATAAGAAGATTACAGGTGTGCTATAAAGTGATAGCCTTCTGAGAAAGATAAGATTTTGCTGGAAGATGCATTATGTCACTTGGTATTCCTGACCATGTGCTTCACTTCTCTATGGTGCATAGATATGATTATTTGGGACCCAATTGTCGTTCGAGGCAACATTAACATGATTAAGACGTTTCAGTTTTGGACAGAAAAACCTGTTATTATCGTCATACTGATTTTTATTTTCGACATCAAACTGTCGGAAACTTGTGGTAGATTTAAATGTATGCTCTATCGAACTGGTGACTTACCTGGCCGCTTGCAAAGCGGCAATATGTAGCGATCATTTTATTTTCACTTTCGTTTTGGCGTGGACTTTCCCATTTTACTCGGCGTCACAGCTCACTCCGATATCACAAGTATCCTAAATATAGCTCAACGCGAATTGGTCCTGTCCAGGTGGTGATGCAGCAATGCATTATAGCACGAGTCCTATTTCTCTGTGTTTTTCTTTTTTTTTTTTTTGGTTTGTTTTTTCAGACCAGAGCCTGTACTGGTAGATGATACATGTACAACTACATGTACTACCAGCTAGAATGAACGGACACAGTGTTGAAGACCGAACACGTGTCACTATGAGAGCCTGCCACGGGATTCTTGGAGGAGTTACCAAATAACTATCAGACTAGATGCACAAGATTAGGAAAAGTTTACCTACATATTGTATTTTATTAGAGTGACAGTGTTTTGTATTACATTCGGAGAAACAGCTGTTTCAATGAACTTAGCTGGAAAGACTTATATAAGACTGTCTATCCTTAGTTTATCCTTTCCCTTCCCCACCTGTGGGCTGGTTTGTCAGTCCAGGCGACTTATGTGCTTGTCCGAGGCATTTACATGGCCGTATTCAGTTGATGTTGGCTGGCTGACAGGAAGAAGTTCTCACTTCGATTATATTCAGGCGTGTAAATCAGCTTCAAGGTTTCATAATCTGTTGTTTGCTCCGGCTTATACCAAGTTGCAGCAGACTCGCGTGAAGTTACCCTTGATCAGCCCAGCTCCTGGTTTTACCAAACAGAAAAAGACAGATTTTGCGAGTGTTCAGTTAGGAACATATTCATGTAGTGACACACTTTGCACTGTGCTGTTCAATCACTGTACTGTTCTAAGATCACTGTCACTTTACAGTAAACTCAGCATGGCAGAAAAGCTTGAAGACTCTGGTGTTCTGATGAATGAGGATTCATCAAACTGTGAAGACCAGACTCAGTTGACTGTAGAGCCACATTTACAAGAACCTGATTCCCAGATGCCAAATCTTGACTCACTTTTTGAGTCACAGTTTGTGGAACAAGATGATTCTGGTTTGATGGAAATGGTTGAAGCTGCTTCATCAGGACCTGCGAGTGAAAAGCAAACGGTTTTGCCAAAACCCTTACTGGCTGAAGTGGCCAGTTTGGTCAAACATGGTAAAGTCAGCGCAGAGGGAGGAAGCACAACTGATGGAACAGCTGAGGTATTCAAGACCCCTTCAAAGAAAATAGTCAAGAAATCCAAGGAAAGGGAAAACAAGAAAAATCATAGGGAAGGTGCTGAAACAAGAGAAGTCACTGTTTCCCCTGAAGGTTTGTATCTTTGTGTGCATATAGCAGATAGATACAAACAAGCTTGAAGAACTGTCTGAACAGCTAGCTACACGTAGAAGCGATAGCTTAACATGGATTGGTGACTGACTGGCATTGTCGCTTAACATCACACTGAAAGATTAATTGTTCACTAAATATTTGTGGGTGGAACAGGAATAAACCACTGCAGGGACTCTGGCAATTTGTCAGTGCTTGAAGAGCTTGCCCATTCATGATGTATATGTTCATATACAGACTTTCCACATCACATGGAAACCAGTGATCTTCAATCATCACAAGGCCTGACATGTACAAGGACTGATCAGTTGATGGCTAATTACCAAAAACAAGTCACTTGTAACGCGAATCACATTTGACTTTTTGTTTTCCATGACTGCCTAATTCATGTAATTTTCTCTCCACCCCCACATCACTCATTATTTTATTTTTGTCTTTACCACAAATTGCCTCAAACATGTCAGAATTTGAAATACATTCTAGAGCTAAAATATTAAATGATGATGAAAGATGGAGCCATTTCACTGCCTGCACCAGTTTTCCAAAATATTGTGATGGGGAAGCAAGGAATCAAGTGCAGTTGGCCTAAAATTCCCTGTCCAGGGTCAGAATTGAACCCACACCTCTTGTGACTTATGGTTCACTTACAAAGCAATATAAAGGATTTATTTATTTATTTGATCGGTGTTTTATGTTGTACTCAAAAATATTTCACTTATACAACTGCGGCCAGCATTATGGTAAGAGGAAATTGTACCCGGGGAAACTGAGTCTGGGGAAACCCACAACCATCCGCAGATTGCTGGAGGTCCTCCACTTGCATGGTTAGGGAGGAAGCCAGCATGGGCTGGACCTGAACTCACAGCATCTGCATTGGTGAGAGGCACCTGGGTCATGACACCGCACTGGCACCCTAACAACCTTGGCCATGGAGGCGCACTCCTTAAAGAATTATGTGTAAAAGTGCATATATGCTGGATGTGTGCCTATAAAGAAAATAAAATGAATATTACCCCAAGAGTTTCTGTTAAAGTGTACACCAAAGTTCATAAACTTTGAGCCTCTTTTTACCTGTAGCTGTCCAAAGATGATTAAGATCATGTTCCTTTGTTTCGTGTACGTCCTAGACCCTATCACTTCTTCGACTTCACCAAGGAGGTTTCCATTATCTCAAATCAGCCAATCTTTTTTTTTGTTTTTGTTGCTTTTTTTCAGGTAAAAGTGGCTCTTCATCATCATCATCATCGCCGGCTGTTGTCCAGGCAACAGAAGATGACCAACCACCTGTTGAAGGCATGGCTAAATTACATGCAGGTGGGCTTTCATTGCATTTTGCTGTACAGGGAGTTTTTATTCAGTGTATTCGGAGTCATGATGGTGTAATGAGTTTTGGTGTTTTTGAAACAACAGGTTTTTCCATGAATCAAAGTTGGACTCGGATAGAATTGTAAAAAAACCTTAGGAGCATATCTGCAATTTAACGGCTTGTTTCTGTAAACACTTTATACTGTAAATATCATTTAAACATCACCCAGATCCAGGAACATGGATGAGAATTTAAAATTTTAAGTGTCAAGCATGGGGTTGAAATGACAATTCCATTTAATATGGAAATATCTAATTCAAAGTTTTCATTTACCATGGTGATTGTTTGTGGAAATATTAGAGTCGGGCAAAGACATGAAGTGGCCCTTTAATGGAAAAGTGGTGTCCGTAAAGTCATTCGTTCTTCTCCGAGGTTTTTGTCATAGCTTAATGTGGTCAGTGTTCCTTGCCAGTTATTGAATATTATATTCATAGCGGTCACTGCCAAAGTAGATGTCAGGGAACAAATATCTCATCCAGTATTCAACCAGAGCATGACTCCAATGGGGCTTCATGGCGGAGGGGTTTAGTGCACCAGTGTAGTGTAATGACCCAGGTGTCTCACAATACTGCAGTCCCTGTGAGTGCACCTCACGCTGGCCTCCTCTCGGGCTGTATGTGAGGGGGCCCGCCAGCTACCTGCAGATGGTCGTGGGTGTTGCCTGGGTTCTGTCTGGTTTCCTCCCACCATAATGTTGGCCGCCGTCGTATACATGTAAGTGAAATAGTCTTGAGTACGGCATAAAACACCAATCAAGTAAATAAATAAATAAATAAATCAGAACCAGGGTTTACCGAGAAATGTGAAAGAGGGTGTCCAAACAGGCCTTTCAGAGGCCACTGTGTTAGGATGTGGGTTCAATGGTTAAACTGTACTGGAAACAATCATTTCTAATACATGTGGTGTTAATTTCTCTTTTCACTCACTCTTATTGCTGCTGGCCAACTCTTTGCTTATCACTAAATGGTTTATGATCATTAGGCTTTGGATTTTGATAACACTCTATCTGTCTCGCTTCATTTGTGTGTGGGTTTCATTACACAGGTGGGAAGAAAAGGAAGAGAAAGAAGAAAAGTAAAAGCGATGGAGATGAAAGTAAAGTTGACACAGAAACTGGCAGTGAGCCAAGTAAGCCCCGCAAAGGTGTCCCCACTCACTTCATCTCTATACAGATCAATAATCCACAGGTGAGTTTGACCAAACAGGAGAGTCAGACAAAACAGGCCAGTCTAATCAAACAGATGAGACTAGCCAGGCAGATGAGTCTTGAGTAAACAGGTGAGTCCAACTGAACAAGGCAGTGGATTTCAACCTGACAGGTAACCCAGCAGGTGAATACAACCACATAGGTGAGTCTAACCTTGTAGGTGAATACAACCACCTAGGTGAGTCTAACTTTGTAGGTGAATACAGCCAAACAGTGCAGTCTAACCCAACAGGTGAGTCCCACTGAACAGCCAAGTCGAACCCAGCAGGTGAATCCAACCAAACATTAGAGTCTAACAAAGCAAGTGAATCCAACCGAACAGGTGAGTCTAACCCAGCTGGTGAATCCAACCAAACAGGTGAGTCGAACCCAGCAGGTGAATCCAACCAAACAGGTGAGTCAAACCCAGCAGTTGAATCCAACCAAATTGGTGAGTCAAACCCTGCAGGTGAATCCAACTGAACAGCGAAGTATAAACATGCAAATGAGCCTTGCTAAACACGTCAGTCCAACCTAACAGGTGACTCCACCAAAAATCTCAGGCCAACCGATGAGTCCATCCAAGCAGGTAAGCCTAGCTAAACATGTCAGTTCAGCCAAACAAGGCGAGTCCACCGCACAGCTGAGTCCAATCAAACAGGTGAATCCAGCCTAGATATAGGTATGCTCCATGCTGGAGGAAAATGCTTACATAGTATTACTTGGCCTGTCACCTGTGAAAACAGAAAATTGGGGATGCAATGTTTTCAGCCAAAATAATTGTATACATCAGCATGTATCATGTACAGCCACACAGTTCATGAAAATGTTTCTCACAAAAAAATAAATATGGATAAATACATGTACATGTGTGTGTTAATTGATACCTGTATGAATGAGTTTTTCACAAAATAATCCTATACATGTATACAGGCACATGTGAAAGTGTTCTTAGTGACAAAAACCCAACATATCTCTAGACATATGAAAAGTATGTGAATATTTTTTTTTTCAGACAAAACTACTCTTCATACTCCTCTTTTGACAAAAATACCCTAAATGACCAAAAATTTCTTTCATGACTTATTTTTCCTGATTATGAGAGTTGTGTTGATTTTAGAAATGTGTTTTGAGGTTGGTTTGGTAGGTAGGTTGATATCCGACTTGAAAAAAATAAGTTTAAGCTCCAAAAATAAGACTGGATGACGTCAATTTCTGTCTATAAATGTGCTTATTTGGGGTCGAAATTTTAAGTTATTTAGGGTAAGTAGGAAATCTACACAGCTGTATATAAAAGCGTTGGTAGCATAATGAATAACCCTAAGTCGATATAGAGTAGACTGGTAAAAACAGCTTCAAGAAACACCATGGAGCACATGGATTCTTAAATTGATAAGAAAATAGCAAAATAGACTGTTTAGCACAGTCATGCTGTTTTTGCAATGCTTTACACACGTGTATGTGGCATATAACACAATCTGCTCCAGGAGTTTAATCAGAACGAGCATGGAATAAAACAGTGAACCATAAAATGAAACAAAGACAAAAAGAAAACTGATGATCCTAAATTTTGAAAACAGGCACCTTAATTCTTCTATTTTGGGGGGAAAGATGTTAGTACTACTGAAAGCCAAAATTCAGTTTCTCTCTCAGTTTATTCAAAAAAGTAAACATAAGGATGTATTATTCATTAGATGAACTAACCATGTTTGAAAAAAGAAGGCACTCTGTATTCCGTTTACAATTACAGATATGTTGGCTAAAAAAGTGCAAACCAGATGTCCCCAAAATGAGAAGAGTTAGGGTACATATGTAATGGTCCTTATGTGAATACAAAACCATTCACTGCCATCTGTAGCTCTACTGGTCAGAAGAGTTTCTGTGTTTGCGAGTTCTTCAGCATCTGTCCGTCTCTCTGTCTGTCTGTCTGTCTGTCTATCTGGCATATGTTAACTGTTCCTTAAAAACGCTACTTCTGCAGTTTTTGTCCAATTTTAGCAAAACTTGGTTAAGTACATACATAATTCATAGTATGGATTTTCCATTTCCCTGACTGGTTGTACGTCTCTCCGTCTGGTTATCCAGAATATTTTAACATTTCTTTCAAAGAACTACTTTTTACTGTTACAGTTTTTTACCAATTTCAGCAAAACTTGGTACAAGTGAATCAAGATGCATATTTTGTGGTATTGATTTTCAGTTTTGATTGTCTGTCGTCTGTTATACGTACATAATTTGGCAATCAGCTGTATGATAATTTTGTCCCAACTAGTATAGCTGCTCTCTGCTTATCAGAGAATCTGGTTAAATTGATGTTCTTCACATCCTGTGTGTGAGGTAAGGATTCCATGTCCTTCATTTCATTTTTTTTAGAAAAAAACACACTAAGCGGTTTTTGCAATCCAAATATCAGACTCAGATTTTTACTCCAGATACGCTCAGGAATGGCTGAGGTTCAGCAGGCAATAGTAGCTGTGGAGAAGAAGATGGAGGTAGCCATGGTTTCCACGGCAACGGCTCATTTAACCTTGATGGTGATGAGACTGGAAACAGATGAGGATATCAAAAGGTTCAAGAGTCATCTGATTATTTTACCATATTCTGACAATGAAAGCAAGGTCGTGAGACATTTTTAAGTCAAAAATTAGAGTTGGTACCCCATTTGTCTGTACGTAAATAATAAACGGTTGTTTTGGGGGGGTGAGGGGGGAGTGGTCAGAAATGCTAATATCGGCATTCTTCTTTACTATCACTCTTATACTATTATTATATTGAATGCTTTAAATAAAAGGAATCCAAAAAAAATGAAGTTGTGATGAGTAAAACGACCATTAAAACTGTATTTGAAAATACCTTCTCATTTTTTTCACATTTTTTTTTCACCAAAGTAAATGCATTCAAATGTTTTGATCGTACAGTGGGTTTTATGGATCACATCGATTATGCGTGTAGGCCTTGACATCACACCAGCCTATCTCTTGTCGTAAAGCAGAATTTAAATATTATGTTAGCTTTTCTATACAAAGGGACACATTACAGGAGACAGCACAGTTCACAAGAACTCAATTTATTTTACCTGAACATAAAGGTGTAAAAAAAGTTTCGTGACATCATTTCTTAAATCAGAGAAGGTATTTTCAGGTGCTGTTTTTAATGGTCTTTCTGCTCACCATAACCTTTTCCCTTTGAGATATTTCTGAAAATAATGAAAAACCAAAACGACTTGTATGTAACAAAATTTTGTTGTGAGATGAGATGTTGGTGGTTGTCATATTAGATGCACTGGTATATAGTGAACACTGGAATATGGATGAGTCAATAAATTTTGTGACATTCAGCAGAACTTCCCAAGCATTTAGCATTTGTCAGACATGTATGTTTGCCCTGCATCCAACTGAGTTCTGCTTCTGTTGGCAGGGCCAGTGATTCGCTAGACAAGTGTGTGAGTGACCACTGGTCAAACTACTCGCAGGGATCAGACCAGCTAGAGTTGGAAGTCAGTGGACTGGGTCATTTTGACCACACCGTGCTGTTTGCTAACGTCAGCCCTGGTCCTCAGCTTGAAGAGCTCCAGAAAATAGCTAGTACATCAATGTTATATCCTGTCTTTGTTTTTTTTAATCTTTACATGATGTGTTTAAAAGAGACTTTACCCATGTATATTAGAATAGCTCAAACAATCGCCTGTAGAAAAAATAATCAGCCTGATCTCTGCATGTGATGCCATTTAAATTCATGTGAAAATTTCACCAGTTTTCTAATGTGGTTCGCTTTATGACTTTTTCAAACTTTATAGTCTGATATTTCCTGAAAGGCAATAATTTGGAATACCAGAACTAACCTAAAATTTTGTCCACAAAATTACATTTTTAGAGGCAAATTAATGCCATGAAATGTTATTCTTGATGCTGAAACTGATACTTTTGAAGGAAGGGTATCATCCTGTCTACCAAGCAACCCCCCCCCAAAACTCGCTAAACTCTGCAGAGTTCTCAGAAGCTGGACGAATGTGCAGTGATGTCATGGATGGTTTTTTTTAGGTCATTTAGGGCATACTTGGTAAATAGCAAAAATATCATTTGATAGCTAATTTGAATATTTTGAAAAAACCCAGTGGGTTAATATTTATGTTTTTATGTTCGTGTTTGTTGCACAGGATAGAATCTTGAAGTGATATTTTGCCTTGTTGTATTTCACAGAAAGTGTAGAAAGCTGCTTAGCTGATGACGATGTGCAAAAGGCCGATCCAAAGCCGTTTAAACCCCACATTACTCTGATGAAATTTTCTGGCAAAAGAGGACAGATTTTAAGAAAACAAGGTATGCTTAAGAAATTTTCACTTAAATGTGTAGGAGAGAAACCAAATTTACAACTATTACTTAACAAAATTTAGCACACCCCACAGTTATTGGATTGGTCTGCCAGCAACCTGAGGATGGTCGTGGATCTCCCCTGGGCTCTGCCCGGTTACCTCCCACCACAATGATGGCTGCCGTCATATAGGTCCAATATTGATGAGTAAGGCGTCAAACACAAGTCAAGTAAATAATCAATATTTTTGACGAATCAAGCGCTGTAGTGGTTCAACAGCTATGTCATACACATTGACCATAGCTCGGAATATGGCTGCTTTTGCTAGACTCACAAATTATGCAATATTTTCCACTAAGCAGCAATCATATGGAAATTTTACACTTGATCAAGCCCTCTGATCCCTTGAAATGTTCCACCTGAGGGCCAGAATTGTTTTTTTGTATGAAGGCATTCCTTATCCACTGTTACCATCACAAAAGAATACTCAGATATTTATTAAATACTTTTAGCTGTTATTATTTAGACAAAAAGGATGGAAATAATATACTAATTTTTTTTTGCAGCTTCATATCTTACTTTTAATCCTTTACAAGTCAACATATTCCCGATGTGAAGTAAGAAGGTATTCAAAGAAATTTAAAATTTGTCTTTTTCAGCCAGTCAGTAAGGTTCTTTCGAGGTTCGAAAGTGACATAGAGAAAAAAAAATTTGAAAGAAAAATTAAAGCAGGAAATTCAGATCTGGGGAACCAAAAAGTTGCATTCACACTGGACCCCTGATTTTAATCATGGAATCCCAACTTCTGAACTGATGTACCCGATTTTAATTTGTCATTTTTTATCAAATGTCACTTTTAGGACTTTTTAGATGTTATTACAGGGTGCCCCAACTTTGAATGGCTGAGAAATTGCCTTTTCTGCAACTTAGGGGCTTCGTAGGCCTAACAGCTGCTAGATCCTCACCAAATGTGCTGGGATAGACTTTTTTTAATGCCTGCACCCTGCCACTTTTAATCTATACAGGCATTCAGTCACTGTGGCCTTTAACGACCCAGCACCTGTCATGCAAATCCCAACTCCCAGTGCCCCAAAATAGCTGAGAACACATTTACGATAATTTAGAGTCACAGAGCTTTCAAGGCTTAGGCGGCCTTGGGTTCTCGCCTGATATGTTTGGATAGACTTTTAAACTCGAAGTGCCGAATTTCAGTCGTTTAAAACATTTGTTTGTCGTGTCATTTAAGGGCTCGGTACTTTTTTAGATCCCAACTCTCAGTGCCCCAGAAAGTCTGAGAACTCATCTACCGCTATCAAGGGTCACGAAGATTCCAGGTCCTTGGTAACTCCTGGACCCTCACCTTATGTCCCAGGATATATTTTTATACTCAAAGTGCCCAATTGAAATTTTTTAAAATGTTAATGTAACATTTCAGTACTGTTTAGATCCCATCTACCGGTGCCAAAACATGGCTGAGTACTCATTTAGTCTCAGTATTTCAGAGGCCTATACGTGCCTCCTTGACCCAGGCCAGACATGCTGAGATAGACTTTTATGCTCGGAGCGTACAATTTTAATATTTTAAAAAGTTCATTCATCATATCATTTAATGATGGACGGTGCTCTTCAGATGATTTAATGACGTTACCCGGCCGGCATCACTTCAGTGTTCTAGCTTTAGTTGAAAGTTACATATTACGCTCTTGTAAAACCGTTGTCACTACGTGAAAGCCTTTCTAATTCTGATAAAGTGGCACTGCTTTAGTCTCCAAGCCTTCTTCGGACAAAATTCATAATCAGCTTGTGTAAATCTGTCATGACTGTTAAGAAATACCTCGGCCTGGGGCAGTTTTGCATGAGGGAGGTCCGTAAGGTCATATCGGTGTCTTCAGTATACTGCTGATTGCAGTGTTTCTCCAAAGTAAGGCCTTACGATCCTCTTAGCTGACCTCAAATTGGCACCGTTTTGCATGTTTTGCACTGTTCTATGCAATCATTGTAAAATTGGGACACAGTCACCGTCCAGTGCTCACCTCTCGGAGGTACAAGATGAAAATGGCAAACATCATACTTACACGTTCCGTTCTCTGGAATGGAGAAAATAGTAACTTGAAGAAAACACATCAGCTGGAAACAGAGGCCGAGTGCTAGATACAGTAGCCGTTTATTTCTCATTAGGGTTTATCATGGCCTGACAATGAAAAAAAGTCCTCAGACGAGTTCAGTTTATGTTTACACGAGTGCCCTATAATGACAATAAACTCTGATCAAGATACCATCCAGCCATCGTCGCGCAAACGACGGTCAGAAGATCGCTTCACAATCCGCATAGCAAGGGGAACATGATCGCCCATGATTCGCTGACCCTTGGCCCACCCTCCATGCATCCTGGGACGTAGGATATAACATTAGAATAGGACTACTGTACACTGTGTGAAGACTCAGACCACATCCTTCGTGCATGTCTTGAGACAGAAGAGCATCACAGCTAATAGAAACTGGCGAAATGTCAATGCAAGGAAGCGTTGCATGGAAATTTGTGGGTCCACTTTCTCCTCAAACGAGCCTCCCACGTCGCCCAGCCCAAGATCCCGCGAGCGGGCCTGAACACAAAATAACCTGGGTGTCACCGAACTGTCAATACATGTGTTTGCAACCACCTTCACCAATCTGTGTACTTGTATAATTTTGCAAACAAGTGGTAATTATTTCTTTTTATTTCTATTTTTTGTTTTCTCCAGGTATAAAGAAGATTGACCCCAGTTTGTACGAGAGTTTCACAGATCGTGTGTTTGGTTTTGACACTGTCCGTTCCATCCAGCTTTGTTCCATGACCCTTCCTAAGCATGAGGAGACTGGCTACTACCACATAGAACACGAGATCAGCTTCGGTGTGTTTACTAATACGGCTTTGTCGGGTTTATGGTATAGAGGTACATGCAGATATGTAACGGGAGCAGTATTCCAGTGCTTATTCTAGCTGCAGCTTTTGGGGATTTCCCTTTAGCTGAGTTGGTAGAGGGCTGGACTTTGGTGGCAGAGGTCCCACGTTTAAATCCTGGTGTAACCAACAGGAAAAGTCCTTCACGCTGGTGCTGTGATCAAGCAGGTTCCAAGAAACTGGGATGGACACAATATGGTGATGAGGATGTGGACAGAATGGTGACGAGGGGCTTTGGGCTCTGGACCTGTAAATCTCTGTCTCATGAGTGAGGGGAAAGATTTTAGTGGGGAGGAGTGGGTAGAGCGCTGCAGAGATCCAGAGTTCAAATCCTGGTGTGAACCACAGGACAAATCCTCTCGTCCTTAACAGATACACTCCACCGCTGTATTGTGCTGGCTTGGCAATCAGCCAAAATTGTCGAAAGGGGCAAAACTTTTCGGCCTGGTGTCTGTATGGTGTGAATGGGTGAGGATGTTAAACCCCATGCACTTACAGTGAGCAAATTGAAACAAACCAGGTGAAAAGGTTTTTGTGTTTTCAATTTATTTATTTATTTTATTGGCGTCTCACGCTGTACTGAAAAATATATCACTTATATATGCAAGATGGTGACCAGCATTATGATGAGGGGAAACCAGGATAGAGCCCCGAGGAATTGTGCTTTCAAATCTAAAGGTCTGCTAGGTAGGAGGGCTCATTTTTGGGCTGCTGAGCACTTTGATAATTTTGGTGGAAGGGGTTTAATTTAGCTTAAATCTCAGCATCAGCTTTGGGGACACCTGGTCTGCAAACTTAGACAGAAATTTTATACTTTGGCTCATGTCGAAGTTTTCTTGTCTTGCTGTGTATTTCCAGGCTCTTAGTAGTTACAGGAATACACAGTTTCTTTTTTTCTAACATAGTTAACCTGTCTTGCGAAAGGCATATCCCCATTTTTTTTCTGAAAGAAATAAAGGTGAAAAAATGTTTTGTTTTTTTTTTTTGCATTCGGAAGTACTAGTAGTATTTTAATAGTCTATTAATATACTGGTATGTGTCCCCCAACTAAGATGAATTAGGGTACTTGAATCTCCCCTGAAAGTTTAAATGTCACTCCTTCATCACAGAAGTACCTCCTGTCCAGACAGATTATGTGTGCTAGCCACAGGTATGCAATTACTACAGATGTGAGCACATAAAGGTTTCTTTTTTTACCCCAGATATACATTCTTATTGAATCATCTTTTTACAATTTTAGGGCTGTCCGAAAAAGATGGTGGAAAGGTTAGCCTTGATTCTCGAGAGAATGTGACCAAACCCAGTGAGGAGACAGCTGGAAGCCTTGATGATCAGTCTGTGTTAAGTGGGGAGACTGAGAAAACTGTCACGAAGTCTGATGATCAGTCCATGTTAAGTGACGAGGCTGAGAAAACTGCCACTAAGTCTGAAGGTCATTCTGTGTTAAGTGGGGAGACTGAGAAAACTATCACTAAGTCTGATGATCAGTCCATGTTAAGTGAGGAGGCTGAGAAAGCTGCCATTAAGTCTGATGATCAGTCTGTATAAAGTGGGGAGGCTGGGAAAAATGCCAGTGAATGTGATTAAAGTCTGTGTTAAGTGGGAAGACTGAGAAAAGCGTCTGTGCATGTGATCAATCTGCCTTAAAGTGAGAATATGGAAAAAAATCACAAGTGTGACGATCAGTCTGTCATAGGTAAAAAAAGCTGAGAACATGGAGCAAGCTGTTGATTAGTATGGTGATTAATCTCTATTTACTGGGAATATCAAGAAAAGATGAAGAAGACATTAGATGATTAATCAGTGTTAAGTGAGAAAACTGAGAGGAATGCTGATACATATACGTGTAAGTATGGTGGTATTGATCAGTTTGTGTTTCAACGCCAAATCAGCAACATTTCAGCCATATCCTGGCTATGATAGTTATGAACTCGATCCCTGTCTCCGACTGGCATACAGTTTTAAAATTGATGGTCATATGTGAACACACAACAAGTGGGCTGAAACTCCAGTTCAGTTGCATTGCTACTGTGCATAGCCTAGTGTGTAAAGTGAAACGCAAAGTTTAAGTTGAGCTTTCGTGTACATGTGTGCCAAGCTTTAAGTGATCACACTGAATATGGCCATAAAAAGGCCTCTGGAGTATAAGCAAAGTGCTTATAAGCAAGGCAGCCAGTGTATTAAGTGAAAATTATAAGTTATTGTCTTGTATGACTGGAGCCCTGGCACTCTGGGAAAAGTTTATTATACATCCAGTTAAATACTGTAATTAAAAGTTTGTTCAATAATACATAAATAATTATCAGCCCTCAAGACATGCCAGCGTGTGCGTGGGCAAACACATTTATCACGATGGAGAGCATTCCAGGTGACTTTTGCTCATATTTCTGCCGAAAGACTCCACGTTTTTAATGATGCTGAGCGACTGAGACCAATGTCACTGCTCACACAATGAGAACGGCACAGACTAAGTCCGGGACACTGACGGCTGAGAGCAAAAAATATCCACTGATGGACAGTAATTTTTGTTTCGATTTGCAGCGGTTTGCAATTTAATTATCTCTGAAAGATGTCACGAGAAACTTTTCTACATGTTGTTGTTGTTAACTGCTGAATCATTAGAACACTTTGGAAAATAGAGGCCAGAAAAATTGTTGACTCGTATATTGCTGACAAGCGTTGCTATCCGCTGGCACGAGAATCCTTGACTAAGTAGGGATGCAGAAAAAATATCAAAGGTGCGATACTGTATTGCCTGCCTGTTTTGCAAATGCAGTAGCCCATTCAAGACAGATAGACCAGTCAGGGGCCTAGAAGTTTCCCTGAATTGTGAGAAGATGTGATGTTGGACAGTAGTAAATTACCACATAATGTTGGAGCTGGACAGCTATGTGTGTAATAAAAATGTGATATTGGACAGTTGCAATTTTACTAAATAAAACCATGGAAGCTGAACAGTTAGGCATATAATAATATTGAGAAACTGACAGGCCATTGATGATCAGGCTGAGATGGTTAGAGAGAATGTTCTAGAATTGTTTGGCAGTCATGCTGAATTGAGCATAACTAACATCAAATGGTGCTTCATGAGGTGTAGTCATGGTTACAGCTTATTGAATCTTTAAAGATTAAGGTAGGTACACTGACATGACTATATAGGGATATTTTTGTGCAATTTTAAATGAAACACGTTGGCATTGTACAGTTTAGGAAATTTCTGAAATCTTTATACACGTATTACCAGAGGAATATAATTTATAGCAAAAAATTACTGTTACATACATGAACTGGAATTGTACTGAACCTCAGTGGTTGTGATTAAATGAATTATCTAGCATAATGCTTGTAATTTTTTTTATTTATTTTTTTTTTTGGAAGGTAATATATTGTCTGATTTGGCTATAATGCATGTGATGACAGGATTCAAGCCAAACCGTTAATGTGTCATAGGTGTCAATTAAATTAATGTAAATTCATATATATTCATACTTTTTTATGAAAATGGTAGTCTATATTACTTTTGATACCATATGTTTATGCACATGCATTTAAATAATACAAATACCACTCACCAAATTTATAAGTTTTGGGTAAAAGGAAGGTATGTGATTATTTACTGTTTTTTGTTGATATTTTGTTGAAAACTTAAGCAATTTTTTTTTTCTTTTTACTGTAACTTCATGCAGTATTTATAATGGGACACTTTTCTGGGACAATAAAGTTATTTTGGATCACCTCATCATTTTGTACTCTCTGTCCATGAACTTAAGTAGATATAGAACCATGGAGGCCTGCTCTTGGCTCAGGTTGTCTCCTCATTGTCTACAGTATAAATATTCTTTACCGCCGGGTTTGCCAGTGCTGCAAATTGTGCCCTGTAGAAATTGTAAAATTGTATAATTTATATACCAAGTGAATGCATGATCAGATTGCAGCTGTATTCGTAATAGTCTGTCCATTTTCTCCTTTTTGTGATCTCTTTATGCTAAAACCTAGGGGGAGCTACAGCAGGTCATGACAGAGTGGTTAAGGTGCTTTGCCAAGTCATGTGAAACTTGAAGACCGCCTTGGTGGCCTGGTGGTTGGACCATCTGCCTCGAGATCAGTAAGTCCGGGATCAATCCTGAGTGGAGTCATACCATAGACTTGTAAGCAAAAATGGTACAGGTACTTATGATTGCCTCGTTTGTCACTCAGCACTGAGAGGTTTGAGCAAGGGATCAGCACTGGTTGGCTTGATGTCAGTATAATGTGACCTGATTGGGGTGTCATGTCTGGTGTCTTCGGCCTGATGCTCCCGTGGATGTAAAGCACTTAGATGGCATGGACTCCTCCTCCTCAGATTGTTAAGTATGACGTGAAACCCCAAGCCTACATACCTACACAAATATATGTATACATATATGTACAGGCAATTTGTGTGCACCACCTTCATGGCCTCAATACCCTGTGTTCTTGCAGCCCTAAATGACGAGTTTGCTTGGCACGTGCAGTAATTGCCTTCAATCGTTATAATGACACATGTCATTTGGAAGATTTCGTCAACAGGCCCATCTAGTTAAATCTTGTTCAAGGAGATGACCGGGAAAGTATAACGTATTTTTGCAGTGAAACGAGTAACGTTTGAAGATTTGAAAAAACACCATCGGGTAATTGTTTTGACGTTCTCTAAGAAATGTATGCTTCATCGCCGTAAGCTCATACAGCTGTCAGAAGGCGCAGACATTTTACCGACCCGATGCTGGCTGATTGACGTGGATCGGGCCCTTTGCTCTCAAGCGGCTAAATGTCAAGCTACGTTCCTTTTCGTCTGTATTCAACATCCTGTTTGTGCAGCCAAAATCTGCACACTATAGCATCCTGCCAGCTATTCGATGTTGTCTGTGCACTGGCAAAACAGACGACAGCAGCCAACCGTCCGAAATCGAGTTGAATTCGAATCCCTACATGCATATGAGTAGCGTTAAGTACATTCAAAAGACAGAATGGCAATGATTTATAAAGGGCCCACTTCGTGTCATATTCGCAAATCGGGCTTTACCAAATCCTGTGTTCTGATTGATTAAAATTATTTTCACAGGTACGTCCCCTTTTACATGGAGGGATTTATTATCTGCGAGGGAGTGTAAACAAAAAAAACAAAAAAATCAAAAAAAAAAAGAGAGTAAATATGGCCGTTTGTTAGTCTTGTTAAATGTTGATGGTTCATTGCTGGCATCAGGTGTTTTCCCTTACCCATGATACGAAGAGGCCCTATAGGCCCTACTGGCTTAGGGCCATTTTATAGTTCTAACTGAAAACTTCTCGAGCACAACAACAATAAAGAAAGAAAAGAAATTACATACATATACATGTAATATCAAGTCTCAGTTAGATACAAAGACGTTTATCTAACTCTCAGTTCAAATCTAGCTGGAAATCTCAGTTGTTCAGCTGCAGTGAATAGGCCTTGTAGCTCAAAGGAGAAAACATAAAAATGATGCCAAAATCAGTTGAAAGAGCATCCAAATCTGTTTGCAAATACGGCCTTTAACATCTTTTCTTTTTGGACTTTATTTTTTCAGGAGAAAAAGGTAATTCAAAATATTTTTGTATGGTGGGTATTTTGGGTCAACTTTTGGTATTTATCGTTGTTGCATAATAATGTTCTAAATAAGGACGTGATACATGTCTAATAAATTAATTTGAATGTTTATTTTCTGTTTATATCCAAACATATGCATTTAACCTGAATTATTATAATATTTATGAATATCTAAAATTATAAATATGTTCCAAATCCAGATTGAACACATCTGTTAGCTGAAAAGGACAAATTCTAGTGTAAAAATGTTAATTAAAGACTATATTTACCAAAAGGGGGTCCCAAAAAACCACCATAATGGAATTTACTTTAAGTGTCTTTTACTCCTAAAAGAAAAATTTTAAAAAATATTGAAGACCACAATTATAACTCAATTTTTGCACTCTTTCATCTGAACTTCATGTTTTTATGTTTTGAACTAATTTTTATCTTTTCTCCTCGATAAACACTACCATAACAGTGGTGCTGTACGAAGGGTTCTAACCTCCTTTAATTCCTCCATGCATAAATCAGATTGATTTTATTATTTGCTTGATTGATGTTTTACGCCATACTCAAGAATAGTATGGCAGACCTTCCCACATACGGCCGGAGAGAGAGCCAGCAATAGCTGGACTTGAACTCACAGCGATCGCATTTGTGGAAAGTTTCTGGGTCATTATGCTGCGCTAGCGCGTTAACCAACTGATAAATCAAATTGACTGCCATCGGGTCTAAATCACCTGTGCGCGCCATCAACACAATCTGGAGTTGGTGTGATTTTTAGTGAGATTAAAAAGTGTGACATGAGGATAGCGTATCATGTGTTATATAATTTGCAGAAAGGAAACTGTTTTGTTTGATAGGCAGACCAAGGAAACCAAGTATTGTCAAGTTTGTTATATATATATATATATATATATATATATATATATATATATATTAATAAACTAAATTGATGTTTGTGGAAATACTGTATTTTACCTGTTAAGGTTTAACTTTCATCACTTGATACATTTTGCGTAGTTCTGATTGATGTAATTCGTCCATTTAAGCGATTTTGAGAAGTCTGATTAATTTCTTAACAGAAAAAAACTTAAGTGCTAGCATCAAATGTATCATTATAAGGCCTTTATGTGCTTCTGATTAGCGTGTTTCAACATACAAAAGCTATAGGTCGTTGATTAGCTACATGTAGCTCTGTAGGGCTGAGTACACAGTAACCGCATCGGAGTGACTTGAAGAATTATCTCCCTCTAACCGCCAGAGTGCGCCACAGTGACGTAAACATCCTGTCACTTGCAACTAAGGACGCTTTGGAGATGTCACCGAAACTTAGTTTCGTTTGGAACCATGCATAAGTGACATATGTAATTCTTCTGTTAGATTAAAATGAAAGGCAAAGATAAGTTAACTGAAAGCGGCTATTAGTTGATATGGGAACGGGAGCTAGCCATTCGTCTGTGAGCGGCGTTGGACCCAACCCACGCGCTGTTTACACGGACAGAAGAGCCAAGCAAGAAAAACAGGTGCGTGCGACCATAGTTCAACACGTCAAACGCTCGATTGCGATTCTTCGGCCATGTAGTCCGGCAGTATAACGTTTGACAACCAAACCTTACGAACTACGTGGCAGTTTCATAACATATATAAAATGAAAATATCTAAGCCGATATCCACCTTTTTTTGTCTAGAAAGAGCATTATCTGGCTTCAATTTGAAACATACAGTATTAACTTTACCTGATGAACGGAATTAGTTGATCATTAACAGTCACAACCACAACACCGTGCTTAGTGCCAATTAGAACTGAAAGCAATGAAAAATCATAACCCGAACATTAAAAGCCTGCGCTTTTGAAAAAAAAAAAAACAACCAAATTTGAGCTTAGCTCAAACATGTTCTAAGCAGTTTTTCTTGCCAAGAAGTATGACTCACATTGAACATCGACCATGTAGAAACATAATTAACGTAATGAACATGAACCATCATTTTTATTTAAGATATAGTTACTCTGTGTCATTTTTTTTTTCATTAGCCGGAAGTCAAGTCTGTTATTTGTGTTAACTGTAGCGTTCAGGTTTTCTGCCACATTGAATGGCAGTTCGAAGCGGTGACAAATGCAACCACTGCATTGAATCAAAGTATGAGATATAAATGTCTAGAAAATCTCATGGAAAGCAAAATAGCCATGCTTACTCCTACAGAAATGGCAAAGATAAATCCCCATGCAAACTTAATTGTTAATATTTGCATGACTCTATACATTATAATTTATATGTAATTTACATGTGATGTGTATGAAAACTAACACTAGCACCGATCTATATCCCCGCCTAGTGCTGAAAAAAGATTTTCCCCATCTTTTTTGGACAAACTAAAAACTTTGATCTGACATTTTATATGAAAAATGACTGCACAAGCAAAACGAAAAGATGCCACAAAAATGTCACCGCTTGAACTGAGTAATAGTGTGCTGCTGGATGGCTGGGTGAATAAATTCAGCACCTGGCTTGGTGTTTCCTCCAGTTAATATAATAATTGCCAAAAAATGGCCATTAGAATCTAAAGCAACTTCAGTCATTGCTATTCAAAGAGACTCATGACATTTATAAACTTTGTCATCATGGTCATATAATGTAAGGTAATTTTTTGTGCTCCTTTTAATATATATATATATATGTGTGTGTGTGTGTGTGTGTAGATAGTACATGCCCAAAGGTAATCCATATAATTATAATGTAACCTACGGTAATTGTTAAACTGTTTTCTGATTACTTCACATGCCAATAAATACGCACTGCATTTAGATTGTCAGAGTGCAAATGTATATTTTTGCATGCCCTTAGTGCTGTAAACATGTAGTTGACAACTTGGCCTTTAAACTTTCACAAAATTCCATGAATAATTTTTGTACAAGGACATTCGTGATAATGTATACACAAGGGCATTTATCCTGGACAGCTTTATTTCCTTAAAAAAAGGAATTACAAGAAACTTAATGTTTGAATTTTTGTAAATGTTTCAGGCATCTTTATGTGTTACACTGCAATAAAAAATACTGGTATCATACATTAATGTACTTCTTTGTTCTGTTTGAATCCTATAGAATTTAAAACTTGACGTGCCAGTTTTAGTGGACATTGAGCATGGCTCAATTCGTTACCGATACAATCAGAAAGGAGGTAAATCAGTGAACCGAAGGATTGAACAGCCACATGAAGGAAATGAGAGAGTGAAGAAAACTGACTACTTTTATCATTCAAGACTGCAAGATTTTGGCAAAGGTAAGTCAACTACATGTACTTGTGTGTATGTATGTTTAGGCATAAAGGGAGGTCATTTCCATTTTCATTGGCATATATATATATATGTTATCGTCTAGAGTTCAGTCCCCTTGAGGGTCTCGGGGCAATAAGAATATAGGAACTTAGCAATTCATACATGTATTAGGCCTGTTTGCCTGTGAAAGGCAAGTAACCTAAATGACCTAAAATTTTTCCAATGACAAAGTTGCTCATATTTCTTTATTGTGAGTGCTCCATTGATGGTAGAAAGGTGTTTTGAGGTTTGTTTGGGAGGTAGAGTGATAAGCTAGTGGAAAGTCATATTTTATGGTGTTTGTTTGCCATTAAAATTGATTTTTGGGGCAGAATTTTATGTCATTTATGGCGATTTATTAAACTCTCATCTGGGCCTGATGAAGAGAATACTTTGTACACATACTAACATGCATACTAACATTGATCAAACAATTTTATTCCAGATGGAGCTACATGTTTGCCCCCCAAATGTGCTCCCCATGAGGTTTTACTCTGTATTTCGGTTATTTCACAGCATAAAGATATGCAATACAGTGTATTTAAATGATATTTTAAAGGTTATTGTAAAACCATTTAATGGTATGTTTAAAGTTATTGTATACAAACTATGCCATTTTTAATTTGGTTTGTGCATTTAACAAATTTTTGGTTTTGAAAGTATCTGTTTACAGTTTGTTCTGATTATGGAGATGATCATTCTCCTGTCAAAAGACACAACTGTTGAACCATGGTTCTGAACTGATCGCTCTCTGGTATAGCATAAATGCTCTGAAATGTGGCATTTGATTATATCGTTCACGAGTTCAAAACCCATGAGGCTTATATAGAAAATAAAAAAGCCAAGTAAAAGTACATACATGTAGCACACTATTTTGATAATTCAAGACACTTATGAACTGAGACAGTCTGAAGTAAGCGAGATCACATGTCTTGTGTACACAGTCTGGCAATGGGTGATGCTGGCATACCAGTACTGTGGGATTATACTGTCCCTGGCCTACAGGTGCGACATGCCTAGCTTACGTAAGGCAGTTCACTGTGTCTTTTCTAGGTATAGATGTTACTTGAAAGAGTTTTAAAAAATATTCACACATATTTGCTCTCATGTCAGACATTTAGACCAATAAGCATTCCAGTTATATGTACATCTACCTAGTGAAATTATCTCTTCTCCAGTTTCCTTCGATAAACCTTCAGTTAAATTGCTGCGTTCCTCGGTTATGTCTACAAGTGTTATCCAAAAAAGTCAGTGGTAAATAAAAGGAAATCTTGCTATGTGTAGGCCTACAGAATGTGGGACATTCCCACACCCCTGGACCCCCCCCCTCCCCGTCAGTTCCCCTCTGGACAGTTTCCCCCCTGTATATACACGACTGAATGGTACAATACTTTTTACATTGCAATAGCTATGTAACTCATAACGGACATGAATGAGTAAATATGAAGTAAAACTACAAGTATAACTACTCCTTTAATACATATGCTTCAATTAATTCTCTTATCTGCCGTTCAGTCGCTTTAAATTGTTTTAAACATGTCCGTCAGCTTCATTTACTTTTGCATGTTGTCATTGCCGTGGCAACCATACATGGTTGAAGCACGTTTTTGCCACGATATGGCTGAAACATTGCCAATGTGGCGTTAAGCCATAATCATTCATTCAGTCAGTTCTCTAAAATGGAAAATTTATATTGTTTTGCATGTATATTGTGGCAGACTGTTTAAGACTCTTATCTTTCAATTGCTGGACACTGGGTCAGTCCTAACTTTGGACAGACAGTTTATTGATTCCCCTGATCACCGTGCACATGGGGCCATGGTTAAGGCCACTTGTCTTCGATGAATATGGTGTGGATATTTGTTTGTCACACATACGAAACGTTATCAGTAGCTTGCCAAAGGTTAGTGGTTTACACCCTGTTCAGAATTATGACTTTAATTATCGACTGTGTTCAAACTCTCCCCATTAGACAAACAATGTTTGTGATTTTATAAATTTAGTAAGTTTTATCCATACATTTTCTTTGTCAATAAACATCTAATAACCTAGCCATAACCTGCTGTTTTAATCTGGACCCCTCCTGTCCAAGCCTAGCTGACTTGACAAAATTAACACCTCGTATTGAAAATAGAACAAGTACAGGTTGCTCTTAATAAAAGCTTTCAGAGTGATATAAAATACAAGATCATAAAACTTGGTCTAAACATTTTACTTAACATAAAGCCATACCTTTTGGGGGAAAATTCCAACTATTTAGTTAAAAAGCTAGTTATTAACCTAAATGAACAGACTAGTTTATTTTAGCCAGCTGTGTATTGCTGCAAGGGTCTAAAGCCCTGGGCAGTGGGCAGTCCAAATTAAAACAACAGATTATGGTTGGATTATGAGATGTTTATTTACAGAGATATTTCCTACAAAAAACTAAACTCATTGGATGCTTATTTGAACAGGCCTCTTTAGCTCTTTTCATGAATTTTGATCATGGTTTTTAGCCATTTTCTGTTATTTTATCCTTTTTATGGAATTTAATTATATATGTTTTACTGTAATTTAGAGTATATTAAGTACTATAATTTCAATATGCAGATTATAATACTGATGTTAATATCATAAATCAACACATGCACACGAACACACATATAGATATGCCTTTCTTTAAAATAACCTGTCAATAAAACTCAAACCAGAGAGATTAAAGAACAGTACTTCAGGAAAAGTTCAAATCTGAAATTAACTGTGAAAACATGGGGAGGTAATATCTCATCATGGATAACCCCCCCTGGACAAGTTGTAAATAAGACTAGGTCAGCACTTGTACACCATCCTTATATATGGGTGGGAGGATTGCCCAGGGCGGGGAGGGGGGATTGTCCGCGGTGGAAATTGTCCAGGGGGGAATATGTCTGTACCCCAGGCCTCCATACAGTTCCTACTGTACCAGTATACTGTTCTTTATGCTGTCTCATTTCAGATGCTTGCTGTGAAAAGGAAAATAATTGGAAGTTCTACTACGTATCAAAAGGCCCAAACAGTGCCCAGCAGAAGAAGGTGTATTACGTGTTCGGGAAGGGGAATATGATGACCTCTAAGGATGGCAAGGTCACCAAACCCTCTGAGGTCAAGGACATGGATGAGTTCACCTGGCCCACTGAACACAAGCTCGCTCATCCTACGGACATGTTTTACACCCTGGAAATGCCAGAAGGTATGCAACCCACAGCCCGGCATTGAAATGTTTTGTTTCACTTATCATATAATTTGGGTTGTGAAGGCTTCTCAACATTTTCAGTCTGAAATCTTGTTCGAAACAAATGATAACAGTACAAACATTGCCATGTCATTGTTATTGTAGTTGTTGTTACTAGTAGGCCTATACTGCGGGCAGTTGGAACTTCAGAATCTATGACTGTCTCTGTGTGTTAGTGTAACACATTGCTAATTGTGATGAGAATGTACAAGATGACATTATATCTAAAATTGGGTCATTTTTGTACCTGGGTTTTGTGGGTGACTAAGTTGAATCCTTCTGTTCATCATGGATATCTTTGCTCCTGACTGATTTATTTATTTATTGCACTGATTCCTAACTCAGTACTCAAAAATATTTTACTTATACAACGGCAGCCAGCATTATGGTAGAAGGAAACTCGGCAGAGCCCAGGCAAAACCCTCGACCATCCACAGGTTGCTGGCAGACCCTCCCACGTACAGCCAAGAGGATTGCTACAAACTGAAGACTCAGCCCTGATTTGCAACATATGCAACTACAAGCATGCGTTCTGTTTTTCTGTTTTGTGATAGCTATGTGTATCATGTATGTGAGTGAAGGAAAAGTGTTCAAAAACTTGGTGGCAAAGCGCTAAAGAAACCCCCATAACACATTAGCTGATGGTATGATATCTAAGGAACCTGACATAAAGCCACAGCCAAGTCAGGAGAAACTCACGATGACATTAACCTTGTTGTGTATCCTCGTATAGGTCATGTGGACCACTCTGACACAGATTTATTGCTGGAGGATTTGGATTCCACAGCTGATAAAAGTCGGATCGGGTAGGTAGTGTGGTTCTAAACACATTGGATTGATTGGGTAAGTTAGTGGTGAATGGGTGTGGGGACTTAGGTCTGATTGGGTAGTAGTGAAACTGTGAAAGTAGCGGGGATCTAAGGGCCTAGGCCAAATAGGGAAAGTGGTGTCATAGTGTAAGAGCCTTGGTCAGATTGAGAAATTGGTGAGGATCTAAGGGCCTAGGTCAGATTGGGAAAGTGGTGAGGGTCAAAAAGCCTAGGTCAGATTGGGAAAGTGGTGCCATAGTGTAAGAGCCTAGGTCAGATTGGGAAAATGGTGAGGATCTAAGGGCCTAGGTCAAATTGGGAAAGTGGTGAGGGTAAAAATACCTGGGTCAGACTGGGAAAGTGGTGCCATAGTGTAAGGGCCTAGGTCAGATTGGGAATGTGGTGCCATAGTGTAAGGGGATAGGTCAGATTGGGAAAGTGGTGAGAGTCAAAGAGCCTAAGTCATATTGGGAAAGTGGTACCAGTGTAATTGGGTCTGATTGGGTGTGGTAAATTCATCGTCTGAGGGCACTGCAAGGTTTGATTTGGTAAGTGGTGAGGACTCGTGTGAGTGGCAATTGTTTGAAGGCCTAGGTATTGGTAAATGAGGGTCTAAGGACCTAGGTGTGGGTAAATGAGAGTCCAAGGGCCTAGATCTGTATGTGAATAGTGTTTAAAGGCATGGATCCGACTGAATATTTAATGAGATTCTAACAGTCTAAGGGCATAGATCTGTCTGGATATTTAATGAAATTCTAACAGTCTAAGGGCATAGATCTGTCTGGATATTTGATGAGGGTCTGACAGTCTAAGGGCATAGATCTGACTGGATATTTGATGAGGATCTGACAGTCTAAGGGCATAGATCTGTCTGGATATTTGAGGAGGGTCCAAGGCCCCTGATTTAAGCTACATCTTTGCTGATTACAATATGAGCTTGGAGACCCAGACCCAAAAAGGTTACTCTGCAAGGGCATGCCCTACCGAGAGGGTGCTGAAGAAGTAATGCTTGGGTTGAATGGATAGATCCACCACATCTGGATGTTATAGTTTTCAATCCATTCTGGGCGAAAGCAATTACCTGACAGAATGATTGAGCATATAATGTGTGGGACATCCTGTTGACCTACTTGCAACAGCGTCGATTCTGATTGGTCAAATGTGCATTCTTGATTTACACCCTTATAAAAATATCTTTTGTTCCAAAGTAGATAAATTTTATATGTTGTCAGTAATCATGAAATATGTGCGAGAATCTCTTTCAACCTGGGCACAAGGAAGCAGGTGTGTGTTTGTCATGTATGTCCATCCCTCAGGTGATATACAAACACAGTCTAACTATGCTTGTCTTTGTGTGAAGATTATATTTAGCACTTAGCTTTCCATAGTGGGAAAACATGGGGAATTTAAGTTGGCTGTGATTCTAAAACAGTATAAGTAAGCAAAATAAGCAAGACAAAGTGTAAAGGGTTCACGTTAAGTGTTAATCCGTATTTGCAACAGGCAGACAGATCTCAGTAGGAGGATACTGGCTTCTGGTCTATAGAGTGTGACATGTAAAGGTTTAGTTTTTAACCAAATGTCTTGGATGTTTTCAGACTGACATTAAACCATGACGACTCAGCTGAGGATGTGAAGAAAAGACTGGCCATCAAGATTCTCAAAGCCGCATCAAATATACATATCTACTTCATGGGGCAGGAATTAAGGTATTGATAATGGCACATGGTTTTGTCAGTAAGCACTACCAACACATGATTTGATGACTGACACGTTTTGTCAGTAAGCACTACAGGCACTATACTTATGTTAGAGTTGATAACTACACATAAGTATTATTGCTACCACATATACTACATGTGATGACTAATACATGTAGTTTTGTCAATAAACACTATGAAAAATTCATGTACTACAGTTGACGACTAATATGTAGAGTTTTGTCACTGAGCGCTATGAGCACTACATGTACTACAGTTGACGACTAATATGTAGAGTTTTGTCACTGAACGCTATGAGCACTACATGTACTACAGTTGATGACTAATATTTATAGTTTTGTCACTGAGCGCTATGAGCACTACATGTACTACATGTGATGACTAACACAGTGATGTCACAGATTCCTTTTAACTGCCAAACAGCCTCTGAATGTTATATGTTTACGCTCTACATACAGTACTGCATCCGGGGCCAATTTCACCAAAGGCCGTAAGCTATTTTTTTGTCGTAAATTATCGTACATCACATTGTATGATTGTTTACGACGTTGCTCAGTTTTCACAAATCCTGCTTTGTGAAAGGGACATAGACACGAGGTATGATATCTTGCATAATTGTCATGCCATCAAAATTATTGTACATGCGTGACATTTTGATGAAAGTGGCCCCTGTATCTGTATTTAATGTGGAAATGTAAAAAATCTAAAAATATCAGTAAAGGTATTGTCAGGTATATTTTTTTATGTTCTTTTCACTCACCATAATTTCATTTTTGAAAGGTCTTTCACTTTAAGGCCGTGGGTTTTAAGTGCATTGCATGGTGTTTTTAGCAAGGAGTTTCCCTTTTCATCCATTGTAACAGGAATGAAGACGTCATTGGTGATTTGAGAGATGAAGAGAGGAGGGATGAGTCCAGGTTTAAAGTTTTGCTTAAGATTATATAAATGATTGTCGTGGGTATTACGAAGTGAAGCATTGTTACAGTTATGGTGTGAAAACAGTTTACAAGATATGTGTATTAAATTTAATCAATTTTAGACATTCAAATATGACACAGTCTTACATGAAAGACTGATGTAAGAGTGATGTATAAATTGTGTTCAAAAAAGGTTGCAGCAATACCCAGCTGTATATTAAAAATGAAGTCCATATACATTAAAGCACTGCTGTTTGTGCATGGAAGGATGTTCTTATCTCTTTATCAGGGTGTCGGATATAGTGATCTTGTCATTTCTGGGACAGGTTTGTGACTAGGAAGATTTGACTTGTTCAGCTTGGCAATTGCTCCACCTTGTTAAGTCTAATTTGTTAATACGACTATGTTAAGAACCAACTAGCGTGAACTTTAAGACGTTATATATTAAGGAACTCATTCACTGTAGGACATGTCATGTGAGGGTGTGTGTGTTTTGTGTGTGTGAAAATGTTAGAAGTTCCTATGCAATGTAAACCAGTATTCTTTATCGAGGGAAAAAGTCAGAGAATGTGTCTATATGTATGGTTTTGTCGCATCAAGCTCTCTTGTCATGATTTGTGTAGTGTGTCACTGTTAATTTCTGTTTGTCAGTAATTTATGTGACCTCAGGCAGCATAACGTTTTACTTACGTTCTGTGAAGAGAGAACTTAAAATCAGTGGTGTGTGTCGAGAAGTTATAGCAAAAGCAGAATCGTAACTTGTAGTTACCAAAGCTGAGACATTGCAACACATCAGGATGTAGTGACAATGTACATGTATCATGTCATAGTTGCAACAAAACATGTCACAGTTGCAACAAAACATATCACTTGCTACCAAAATGTGTCACAAAACAGACATTCAACAGAATCTATTTTCCTTACGTGTTGACCACATTCAGACTGTTAGGAATGTCCTTGTACAAGTAAAGCATGTCATGTGCATTTTCTTCCTTTACATGTTATTTGGATACTGCTGTGTTTGGATAAAGCCATCTCTGTCTTCACCAATTAGTGTACTGAATGCACAGCAAATTACCTGTACATAGTTGCATTGTAGATATATCATTGTGGGCTTGTACACCAGGCAATGAGGGACATTTCTCACGTAACCAAGTTGACTCCAAGCTGTGCAATTAATACACATTTTCGGGTGTTACGCAGCAGTGTTTGCAAACTATCTCTTTGCATTAGGAGCACAGCTATACAGAAACAGTAAGGCGGGGGGGGGAGGAGGAATCTGTGGCGGAAGGAGTCAACGCGTGAGTGCAGCATAATGACGTAGGTGCCTTTCACCAATGTGATCGCTGTGAATTAAAGCCCAGTTCATGCTCTGGTCATCATGGTAACATATGGGAAGATCCGGTGGCAAGCTGGGTATGGTCTTGGGTTTCCCCTGGGCTCTGCCTGATGTCCTTCCACAACAATACTGGCTACCATCATAAAAGTGAAATATTCTCGAGTATGCCATAAAACACTAATCAGATACTGGTAAATAAATAAATAAACACAGAAACAGTGATGTATTACCGAAAAGGACATTATTCCCAGTTTTTTATAGAATTATTTTTACTTCAAGAGGTATACATGCATTTGCAATGCAGCGAACATATTTTTGAGGTTTGCCTTATACATACAAGTATGACAAGTATTTATATTGAGATGAAAAAACTGCTTAATGTTGACAAATACATGTATGTATTATCATATGCAGTATGCGGGATAGGTTAAATTGAAAGCAATATAAAAACTTATGAACAAATAAACTTTATTAGACTGTAAGAGCAAATTAAGTTATGTTGTGTTTTAATAGTTGTAAATGATGTTGGTTTTAGGAACACCCTGGATTGTTAATTATTTGTATGTTTATTTGATTGGCATTTTACTCCATGCTCAAGAATATTTCACTTGTAGCACGATGGCCAATGTAATAGTTTGAGGAAACCCGTTGGATTGCTGATGCCAATAATACAATTTTTGATTGTGATAATACAAAAGACTGATTTGTTTATTTATTTGATTGGTGCTTTACGCCGTACTCAAAAATATTTGTTATTTGACAGCGTTCAGCATTATGTTGGGAGGAAACCGGACAGAGCCTGGGGGAAACCCTCCTTTCAGACTGCATGATAAGAAGTCTGCCAGAACTTAAGAGTCACACTCAGTGTTGCACTTTTACACTTCTTTGCTGTTGAGCTGATGCCATTGCATCAACATTGTTAGGCCAGTCCTGGAAAGCTAGCTTTACATGTATATACAGGATTGGAGAACCTGTTCATATATTTAGCACCCAGAAAAGCTGTTACACATCACATGTGCCTGCTATTGGTTCGAGTGACCTATTGAATAAAATCACAGACTTGGGTACGCAGGTAATGAAACACATTTTAATTTGTAAAAAAGAATTTTGACTATGAACAAATTCATGGCAAAACAAGTTGTATGTGTCTCATCACATCAGGAAATGGCTGTTGGCTTACATATAGCTAACATGGCAGGATTCCATGGCACAGATTATGACAGAAAATATCATTCACTTGATCCTTGGAAAATCTCCAGAAAAACATCTTTTCCAAAAAATAAGGAAATTTTTTTTTTTACAAAATGGCTGAATATGCATTATTCCATATTTACTGTAAGGGCACCGTAGTTCATGTAGGATGTTGTATAGAGTGCTGTCATACGGCATTACTTTACAATGTGTGCAATCCAAGGTGAAAACTGCACATGGGCTGGAATCCTAGACGACGGGACTATAAATCCTCTGAGTCATTCCTGTCTAGGACTCTATGACAGATATCCAATCATGTGAATTAAAATGGCACATTACAACACAGTCTGCAAACACTCACACGTCGCCTGCTTTTCCCCCTGACTTGTTATCTGCAATGTTAATGCATAGAAGAGGGGTCCCAGAGGAAATGAATTACGATATGTCAGACAGGCACCTCATATCCATAGTCTGTTTCGGCATGGCCTACATCAAATCTTCCAGACAATATGTTTGCCTCAGCTCTGCTGCGGATACATTTGTTCATATTAAGTGTTTCATTCAAATCATGTCAATAGTAACATGTACACACATACCTGTATATACCTTGAGATATAGAACGCAGTTCTATACAGTCAATCCTAGTCAACATGCTAGAGACAGATGTATACTTGTATGCCAACAGTACATATGGCACGTTAATGTCAAAGAAAGCTCATGACAAAGTTACTGTTCGTTCAAAAGATTATAAAATTCACTCTTGAATGTAAAAACTGGTTTGAAATTGTAGGAATTGTCTTTGTTTGAAGTGGGGAATATTATGCTGCTGACTGGGGATGGGGGGGCGTCCATACATTCAAACTTATGAGACAAACCAATCTATCTACGACAGAGGCTGTGATGTAAATCTTCTGAATTGTCTGTCAGTGCAACGTATAAGAACACAGGGACAGCCCAGTGTTAAATGTTATATGTCTCAATACTAACAAGCAGGGCTTACCTGTATGAAGAACACTGCAAAGTATTTCGAGACCATTGTGTTGTGGCAGGAGTAAGTTTGTTGTTATTTCATGTTATAAATTTACATATATGCCAAAGTTAAACACACAATCGGAGCAGCTTACTACCGTCTGCAGGTGACAAGAGTGTCCCATGCTTGGAAGAATTACATCACAGCCCCACAGAAAATGGTCGCGTTTCAAGCTAGTTGATGAAGCATGGTCAAATGTCAGTTTCCCCTGTCCTAGTAGCTGTAAGAAAAAAATACTTTACCAAGATAAACATAAAACTGTCCAACCTTTTTGGCAAACTTAACTTAGAACATGTGCCGTCCTTCACTATAGCAACCAATGCACGTGGAAATAAACTTTGCCAATTTCTGTGCCAGCAGTAATAATCGAATTACTCTCTCCACGACAGAGTAGCTGACAGCTGTTGCCTCCTGCTGTATCGAAAAAGGCGGGCACATACAGATAAGCTAGTTTGTCTAATGACTGCAAAGTACCTGTACCCTTCTATCAAACTGACGACCTCAAGAAAGCCCAAATATCAGATTTCTCAACTGATTGTCAAGTTTGTTTATAACAGTTAATAATAACAGTAAATAACCGTGTAACTGAAGCATGGCAGCATGAATTGATTTCTACCACAAGCTCAGCAAATGAAAGTCTGTGTCTCTCAACAGAAGAATTTTACTCTTGCTGCACTTTGAATTCCTGGCAGAACACAAGTCATGTGCTTGCACAGAAATACAAGCCTTTCTCCAAAGAGCATGAGATGGTAGGACTCTGGCTGTCAGAAAGAGTTTGACCAAACATGCACCGACTTCCTTTGTAGTGTTGCCTAAGTCCGGGATTCAGTTCATATGTAAGCCTAATGCAGAATCTCTCTTCTCAGCATTGCATGTCTCTTAAGCGAGAGCACTGACCTTCAGAACACTGCTTCATAAGTATCTAATGACATACAAAGCTGGCTTTAAATCGTGTCTCTGCCTTACATGAATTTCACCCAGTCCAGTGATGTCGGGCGACCGTCGCGCCGTCGTGCATTGATGCCAGACCATCACATCCGACGTACATGTATCAGTGACAATCTCTCTGCAAGACTGTTTTCAAGACAAGGTAAGTCCCAAAGTACACTGCATGTCTTTTGTTCACTGCAGATGTCAAACCTCCAGGCTGGGCATTGCTACATGCAGTCGGTTTAGCAGCCTTGTACTATAGTTCACACACAATATGATCTTTAAAAAATACACTAAAGACTTCTCAGAATCAAAACTTATGTACAAAATTATTCGTGCACAGCCATTGGCCTATTAAAGTAATATAGATCTACCAATAATGTTTGTTAGTACTACAGGAATATATATATATATATATATAATATATATGGCCATAAAAGTGGCCAAAAAAAAAATCATACTGGTCAAGAGAAAAAAGTCGTAGAAATTTAAGCTCAAGTCAATATGTTCTCGGAAGACCATAAAAATTTGGAAATGACATTATTTGAGCTAAAAGATATACCCAACTACCACGGTACCTCCGTGTCTACGCCATAAAAAAAACACAACAAACACATCAACACACCACATGCACGTTACACATCAATCTCTTCTGTCTGACATTAGACTGGACATAGAGTGACTGACAAGACATAAAACATGTATTCATTCTGTCAGAAACATAACAATATAGGAAACCTTAACATAACCATTAATATTCCCAAATAAAACTGCTGCTAACATATGTATATGTACGTAAAACAATGATTAATAAGACATTTAAAAATATGTATCACTACAGTATAAACCCAATACAGGGGTTTTTCTTGCCAACTTCTTTCTGGAAGGCTAACTTGAACCAATCAGGAAATTCAGCATTTACTGGTCATCAGTGTATCATAACACTTCATTTATTTCATGAAAACTCAATACAAAATTTGTCTAAAATTCAACTTTCTGATATTTCTCATTGTGGTTATCATGAGAAAGGTTATTTCAAAAAAAAAAAAAAAAGCCCTGCAAATACACTGTGCTAAGCACAGCAGTGCAATGGTTAACCTTTTCTCTCCTCTCAACTACGCACTTCAATTTCTTATTTGTCAGCAAGTATGTGATTATTAGCCTTTGCACAAGACTAGGTGTGTGATTACGTTCAATGAAATCAATGGTCAGCCCGACTTGTGATTATGTCAGGCAGCTGTTATTAGCACTCCTCTTACATTTTGCTTGATGTGAATGGGAAGCCATGGAGAGCAGGATGCATGTAACACACCTGAAATTCCAAGGCACACTCTTGTAAATGTGTGTTAGAATGCACTGCTGTATATAAAGATCAAACTCTGCGCCTGGATTGCTTACAGCAACAAATACCCTAAATGCCCCAAAAAGTCCATCCTTAGATACAAGTTGATGTCATAAAATGATATTTTGAATGCTGAAATTTATGGCATGGAATTATCCTAGCTGCCAAATAAACGTCAAAACGTCAGGAAAAACAGGAGAGGAATAGAGCTCAGTATGTGTCCTAGTACATGTATATGTGTATCACCCTTCGATTTCCTCTACGACGGTTCCTCTAATTAACTTGACACTTGCCAGGTACAAATTACTGAGGACTGCAGCATATACAGTTTGTAGTAAAGTATTCAAAAAATTGTGAATTGCATACTGAAAGCATGCATGGATGATAGCTCAAATACTTTACAAAATTGAGGCATGCCATTTACACTGCAAACATATGACCTTTTTGCAAAAGGCAAATGCTATGAATTTTTTCAAAGGGCAGATTCTCGACTTTAAATGAAGAACCTTTTTATTTATAGAAGCTCTGAAAACGTAAAAACTGGAACTAACCACGTTCCAAAAATGTAAAAGAATAAACATGAAAATTTTATAACAAAACATCAAAATATTGCTTTCTTTAAACTGAGACAAAAAACGGAATTCATCACGCAGACAATATAGACAAATGTGTACTGATCTGATCACTGATCCATGAGTGTAACCGAAAACAGAAAAGAGGAATTCCGAACAAATGGATTTCATCAATAATTTTTCATATGTTTTCACATGTAAATTGCACACTGGTCTAAAGTAATGCACCACTGTTTGATGACAATGAGGAACTGCTGAAATTAAGACCACTACCAACTGAACAGGTTCGTTTACAAACTGTGTATTACAATTCGCTCTCTTCGCTGTGTGAAAACAACCTAACAGAGAATTTACAAACTACTACCCAGTGCTGTGTACCATTTTTTGTTCACTTTGATATTTCACCAGTATATAAGCTATCCTACCTGTAAAAACAATAGTTCCTCAGTTGTATAGGCCTACTGATTTTCTCCACCCAATAGTTCCTCGGTTGTATAGGCCTACTGACTTTTCTCCACCAAATAATTCCTCAGTTGTATAGGCCTACTGACTTTTCTCCACCAAATAATTCCTCAGTTGTATAGGCCTACTGACTTTTCTCCACCCAATAGTTCCTCGGTTGTATAGGCCTACTGACTTTTCTCCACCCAATAGTTCCTCAGTTGTATAGGCCTACTGACTTTTCTCCACCCAATAGTTCCTCAGTTGTATAGGCCTACTGATTTTCTCCACCCAATAGTTCCTCGGTTGTATAGGCCTACTGACTTTTCTCCACCCAATAGGTCCTCAGTTGTATAGGCCTACTGATTTTCTCCACCAAACAGTTCCTCAGTTGTATAGGCCTACTGACTTTTCTCCACCAAATTTTGCCACGAGAACTACCTCAGAGCTATGCTCATCTTTTCTCTTTTTTTCCTCTCTCTCTTTTGTGGTGCTCAAAGGAGAACCTATCTTACCCATAAGAAATCGAGTAGAATTTTTAATTCACTTGGCGGTTACAATGTGTCATTTTGCACAGATAACAGCACTGTGCACAAATTCTGCTGCAGCTCAGCGGGCGCAGCCAAAAGTCCTAAAAGCACCATGCCCCACACCTGTTTCTGTAAGTAGTTACTTGTGTTGGGTATGCCAACAAACTCATTTTATCATTTCGGACTTTGGTTGCTGCTGTTTCCCCAGTCGTAGTAGGTGTATCTGGGAGTGTACTCCAGGTTTCCACCGGTGTACTCATTGTCAGTGTCATCACGAATGTTCACTTTCCCAGACACACATTCTTCGTATGATGGTGGGGCTGAAACAAAGGCCAAAAGGGAAGGATATTTAAGTAAAGTAATCAGCCACAAAGAAATTAACTAAACATTGTGCATGTTCATTCCTTTACAATGCAACTGGATACATAAACTTGAAAGAATGAAGAAATCCACAGCAAATATTGACCAAAAAAATTAATAAGTTGAAATGAAGATAGAAAAAAAATTTCATTTCAACTCAATATTTTCACTCATTTATTCAGCACATAATGACCGGCAAAAAACTGAGCTGCAATGAAATTTTTTTCAGTGTTCCAAGTATCACGAACATCAATGTTTATTTTACAAGTATACACATGTATTCTACGTTGACCACCGAAATCTACTGGACCTCGTTTAACCAATGCGTGTTCTTTTAACCTGCATAGAGTAGCGACTGGAAAGCGAAAGCATTGAAACGCAGCGCCACAACCCACTTCCCACAACATAAACAGGACACTTAACTATTCGAATGGTGCAAACGCAGCGCCACAACCCACTTCCCACAACATAAACAGGACACTTAACTATTCGAATGGTGCAAACGCAGCGCCACAACCCACTTCCCACAACATAAACAGGACACTTAACTATTCGAATGGTGCAACGCAGCGCCACAACCCACTTCCCACAACATAAACAGGACACTTAACTATTCGAATGGTGCAAACGCAGCGCCACAACCCACTTCCCACAACATAAACAGGACACTTATCTATTCGAATGGTGCAAACGCAGCGCCACAACCCACTTCCCACAACATAAACAGGACACTTAACTATTCGAATGGTGCAAACGCAGCGCCACAACCCACTTCCCACAACATAAACAGGACACTTAACTATTCGAATGGTGCAAACGCAGCGCCACAACCCACTTCCCACAACATAAACAGGACACTTAACTATTCGAATGGTGCAAACATGTCAACACTCACGCATGTTTGACGGTAATGCTGGGGCACTCGGGCTAACACCCGATGGTGGAGGCATGCCGGGTGATGGGGCAGTTTCCATTGGATTCATGGGCGGGGCAAAGGGAGCTGAGGCTCCGCCCATGGGTGCTCCAAAGTTGCCCTGTCTCTGAAGAACTTGTTGGTGAGGAATGGAGCCAATAAGAACGTTGAGAGGAATTTCAAGATCAAAGCCTGGCCCAGAAGGATCAACACAAAACTGGGGGAAAGAGAGAGAAAAAAACAAAACAAAATAAAATGAAACAATTAGAACCTAAGAGTGTTTTGATTTCATGGAATGTTGACAGTAACCATCAGGGTGTGGTGAATTAACATGATAGTTCCAGAGAGTGTCACTGAAAAGCTTTATACTCTACATATACATGAAGCACATGTAGAGGTTTTTTTTTTTTTTTTTCAATTTTTTGGAACAAGGCAGACTTACAAGAAGTCACTGACCGGAGGCTGACATAGTGACATTATGTCACCTCAATTAGGAATCAATGGTGACAAAAAGCCCAAGTGCTGAGCGTACAATGTTCAGATGCTTCAGGCTAAGTTAAGGAAAGATTTACCAGTATTCAGGGATATACACTTCTTTGCAGAGTGTGGTCTGTCAAAATTGAGATGTGAGAATAGTCAGGTGGTCACCATGACATCATCATTTTGGCTACAATGGTGCCTTGTAGATTTGAGTGAGGAGACATCTGATTTCAATACTGCAGGGGCTTCGCATAAAGCCTAAGTAACTTAAATGTGATAGGAAGGCTAACACAGAGCCAGCCTATAGGAGGCAGATTCTAATACACAGTACACTAAGTCAGGATTTCGGTAATTTACAGTATTTAATATCCACACACGGCATCAACGAATGAAATATCCTCCTCGGGCTATTGTGCTCTACATGCGTGCAAAACCCGAGTTCAACACATGCAGCAATTTTTAAGATACCACCCCTAACATTTTGTGTAACATTGCTTTCCATGTTATTTGACGCCGATTATAACAGTGCTGCTGTCAGTGGCACATCATGCCAAAAATACCAGACATGACGCCACTCAATCACGTTATGCAGACACTGCTCCAGTGAGTTATCTTTCCTTCATCTAACCCCTCAATGCTGAGTGCCAAGACGCAAAAACAAGTACCATTTTGAGATTCTTGGTTACGACTGTGCAGATTAAACCTCAGTGGCCTGGGTAAACCATCGACCTTTGGCAAGTTACAGACAAACACACAAAACATGCATGCTAGACTGTATGAGTGCCATCGTTAGCTTATTGTCAGCAAGTCCCCAAAAGCAAACTGAGCAAGGGAATCCACAAATTCCCAGTCCAAGGTCGGGTTTGAACCCGCACCTCCGTGTGTCGTAGCGACTGAAACGCAACCGCCTCTCACCACCTGACCATGACCCACTTTCAATTTTTAACACATGTATCAAGTTCATTCACCTTCAGTATATACTGTATATCTATGATGTTACAGCCGTCCAGCCTGGATGGAGGAAGGGGTGGAATGTGGAGCCTATCCCCTGACCACACATCAGCACCCCCTGGGGCAATCTCGGGGTGGTTCAGCCGTGCAACCACAACAGTGGAGTTCCTGGTCTTTGTTGTTGCATGGAAAGAAATCACCTGTGGACAAACACCACATAAAAATGATGAGATAAACGGGATAAAACCAACTGACCACTTAACCCTAATTCCTGTAATTTGGGGGACAGATATCGGTACTGTTGAACAGCCCCCAAATTACATTTTGCCACCAGGTTTTTCCTGAAGAGTGAAGTTGCTGATATTTTGTTGATAAGATGGATTATCCACATGAGAGATAAAGCTGTGTACTCCCATTACAATTTAATACATTAACAGTTCAGACCAGACGTCCCAAAAATTGTAGGAGTTGTGGTGTACGTGTGAAAGAAAGTACAAAACTTGGAGAGTAAGCTCACCACTGTCCACCATATCCCTGACAAGCCTTTTGACTCAGAGGAGAGCCACAGCTGGATTCTACCAAGGGAAACCTGTTTGACTGGGTCTGATCGTCTGCAGGACAAAATCAAACTTCACAGTAACAGGAATAAGCCCGTCTGTTTCTCGGCTTGTAGCAGGACCAATACTGGCGCTTATCACAATTCAGAGAAAATTCTAGGCCTCTGATTGGTCTCTCCGCCTTGAATAAGCTACCTTATTTGCAAAACAGGCAAGCATTCCAGTCTCACACCTTATATATTTATTGTATTCCTACAGAGTCAAGGATTCTCACACCGGCAGATAGCAACGCATGTAAGAAATGTACGAGTTAGTAACATTTTTACTCCCTGTGTTTTCCAAAGAATTCTATTCATTAAGCAGTTAACAACAACATGTAGAAAAGTTTCTCAAAGCATCTTTTCACAAACCCTTGCAAATCAAAACGAAAATGGCTTTCTAGCATTCGACACAAGGCAAGAAATGTTTGCTCTGCACTGCCCCGGTGATAGCCTGTGCTCTTCTCAACGTGTGAGCCGTGACATCCCTCCGTGAGCTACAAAGCCCCTGTGGAAACCTGGCATGTTTTGGCAGAAGTATCAACAAAAGTCATACGAAATGGTCTTCACTGTGAAAGATGGTTGTCTCAAAGATCAAATATTTATCTTCTTGAGGAAAATTCAGGCCATACACAAAAACACAACACGCTGGTATAACTTGTAGTTTTACAGCAGAATTAAGCTTCGATCAAACAATCAATCAAGCTCATATCAAATCAATAGGTTACTTCGTCATGAAAACGAGTCAATGTGGTGTAAGTTTGGTGAACTTGGGCTAAAGTGTTCTAGAGATAAAGCATTTACAAGAATTTAATTTAGATGACACCAATGACCTTGAAGAAAAAGGTAAAGGTCACTGAAAATTGATAAGCTTCTTCCGCATGCCGAAGTGTAACTGTGGTGTAAGTTTGGTAAATATGGGCTAAACAGTTCTAGAGATAAAGTGTTTACAAGGAAGGACGGACGGACGGACAGATAAAAGCATAAAGCAATGTTCTTAACCAAATATATCAAATTATGACAATAATGGTAATAAGCAAGTGTGAATTGTTTAATTACTGTACTTAATTGTATCGTGTAAATGTGAGGGGGGCCCAATGAAAATTAGTCCTGTACTAATGAAACCCCACCTGAAAATAAAAAAAAACTCGAACTGTTAAAATCCAATCAAGTTTAGCCATAATTTTACAAAGCCCAAATAATTACCTTTCTCAAAATATTAGCCCTGTGAAATTTCTAATGCATGTCACTCTATAACTTATTCAATACTTGCAATCTTTCCAACACCAAAGCAGCACAATAGGGGTGCGATATTTTCTGAAAGGCAATGATTTGAGCTCTATGTACATGCATGTATATTCTTTGTGAAAAAGAGAACATGTGATACAGCCTATTTAATGAATTACCTTTATCAACTCAGCAAATGAGCATGTCATTTTGCGACTTGACCCATTCGTAATTTCGGCGTTGATGACCATAGCCTCCCCTGGGACGTAGCCCGTCCTCTCCAGACGGCAGGTGGCCTCAATCGGACCAGACTTACAGCACAGACAACACAGGGTCTTAGCATTCTGCCCCTGGACAGCTGACTGTAACATACCAAGTAACAAAAGTCAGGATAAATGCCACAGTCTTAACAGACTGGGCCATTTTCATTTGATTCTTTGTTTGCCCGCCATGGTGCCCACTGTGAATTACCCCCGCATCCAAACTCTATATTTCACCTTTGTCCGAAATTCTCAGAAGAGATGAGGTTATCACAAGCTATAGCAGAAAAATGATAATGGAAAGTGTTCTGCTGCCCACACTGGTTTTTAAAAATATTAGAACTGGAAACACTAAGATTCAAGCTTAAACCCAGTCAGTTTTATGGGTGGAGGAAACCAGAGAAAACCACTGACCTTTATCTGATACTCAGTACTTGAGAAACGTCCTGACTTAAAGCTCCCTACAATCCATAATTGATAGGATTCTTCCTCATGCCAATGTTCAAATGTGATGTAAGGTAAGTGAACTTGGGTTAATCCACTCCTATAAATCTAGCCTTTACAAGCCTTCTATGAAATTTAACTTAAATGACACCAATGACCTTGAGGAAAAAGGTCACGGTAGCTGAAAATCAATAGGATTCCTTTTCATGACAATGAGTAAGTGTTGTGTAACTTTGGTGAACTTGGGCTACAGTGGCCTAGAAATACACCATTTACAAGAATTAAACTTAAATGGCCCAATGACCTTGAAGAAAAAGGTCAAGGTCACTAAAAATCAAATAGGGTTCGTCCTCGTGTATAAGTGTAACTGTGGTTTAAGTTTGGTGAATTGGGATGAACTGTTCTAGAGATAGAGTGTTTACAAGGATATGGACGGCCGGACATTATAACGGCCTGATGGCAGCTGCCCGCTACAAAAATACCCCTTGGCTAATATTGGCGGAGTGGTAAAAACACAAAAAATTAGAAACTTCTTTTAATTATTTCCCTGCAACAAGTCTTCCTCACATTAAAAATCAAGTCATGAACATGCACGAACATTGTAGATCATTTTTTGGAAACTTAAATTTGAATTAACAGCCTAGGTCATCTAATTTGTACATGCCCGTAATACAACACCCGTAAGTCATTCATGAATGTTGTACTTCATCAATGAGAGGCAGTATTTCTGGGGACATCATTAATATTTATTTACTTAATTATTTGATTGGTGTTTTACGCTGCACTAAAGAATATTTCACTTATTCGACGGTGACCAGCATTTTGGTGGGAGGAAACTGCACAGAGCGATGAGGAAGCCCGCGACCATCCGCAGGTTGCTGGTAAATCTTCCCGCATACCACTGGGGAGGAAGTCAGCATGGGCTGGATTTGGACTGCCAGTGACTGCAGCGGTGAGAGGCTCGGGAATCCTGGGCTCCATACTTTTCTCGTATTATCAAAATTAACAATGTACATGTAAATCCTTTGAGAACACATCGGCATGTACACGTAAAATGCCTTCAAGAAGTCTCTACTGTCCAAGGAAGTCCAAGTCACCTATTCTAGTCGGCTGTATGACTACATAAACTTCATTGGGTTTTGTTTAATTTGTTTTTCTTTCAAAAATTGGTCATTTTTTCCCCCCCTCTCAATCCTATCAAACGACCGGATCAACACTTTCTGATGTTATGTGGTATGATTCACACCAATATCCAGTGTTAAAACAGCCTGATTTTTCTGAGAATCCCTCACCTGAGTCAGTTGAACAAAATGAAAAGAAATTCTGGTCATCCTTAGGAGAGTACATGTATTTCAGCCTTACTGTCGCAACATAATAGACACTTTGAATAAAAAAAAATCTGTTGTTCATATAACCTTTTAACTACCATATGAGATCGAAAAGTTTCGTCTATTTAAGACTACATTGTTCATTTTGCTGGGTTTGCAGAATTCTACTGATCTTAGAAATAAGTTTGGAGGTTTGGTTGAATGGTAAAATGGTGAGAGAGTGTAAATTTATCGCAAAAGTAGTATTTTGTGATATGTATTGTCTCCAAATACAGTATTCACTGACTAAACATGAAAATCACAACATACTGACCATGGCCAAAGGTTCCCGGTTCAAATCCAGCAGGTTGATCACTGTGAAAGCAGCTTTGGTTTTGTGGTCAAACTTCCAGGGTTTATCAATGACTCCAGTGATGGTGTAGCGTACCCTGCCCATCGACGCCTCAAAGGAGGATGGGATACCATAAGGAAGCTGCAACCTGAATGGGTACGTGTATCGGCCGCCAGGGTGGATGGGGTTATCGCCATCAGCTCCTGGGGCTGAGTGAAAAAAAAAACAGGAAAGACAAAGTTACGTGAACATTCATCACCTTGAGCATTACACTGTAAATGTGCATTCACGTCAAATATACTTTTACTTACCGACCAGCAAAGGTTCTATCATCCGTTGTCTGGACTCCCATCAATCTTCTACCGAGTCCATGTCCGGCATACTGTAGGATTGCTAAATCCAGGTATATTTCTCGTCACAAAAATCATATTAACATACGCATACGTTTACATCACACATGTATATTTGCACTTGAATGGCCACATACACGCACAGGGTCACAATCATGACAATGCCAAGTACTCTGATAACTTGTGTTGGCAGAAAAAAAAACACAAACGTCTCACCTGAGACAGTAACCGTACTGGTTGGGATAAAGTTATCATGGAGTTGATTACATTGTAACAGGTACATGATTACATGTAAATCAAAATCAATACTACAAAATATGTGTGTTGATTCCCTTGCAGCAAGTTTTGCTGAACTTGGACAAAAACTGTACTTAATAGCATTTTTATAGAAATCTTAACATATGCTGTATGAACAGACAGACAAACAGATCATCAAAATGGAAAACTGACACTGTGATTTATATAACTTGATGTGGTCTACACTTCAACCAATTTTCAATGCAATCGAACAAATCCTGTAGGTTGAATGCATGAATGATTATGGCTTTATGAGACATTTGCAATTTTACAGCCATGTTGTGGCGAGGACAAGCCAGTACCAGGAAGCCGTGAATGGTGTTCGAGGTAATGTTGTGAACACTCAAAAGAAATAAAATGACAAACATTTTTGAAACCAGCTGAAAGAACCAAAGCTCAGTTAAAACTCGAAAACCACCCTGTAGGAGAAGAAGTGCTTTGAAAGATATGTTAACATATACTGAATGAACAGACCGACCTACAAATGATCAGCGAAATTAAATAAACGATACCACAAATTATGTATCTTGATGTAGTCCACATTTCAACCAAGTTTCATTGAAGTCACACAAAATCTGAAGGAGGAGTAGGGATTGAAAGAAATGTTAACATTGCGAATGTAAACGAACAAACAGACGGACAACCAATCATCTGCAGTCTAAACCTTAACCAAGTTTCTTTGAAATCGTCAAAAAACTGTAGGAGTCAGAGCGTAGACAAACGATCATCAAAATGGAAAATCGATTTCACGAATTATGTATCTTCATGTATTCTACAACTGAACTAAGTTTGATTGAAATCGGAACAAAAACTATAGGAGGAATAGCGTTTCAAAGGAAAGTTTAACAGACGCTAAACAGACAGACAGACGCACAACTTGGTATTAATGCATAACCTCTTCTGGTCTTTGACCAGTAGAACTAAAAAAACGGAATTGATTATTCATCTTACTACAATACTTATACTTCAATTATACAATTTGAGTGTTACAACATGGGATACAAAAAAAAATTGAAATTTGTTTAAAATCATGAACAAAAAATGAAAATCAGGCAAACACCTGAAGAATGATATTTGATCTTATCCTTGGTCAGTGGTCATCTGAGTTGATGTAAAATCAAAGTAAAATAGACAGCGAGACTGGTGGGAAAAGTGAACTACAGGTACATCCTGTGTATATGGACCTGTCCAAGGAAACAATACATTCCAATTATACAGCATGTTGTCACTACATCTATTTACTTCAGTCATTTAGAGTACGCAGGTTTCGAGATGCGGTGTTACGATAACAAAATGATATCCTTTGTGACGTGACGTTGCCGCTTTACATCATGGCAGGGTCAATCTCCACAATTTAACATGAGCTGTTAAATACAATACTGAACATTTATGGAAAACGACGAAATGAATCTTTGGATATGTATTCTCAAGCAATGCCGTATATCACTTGGGGTTACTGAAACAAAATTCTGACCGTAGATTCTTCTGAACTCATAAGCTGTCATGTTAAAAGAAAGGGAACTGAGCCTAACATGCCGTACAATGGCGAAGTCATTTCGCAAAGTGACATCTCTTTGTTATTGTAACGACATAAACTCAAAACCTGCACATTACATTCACATATATTTGCCCACAACATTGCAGACCTTTTATTTGTCAATCCACTTGACAGATTTTAGCTCTAAACCAAACTTTCCCAATGCATCCATCGAGCACTGTACAGGATTCATGTGTTTTCATGGTTTCCATGGCTACGGACAAGGCCCAGGAGCTCTTCAGTCTCAGAGCAATGTACAATGTAACTTTGCATCATACTGTTCTTTTTTTTTTTTCAATGTAACATTACAGGTGTTAAAAGTGACGAACACTCTGCCCTGAATCACTGCTTGATCAACTTGCATTGTTCTGTTATCTTGTATGTCACTTAAGTACACATGGCACCTGTCATGACAACTTCTCAGATTGTTTGTAAAGCAACTGGTACAACAATATACTTGTGCAGTGGCCAGGGACGAGAATCGATAACAGCCACTCATAAAAAAAAAAAAAGAAAAGAAATGACAAATGGAAGCACTGAGATGAAAATCACAAAATTCCACGCCACTTTGAGACCACAAACAATATCTGTTCAACAATACACCTGTATTGGTTTTTGGACCTGTTTGTTCACGAGCAGATCTCACATTTCATTGACACAGTCACAACCTCACATTACCTGCTTCAAAGAGAAGAAGTAATGACTTGGAAATCGATGGTTGTACTGACTTGGATTCCTATCACTCTATCTCTTTTATAATTTAATAGTAACACTGATCTGAATCCAGATTTCTGCAGCTCATAGACAAGGAAATTGGAATGCTGATTGGACCCTCTGTTATTTGACATTAAATTCCGCCAAATGTGTAGTGTGAATAATTATAAATGTAAAAACACAGGCCTATAATTCACAAATTATTCACCTTCACAGAAAAATCTGCTTATTTATATACTTATTTACCTAATTAAGAAATCAACATTCTTTATCTAGTCATTGTTGCTTGGATGTCTTGTTCTAAAATTTCAACTCTTCCACATTCACTGTGGTAAAACGAGCAACAATGACCACATAAACAATTAGTATTTCTATTCTATTATACATGTACCTACTTTAAAATTTTTGCACAGGAATGAGACAGAAAAATAATCACAAGGAGTACAAATTAAACAACCTTCTACACCTTTGCCACTCCATTCAGTTGTCTGCTGTCAACAACAGCAGGAGCCTCTGGAAAAAACCAATCTCCCACTCAAAGCTGAGGGGTGAAGCCAGCAGGAAATCAATTCCTGTTTACTGCTTTCGATGGACAAGTGGTATACATTTCTTCATGTGCTCCGTGTTGTGTTGCTTGTTATTCATACATCAGTGAAATACCCGGATTTCCTTCACTGCCAAAACTGAAATACACCCATCACTTTTGTCGTGTCATAAGGATTTTCACACCCAGACGCCATGGCGTCACCAACAGAAACATTTTATCTATAACATTCCTATCTTAGCTCAACTGGATGACGTTATAATACAAGTTAAGTAAACTGTAACATTTCTACCTCATGGAAGAAGACACGTCATACAAGACATCATACATACGATTTCACGCTATATACATGTCCTTGTCATCGAAGGCCTACAGTTAAACCATTGCCTAAATTTTCTTCACATTCACAAAATCATGATACTGTTAAAATATAAATAATAAATAGAAGGTTGAATGAAGTTGTTGTCATTTTCACCACTCACTCAAACAATAATTAGGTATTCAACCTTGACTGTGCAATATATTTTATTTATTGATTTGCTTGACTTAATCCATGCTGATGAATTTGATGGGACATTGGGATAAACATCTGTGAGAACCCCCCCAAAGCTGAAAAGATACCGACCAAGGTTGGGTATTGTGACGAGAGTCGTGATGTCAATATGTTCTGACTTGTATGTCTCTGAATTTAGACCTGTTGATGTTCTACATTGTAAGCAGTAGGAAAACACAAGGAAAAATAGATTTGGTGTTTTACTCCGTATTCAAGAATATTTCACTTACACAACGGCAGTCAGCAATATGCTTGGAGGCCTATAGCCATCGGCAAGTTGAGAGCAGACCTTCCCACATACATGCATGCCCAGATAGAGGAGGCCAGTCAGGGCTGGTCTTGAACTCACAGTGACCTCAGTGGTAAGACTTGAATGTGAAATTTGTTACAACTCGAGCCTGAGGCAAGTGCTGATAGTACAGCCAAGGAATAAGACACACAAAGGTGCATGACCTGTGAACATACATATTTTTCTGATATGAAAGGACGTGTTGGCCTAATTTAGTAAAACTCCACATATTTGCTGTGGTTTTCTACAATATAACTACATAACATACATTTATACTGGAGGAGTAATATATTAGGGCTGCAAAAGGAATTCGGAACCTCTACCTTTGGACCACTATTAAACGCCAATAGCATTCTACTGCAAACATTATTCATTATCAATGACCAGGTGCTAACCTACCTTTGCCGTACAAGACAATGATCTGGTTAAAATAGCTCTCGTTGGCTGAGTAATGGCGTGTCACTGTTCTTCGGTTTTTCCCCGAGCCTGTGGTGTGTTGTTCTGACCAGTGCACATTAGCACCTCCGCAGAACTGTAAAGTAATTCCTGTAACAATTAAAAAGGGATTGAGGACGTAAATGAGGTAACGGAGGAGGACATCATGATGGTTTCGTGATCATTCAGGACCAAAATACACAGGACCCTCCTATTTCAAACTGAACTTTTTTTCTTATCTCTACCTGAAGCAGATTTGTATATATACAGCAGATAGAGAGACAATGTTATACCAACACTACAGGTGTGTAGAAAACGTTACCATAATTACCTACCCTGATTGATTTAAAATATACTCCATGACAAACTTGTTTATTTTTCCTGGTTCTGAGAATTTGCTCATTTTAGAAAGACGTTCTCAGGTTTGTTTAGAAGGTATGATGATAACCTACTAGTAAACAATGTAAGATTCTGCAAAGATTCAGAAATAATATTTTATGCTATTTATTTGTATCTAAAGATGCACTCTTTTAGAGCAAAATTTCTGGCTCTTGAAAAAGACAGGGATTTTAAAGAAATTAAGGTGGAAAAAAAATTAAAAAACCTTCATCAAAAAGTAATAAAAATACTAAAGTAAGCCCTTTTTCACACGGTCAGTCAGTTTATGCCCAAATGATGAACATGTTTTTATTTATTTCTTTATTTGATTGGTGTTTTATGCCGTACTCAAGAATATTTCACTTATACCATGGCGGCCAGCATTCCGGTGGGAGGAAACTGGGCAGAGCCCGGAGGAAACCCACGACCATCTGCAGGTTGCTGGCAGACCTTCCCACGTACGGCCAGAGAGGAAGCCAGCATGAGCTGGTCTTGAACTCACAGCGACCGCATTGGTGGGGAGGCGTCGGGTCATTGTGTGCTAACCGACTGAGACACAATGACCACATCGCACAGTGAGAGTCTCACGGATCCTGTTATTACAGTGTGGGTGTATGTCACGTCACATGTAATTGCCTTCACGACACCAACTGTAAAGACATGCCAAAAGACATGCCACCACGGTAGTTACATTTCAGGAAACACTACACTGCCTTCATAAAACATGTTCCTGAGTTTTCATTCTGCGCTGGCATGCTAACCTCTCCCCACTGAGGCCCTTCTCATTTAACTTCCATGTAGGACCCGACCCGTCTGCGGATGTACACATATATTTATGCTGTGTACACAGTAAATGTGTGTTGTGGATAAGGTAAATACACACACCAATTCACAGCTGGACAATAATGCGGAGGCAAATCTTGTAATGTGACCAACCGATATCAGAGCTCGTCGAAGCCTCAGCCTTCATATTAGTATTAACGCACAAACACACAAATCCAGGGAACCATCATATTTGCATACTCATCCGTGTCCAATGACAACAGTGGCCAGCAAACGACACAGAGGGTACATGACGGGCCATGCAGTCTGCTTCTACAGCCATTACAGTACAGCTAAAACATGTCCATTACATTCACATGAGTGTCAGTGGAGTTTAGATCTTTTTTTCCAATATTTTTTTTCTGCACTTTCATATAAAGCTATGAATACATTTATTTATTTATTTATTTGATCGGTGTTTTCCGCCGTACTCAAGAATATTTCACTTATACGACGGTGGGAGGAAACCTATGAATACATGAATGTATACAACATACAGTATACATATACAGACAGATGCTGTTCGCCAGGAATTTGAATTGATAAGCTTACATGTAAGCTATTTCATGTCTTATAGTCGGCTTAAAAGTCCTTTCCTGGGCTTAATAAAAAACGATTTGATAAATGTACACAGAGGACTTGAATACACCTTCTTGAACACTGAACTTAGGTTGCTATGAAGTTGTCACGGTTTGTCATCCAGCATTTTAAAGATGTACATGTAATATGCCTAATGAACAGGGCCAGACTTAAAAATATGTTTCATGGGCGTAACTTGACTGACCCTCCCAAAAAGGGCCCTATTTGAAAGTTTTTATTGCTATTTTGATAGAAGTCTTTTTATTTTTCTCTCCATGTTAATCTCTTTAAAATCACAATGTTTTTTAACAGCCAGAATGAAAACCACAATTCCCTGCGGAGCAACCCTATTTATTTTCACAAGGTCAGGTTACACTCAACAAACAGTTTTATCAAGCATGGTCTACATGTACATGTAGCACATGAAGCCTGTGGACATCCCTACATCTAGCTCACAAACATACAATGCACAATGTACAAGTCTACAGGCTGACTTTGGTCTCTGTCAGTCCTTTGGTTATCAATATCTCCAATGAGGATTCAAATGTATACAATTGCCATGGTAACACCCCGTACACACATAAACTAATCAAGAGAACAGAGGCTGCTTGATCTCCAATACACCTGTACACAAAATCTCTTCCTCAGTTCTCAAGCTCTGTCCGCAGAGTTCACACAAACATTAGGACAGCATTTATTGCTTAGCGGGACATGTCCTGTGCAGCTCAGAAACGCTACAACAAGTCCATTCATTCGGCTAATAAAACGAGGCGCAGGGAAACATTAAGCTTTCTTTCTTCAATCTCATTTATGAACTGTTGCATGCATTAGTTTTTCAATAGCATTGCCTATAAGGCTCTATACAGTAAAGTCTCTGATGCAGTCAGAGCACTGTCTGTTATCATTCCAGTTAGACCTTACAGGAACAGTCCGTGCTTTGTCCTCTCTACGCACCATCAAAGCAGACCATCCACAGCTGCAGACAATAAAGCTTTTGCCATCATGGAGCTATTCAGAGTAAAGACAATTGTGATGGACTCATCAACACTGTCACTGGCTGATGATTCACGACTTGATCATTAAGATGTGGGTAAAAAGCCTTGGGATTTCACCAATGCAGATTTTCACCAATAAGCCAGCAAAGCCCCAGACAAACTCACCATCGCCAACAAACTCACCATCGCCAACAAACTCATGATTGCCAAACAAACACACCGTCGCCAAACAAACTCACCATCGCCAACAAACTCACCATCGCCAAACAAACTTAGGATCGCCAATAAACTCACGATTGCCAAACAAACACACCGTCGCCAAACAAACTCACCATCGCCAACAAACTCACCATCGCCAAACAAACTCACCATCGCCAACAAACTCACCATCGCCAAACAAACTTAGGATTGCCAATAAACTCACGATTGCCAAACAAACACACCGTCGCCAAACAAACTCACCGTCGCCAACAAACTCACCATCGCCAACAAACTCACCATCGCCAAACAAACTCACCATCGCCAACAAACTCACGATTGCCAAACAAACTCACCATCGCCAACATACTCACGATTGCCAAACAAACTCACCATCGCCAAACAAACTCACCATCGCCAACAAACTCACCATCGCCAAACTCACCATCGCCAACAAACTCATCATCACCAAACAAACTCACCATAGCCAAGAAACTCACGATTGCCAAACAAACACACCGTCGCCAACAAACTCACGATTGCCAAACAAACTCACCGTCGCCAACAAACTCACGATTGCCAAACAAACTCACCATCGCCAACAAACACACGATTGCCAAACAAACTCACCATCGCCAAACAAACTCACCATCGCCAACAAACTCACGATTGCCAAACAAACACACCGTCGCCAAACAAACTCACCATCGCCAAACAAACTCACCATCGCCAACAAACTCACCATCGCCAAACAAACTCACCATCGCCAACAAACTCACCATCGCCACACAAACTCACCATCGCCAACAAACTCACGATTGCCAAACAAACACACCATCGCCAAACAAACTCACCATCGCCAAACAAACTCACCATCGCCAAACAAAATCACCATTGCCAAACAAACTCACTGACGCCAAACAAACTCACCATCGCCAACAAAACCTGTACATACACATACACGTGTCTCACTAGTAACAGGAAGATAAATGCATGATTATGGCTTTGTGCTACATTGCCAATATCAAAACTACATGTATATTTTTTGCAGCATCTAGCACATGCATTAGTACAGTCGGATCCTAACCTTATATCCTCTGCCCATCGTGGCCAGACGGTCGGCGTATGATCCGCTGACCATACACCGACCATACGCTGACCATGGGCCAATGGTGAGCAATTTGGCTGTCACAATCGGTGTATCATCCGCAGAGTACGTTATAATGACAACAATGTCTGATCAAGATACGCCGACCATCCAGCCACCATCGCCTCACCATTTGCAGAGGGGGGTGGGGGGGTGGGGTACAGGACTGGAGTATGGTCGACCGAGGGTAAGCGTATCATGGGCCGATCCTCCGCATATCCTCAGGCCACAAAGGGCATAGAATTTAAGATTAGGATCAGACTGTACTGAACATAACTTTATAACTTTCCATTAATATGGCAAAACATGCACTATGTCTGTGGTCAAATTTGTTAAGGACTTCTAATAGGGTATCTACATAGGAACACAGGCATTTCTGTGTCTACAGACCTTACCTCTCATTTTCATGGGCTCCTTGAGGTCAACGCTAACATGGCCCTCTATCACCTGTCCACTGAAATACACTCCCTGCGGGTTGTTCAGGTAGACCATGAAATGGTTTAACTTCCCCATCCTTTTCAGCTTACTGTTGTACTCAGTAAGCTGAAAGATCAAATGTTCAGCTGGTATTGGTACACAGACAGTCCAAGAGTTCAGCTCACAGATTTCATCAGACAGTCCAAGTGTTCAGCTCACAGATTTCATCAGACAGTCCAAGTGTTCAGCTCACAGATTTCATCAGACAGTCCAAGTGTTCAGCTCAAAGATACATACATCATCAGACACGCAACTTAATGATGTACAAATATAGCTTACTGATGTACTTAGACAGTCTACATGTTCAGCTCGCAGATGTCAACAGACAGTCCAAATGTTCAGCTTAATGATGTTCTCAAACGGTCCATATGTTCAGCTCAGAGCCGTTATCAGACAATCCAAACCTTCAGCTCACAGCTGTTATCAGACAGTCCAAGTGTTCAGCTTACTGATGTACTCAGACAGTCCAAATGTTCAGCTCAAAGTTGTACAAAGCCAACCACTGCTCAGTTTAAAGTCAAAAAGGAGGCAGTCAATGTGTGCAGCTTACAACTCTGCTCAGACAATTAAAATGCTCAGCCTTCATGCGTAGAAATTCAGCTCAAAGTTCAGGACTCTGACTAAGCGTCACCTTCCAATATGTAGGCCAATAGTGCATGCAGATATCTACATGTAGACTGCAAACCTCCCTTAATCATCACAGTGAAGCTCTGGAGTCCAAATGCTCTAGGCACAGCTATGAACTGACAGCTCCAGCAGTTAGTACAGTAACACCTGCATGTTACATAGCGGTAAATTGCTCTGCTCAAGATACAGACATGTACATGTACACTCACCGCTGCAACAGCAGATTTTTTAACCTGAACACCTAAAATCCAATAGATCACATGAATCTTGCCATAACTGTGTTTGCCATTAATGAGTAGTACATGTAAGATTTGGACTTTACATGTGGACGTCTACACTTAATATGGTAAAATGTCAGGATACAAAACTATGTAAAAAAAGAAGCAATTATACCAGACATTCACTGTAACAGTCTATCTTGGGAGTAAGTCGGAAAATAAATGGTAGAACAGTTTCATGTGCCAGGTTTAAACACAGCTAAATGCCTTCCATCACTTACTAGCACCTTACAGTCAAGTAAGCATCTCCGTTTTTTCCCTATCTTCAGCACCTATAAGCATCCTCCGTCAGAGCTGACTGCCACATCGCAATTTCTCCTGGTTTATGATTTATATCCTCGAAAGCAGATTCTTATCAATACAGTCAGAGAAAGCTGTAAGTGTCGATCAGCAACTGAAACCAGAGAAAAGTGCATACCATTATTAAGCCGGAACAACCTGGAAGCCCTGCAAATCTTATTCTAATTACCTACAAATCCTCCTTATTCCATATTGAGAGCAACATTCCTACATGCACATGTAATACAGTGAACTGCAGTCAGGTTTGGCATGGTCTTGCATTGAATTTCACACAGCTGAAGCCAATCACATATTTATTGAAATTTCAGGAATAACAGAGAGAAAGCAATTGTATATGTAATTTTTTTTGGGGGGGGGAAGGGGGGGTTGAAATTGAAGTATGGTAACTCAGAAAATATTTATTCATGTTCAAAGTGACAATATACTCCTGCATCAATTGCATGGCTTTCTGTCAGACATACATGTACATGAAATGTATCCCATCTTACAATTAACATGCATTCCACAGCCATTCTTAAAAATTCTTTTTTTTTTTAACGATATCACTGACTTTCATCCGTTTCCCTACAACATCCTCTGTTCTTACGTACAAATTACTCCCTCCTCCCACATTATCTCCAAACAGTATCTTTTGTATACATCACAGTCTTCTCTTCCCTAGGAACGTCAACAGATGTGTCTTTTGAACATTATATGATATAAAATTTCTTCCAACTAAGTACACACACATTAGTGTAAACTTATCAAACAAAAATAAATAAATAAATGTGGGATGCATTCTGACTCGTGACAGGCCAGTATTCTCCCTCAGTATTAAAGAAGGCAACAATTTCAACAGATGTAAATTTATTAAAACCTCATGCAGCTTTAGGTAGGCTTATGAAGCACATAAGCCACATGATAGTGGCGTTAGTTAGCCTGACCCCTCTTCCCCCAAACCTATATTTAAAGGCTGTCCAGTTCGTCTGCCTTGGTGTGCTGGGTTGGCAAAGAGGGTTCACAGCTACCTTCCATTTCATGCAGCATGGAAGTCTAATGTAAGCCTGGCAAAGTTGCTGCCTGCTTCATGACCTAATGACCCAGTTATATTAAGATGTTGTCCACAAATAGACATGGTATATTGTGAAAGCCCCTCTTCTAAATGAGGGTTATTTTACTGCAATTAAATAAAGTGATGCCCTCAGTTCATTATCACCAACCTCATATACACACAGCAGGCCAGCCATTCTTCAAAATGGGAAGAGGGACAGCATATACCATACCTCTGGCAAACTATGTATATTCTTAGCAAATGAGATAACATTCTACAGGCTGATATAGTTATTTTATAAATGTTTCCTTCTAACAAAACTTCCCTCTTCCTTCTAACTAATTTTACTAAATACAATATGTATTTAAAATAGTTTTGTTTACTGCAGTGTAATTGGGGTTTTCCAAAATATAATGTCATTCATATTACAAACAGCATTACTTCAAGTTTCCTCCTGGTCAAACTGTAAACGAACACACTGCCACATGGTCTCTGTATAGAGGACATGTATCTTGTTTATAGTTAACATGAGCAAAATGATTGTTTGGCTTTCCTAGAGATGAATTTTACACCCTAAAATCCTGTTATCATGAAAAGTGATTCATAACAAAATCTTTCATTTATTTCATTCGACACTACAGGAAATTTTTCTTCAGGAGAGTTTGACAACTGTCCCTTTAGGAAACATGAGTGTAGATGTACTTCAATATATTTATTTATTTATTTATTTAGTGTTTTTCGCCGTACTCAAGAATATTTCACTTACACGACGGCAGTCAGCATTATGGTGGGAGGAAACCGGGCAGACCCCATTGCTGGCAGACCTTTCCACGTACGGCCAGAGAGGAAGCCTGCATGAGTTGGTCTTGAACTCACAGCGACCTCATTGGTGGGCGGTTTCGGGTCATTGTGCTGCGATAACGCGCTAACCGACTGAGCCATAGATTTCTAACATTTGGAGAAAACATCTGAATGCATTCCTGTTTAGGAAAGAGGTTTCCTCGTCAGGGGTCACTGTCAGTGTTTCCCATTCAGGCAAGATTTGATGGCAACACTGTAATATTTCCAAATCAGGAAACTATGAATTAAAAACTCAAATATCTCAGGCTAACAAGCGCTAGCAAGATGTACACAACTTTCAAAATGTTTGAAACAAATCAATCTACCATATCACAAGAGTTTATTGTGCACAAAGGAGCCAAGAAAATTAAAATTAAAATTTTTCATGAGTCATATTTTAGCATGTTTTCATTATTTCACAATAAGTTTAACACATATTAATTGACAGGCATATACATGTATTCTGAACGTATGGACATTAGGAAACCACACAATTAACTCCTTAAGTTAACTAATTATTAGTTATTAGTTAACCAATTAACTAATTAAGTCATACATAAACAGTAATATCTTATGAACCCTTCCTGTCTTAGACATAAATCTCCAAAATGAAAATGTTTCCAGAGTTGGACTTGGCCTGGACTGTTTAACCAGCCTTGTTCCTGGGCCCAATGTTGCAGGCATGTTCTCACCAGACTTCGGCCAGCCTTAAAAAAACTGTTTCTGGGGCGTATCTTGACCTTATGCAAACAAAAATATAGGGTCGACTGGTAGGGAATTCTTGTTTTTTTCCATTCTGGCTGTTGAAAAAGACAAGGAGTTTAAAGGAATCATCATGGAGAGAGAAATAAAAAAATAGTTTTTCAAAGTACCAATATAAACTTTGAGTAAGGCTCTTTTTGGTGGGTCGGTTGGGTTACACCTAACGGACATACAAGGGTGCCCTCCTAGGCAAGCAAACAGGTGGAGTACATGTATGTACAGAGATTTAGGCAGACAATGTTACTTCAGTAAATAGATGAAATGAGTTGCTGAGTGTAAAATTCAACTTACTAACACTGCTGCACACCATCTATTTTTTATAAAATCTCCCAAATGCCTACAGAGGCCACAGATAGAACTTTTACAGAAATCGAGCCATGCATTCAGGATGAAATATTGTGAGAAATCTAAAACAGCTCTCAAAAGTTGATATCCCAGGTCTGTATTAAAAGTTAATAGCAACCTACATGTATTGATCAAATCACTATACAAATCACTCTCATTATACCACACGTCATTACAAATCATACTTCAATGTAACACAGTTGGAAATGCGTCTCCCAAATTTTTCTAACAATTTGTTGTTGCACACATCCGTACATGCTTTCAAAGTTTCAAAATCAACAGATATTATTTATCAACTTCCTTGAACTCAGAGGCTTAGTTATCAAATTGTTATTCAATGATATCCATGGCATTAAATTAGCCTGCCTGGCCCACAATTATCAACATCACTGATTTGACACACAAAGTTCCCAAATATCAATTGCCGACCTAAGCTGGAAATATAAATACAACACTGAAAACTACCGAACCCTCTTGCTGACCCTTCCACATTTTTATTTCTTCCTTCTCTCACAATAATATGCTGATAACCATACTTAATACCAGCAAGGCCGCTTAAAATCAATCCACCTACCTGTCAAGCCTGGGCAATGTAAACTTAGGTTTATTCCCTAACAAAGTCTCATCTAACAATGCTCACAGGTCTAAATGTGCTAAGCCTGATGTCCAAATGGTAAAACAGATTGACTGGCAGCCATTGTGTTGACCATACACACTATGCTCAGTTAAATACAGACATACCTTACATGTGCAGTTGTACCTTCAATCTCATGCTGGCACTGACAGCCTGCTGCCATCAATATTTATTAAGGTCAGTTGACAATGAATGATTGACTGGCTTCTAAAATCAACACGTGGATGCAGGGCTCAGGTACGATCAATGATTGGTCTCTCAAATCAACACATGGAAGTCAACTGCATCACTCTACTTCCTAAAAACATGTATAGCAATGGGCAGCTCACAAGTACATGTAGATTCTTCTATTATCTCCTGAAAGGTGAAGGATAACCCACTCGAAGACACCCTTCCATCTGTCTACCGAACAGTATTTATGGCATTCAAACTTCATCACGCAATATCCTATTTTCATCACATGGATTCCTCAAAATTCTGAAACCCCTTCATTAGAATACCTACACATATGTTTCACTATCCACTGTGTTTTGCAAATCAAGAGTAACAACCTAACACACTGGTATGCCTTCGGAATTTGAAGCGAGTTTGAAAGCTAAAACAGTTTGTGGTTCAGGTGAATATTTCATGATTTCCTTCAGACTGGCACTTGTCTTCCCAAGCTACCTGTATTACTGCTCCACGCACTGTCCCGGTGTGATAAAATTTTGTGCACAACATCATTTCATGTTAAATCAGATACAGCATGGATCCAAACCTTATCCGTGCACAAGTTTTCACCTGTTTATTGATTTCTTTTATTCTAACTGGTCACCTCTGACCTGAATCATATCTAGGTTTTTTGTTCTGTGCTTAGATAAATGCATAAAAGCATGATACCTGACATTTTAAAGCCTTCTGCAAGCACGGGATACGGTAATCGGACATACATTCAAAATAAAAATGGAAGACTGCTTAGAGATACATGCACATATATGGAATGCATGTACATGTATGTATTTATGCTTGCGTTTTACATCATCCCAACATTTTTTCAGTTATATGACAAGGAGCCCTTAGAATGTAGATTATACTTTCACCGGGCTGACCAGTCCTGTTTCCTTGCTCTGGCCTCTCAGTACCAAGTGCTGAGTACGATGTTGCTTTCACCACCGTGTGTGTGTGATTGTCCTATATGAACCCCACTTTTGTTTAGATATTTGGATGTGGCTATATCAATGGAGTCATACAACTTTCCATTCAATTCCCTGGTAGTAGTGCCACAGTTCTGCCGCTTCGCAACTCAGCCACTTATGTTTTGTCTCCTGCCAAAGTACAGACACTCGCAAACATGCGCGCTGCAACTTCGGTGGTCTCAGCTTTATTATGTAGGACCTGACTGGCCTAGAAGCTCATCACTCCATGTTAAAATAAAAACAACACCATGTCTTATGGTTAAGCGCTACAAACGGAAGTGCCGACTTAAACATGGTGTCATTTTTGTTTTAACATGGAGTGTCAACTGTGGACTTCAAACATCATTCAGAAAGGACTTGTCTGGCAGTAGTAAGGATGAGGGTGATGTCACGTGGTAGGAAGACGTCAGTTTATTGAAAAATGTCCTTTTCTCAATGAACATGGAAAAAGTGGATAAGGGACGAACAGCAACCTATTCTTTACAAATCCCGACTTATCTGACTTGGCATAAAAGTGCGTAAGCTCTACCATTGCTTGTTTCTGTGGCTATGATACGACCAGCCCAGAATATGAGTGACACAGTCACCTGGGTCTAATCACACACACAGACTTCATCATTTAACACAAAGAGTAAATAAAACGTAGCACATTGTACGAGTAGGCTTACGAATGCTAGACAGATGTAGATGTACACGATCAGACTTACCTCGCTGCTCCTGAACACGTGTTGTTGTTGTAGCGGACACTAGCACCTCTCAAACGAAACTTGGCTTTTGAGAGAAATTTATGACAAAACATCCAGCAAGACTTGCGCAATGCATTAGAATGAACCACGTGCATGCATCTACCTCAGGCTTCTATGTCACAAAATGATCAGCTGCTAACTCGTGATGAGAACTTTCGCAATACTTCGCACTCTACCGCCACTCTACGGCCTACGTTCAGGACTGTGTTCTCAGTGTAGTCTCGCCGAGTCAGTTAATCCGCACGTCACAGATAACTTTACCTCGTACCAGATTGGCCTCGTCCACGGCTGACCACTGGAATAGCCTGGCTCTCTCCCTTCCCGGGCACTGAGTGAAGACGGGTTCTGAAAGGTGAACTGAACATATGTGGGCCTGTATGATAGTGCGAGACAAAGCGACGTGAAAAGCGACGGTGAACAGAACTGCCGGTGATAGGAAATAAAACTTCATAACTTTCAGCACTACTCACATCAGATAGCAGTTATTGATTGAGCAATATTTTATCGTGGATACAGTATACAGGACCAGTGCAACAGATGTGACGTTCACAAGTTATCGTTTCTTTTCTTTTTTGTTTTGGTTTTTTTCCCTTTTCTACGCAGGAGATAAAGGTATATTTTTCGTTTGACACCTGTACTGTTCAAAGGATCAAATAGAAGAATAATATTTAACAAAAATAATTATGAAAGCTAGATTACTTCCTCTCTTGTGTTTGTGTTCTTCAACCACGTCCATGCACAGGTTGCTGTAGACGAGGTTATGCGTTCAACACCCCAAGACTGCTGAGACGTTGGAAGTTACATTAGAAATGACGGAGTATCGTAATATTTGCAACGATTTTTACTTGTTTTACATTCAAAATGTATACATGTAGTTAATAATTAGAAGGCTGCAAATAACGACGTACGGCCTTCATGTGTATACAATTTAAGCGATTGACACAGACGCAGAAAGAAATTAAACATTGTAACAAAGTTGATAAATTCGCCTACGGTAGGCCAATAAACTTTTAACAGTATTGTAATGGTTAAATTCTTCGAGGTGTAAAGGTTGCCACCGTGACACGAAAAGTCCATTGCCCTATAACCGACTTCTTATCAAATGGAAAATGGCGGCAATTCGATCACTCTACTCACTGCAATTACACCATACATAAAATCTCTCCGCCGCTTGAAAACTAATTTTCTCAGCCAAGCAAAACTTTCCACCGCGGGGAAAGCCTTCCAGTGCGCCGGAAAACTTTTTTCAATGTTTTTGTGTTTTAATATTAAAATTTTGATTCGTACTGAAGGTCCGCGATTGTATACGTGCTGTACCGGTATACGGAGGTAATTTAGGGATGGTTGACGACCTTAATTGGCTGGCTCGAGGGATTCAACGGTTATAAATACATCTGTTGTATTTATCTAGCCCTCGCAGGGCCAGGGGTGGAACTGACGGTGGAGGGCACTTCAGGATTGTACATATGTTGACTCTATGCATTTTTAGGGGCTTTCACAATATGTGGTCGGACGGACATTGTATCAACAGTACTTCATCATCAGCCATTTTCTAAGGGAATCAGCCCACATTGCTAATCGTAATGGAATCGTAAAGGACATAATTAGTCATCCACCCACTTTGCAGCAATGTACCTCTCGCTTCTTCGAGTGGCGAGTATTTGCGGTGAGAATTATAATGTGTTTCGTGTTCTAAAATGCAGGCATTTTGGTTGAGGACTTTTATCGTTAAGTATCATCAAAAATAGGGTGCGCAGTCATTCAAAAATTGCACAGAAAATCCCTAGCACATGCACTTTGCTCTTAGAAAAGAAAATCGCGTTTTGCTTCCATTTTCGCCTTTTCATCATATTTCACACAAATAAAGCAGCTCCAAAACGGGCCTCGTGTTTTACGCGAGTTCCCGTTGACCTCAAGTCCGTGACATTATATTACCCGCTTGGTTTGACATTTCAGCGTTAATAAGCCACACAGCGGTTTCGAGTTGCCCTTATTTGCAAATGAGCAGATCGCGACATACGGTAGATAAATGAAAGCATGTGGTCATTCATGTCCATCTATTAACATAACAGACTTCGGCGACAGCCCAGTATAGAGCTCAGTTCTGATTTCTTTTGTGTGTTTTTGACTGAGTTTGCGACTTGAAACAGTCCTAGAGCCCATGCATGTTTAGTCTCAAATGTCACACAGATACACGTACATAAAATCGTCGAAATGGGCTGAATTGTGTGTGACTGCCTACGGTTACAATGCTTTTGACATAGCCACGAAGGACTGTTTGCATACCAGCGAAGAAATTCCGGTCATGCACACTTGAAACAGCTATCTGACTTATTTTATGATCTGTTATTAACGCGCTCACTCGTTTACCTTTTAAAGGGTTTCATATAAGGAAAAGCTCTTCAATCTACCCGGTTGTTAAGGGAAAATTGTTCACAATTAATGCAGTTTAACGTAGCCTGTATCTCTTAAATGTTGGCCTATATATGTGCGCTGTCGACGTTTCACGACAAGAACTGGAGCTTGGGTCATGTGACCTGGGTTGTACCTTTACCAATGTAAAATAAGGTAAAAAAGGCGAAGAAAAGGAAACAAACGAGTTCGTCAGTGGGATCTCTTGGTCCAGGTGCATTTAAGTCCATATACACGCTTTAGTGATTTTCTGGGCAACTTTTGGATGGCTATGTGCCTTATTTTTGAAGATATTTACCGATAAAAGTCCGCAATCAAAAGATTGCCATTTTAGAACTTTAACATATCGTAATTCTCGCGGCACTTATGCGCCACTCGAGGAAGAGACTATTGTTGCAACTATCATCGACCCATTATTTCAGTAATTTTATCAAAACATAAAAAAACTGATAGTGACAATCTAATACGCCCGAATAATATATCGCATTCATTCAGAATAACGAAAACAACAAAGAATGTTTGCGCACAGGACCCTACACGAGTTTCCATGACCAAATTGCAATTTTCACGGAAAGATTTTATGTTTTAATTTTAAGATTTCCTAATTGATGTCCAGAAGAGAAGGGGACAGAGTTCTCTGAAGGCATTTCGGAGGTGACCAAAATTGTCACCGATTCACCAAAGCAGTTCCAGTTTTAATGTGTACTGCCGCGGTCTGTTTCAGTATACCTGAAAGATTTTCTTCTATTTAGGCAAGTAAGCCCCACTGTAGCATTGCAATTGTATAGCACAACCTCACTAAGTCATGAAATACGGCTCAGATCACTTTTTGACATAACACAGTTGTGTTGTTTGCAGGTACTCTTTTGCTTCATCATACAATTTGTCAGAAATTCCAGTCATACGGTCAGGCAAACACCACCCACTCACTAAATTCGGGTCGACTCAAAAACTTTCCTCTCCACGAATTCTGAGGACATTTTGGGACAAAAATAACAACTCCAGGAAACCCCTTGAAAATTACAGTTCTGCGAAGAGCATATCATTCCCTCTCACAGAATTAAAACGTGAGAAATTCAATTCGCGGAACTAACCTTTCCAAACAAATTATTAACGTTATTTATTATTAACGATTTATCGTTGTCGTTGTCACATTAAACATGGAATAATTTCCGTTACCCAGCTACCCCATCCATACACATATTACTTTTCCTCTAACAACAAACTCGGTCATTATTTATCGTACTGGGGTCGTGTCTTACCTTCTATTCATTATCCTTGGGTGCATGCAGTGTAAAAATCACTCACTTAAGAAAAGGCATGGTTAAAACAAAGTGAAGCTATGTGGAAGTGACATCACAGATGGCGCTGCTTGTAGCCCTCATACTTTTACTGGGAAGTCAGGAGCGCAGCATCTACAATGTTAAAAGGTTGATAAAACACAGAGTGGTAAGGATTTTCAATGAGAAGTAAATTTAGAAGTAGAATTTATTTAGCTGGGAAAAAAGCAAGACAAGAAATTTGTCCAAAATTATTGTTTGAATGGCGTATAAAGATTATAACATTATCTCCCAGTGTTCACTGTTGAAGCAGAGTAAAGTACATTTCTACTGCTTTTTTACTTCTTTCGGCTAAATATAGCCATCTTGCTGATAGGTTTAATAAATAAGTGATGTAGAAAATGAATGATTAAAATAAAAATCATTGGATTAAATTAAAAGTATTACAATTTAATCAGTAAATGTCTTAAAAAGGAATATTTATTATTTATTATTTACAGACGAATACCAGCATTCAGTAATTGTGGAAAGAAACCGGACATAGTCCAGAGGAAACCCACAGCCATCCGGAGGTTGCAGGCATACTTCATTGCTTCTGACTGGAGAGGAGTCAGGCCTACGTCGACAGGAGCTGGACGTAACCTCACAGCTTTCCCAGTGATGAGATGCCCCTTTTCATTGTGAACTATAAATTTTATCATGATTAAATAATTGGATTCTTTTGAAGCTAAATGTAAGATAAAGTTTTACAATAAAATTACGATTTGGGCTGTAAAAACTCCTTGATTTTCATATTATTATCTCCCTATGTCTTACTAAATTTTTTTTTTACCTGTTCCTGGAGCCCAGCCTATGTATGGTCTCCAAATGATACCTTTCTGTCTCAACAGGCTGATTATTTCTTGCAGCTGCCAATCAACAATCTCTCCCTGTTAAGCCATACACTTTTCCAGCGGCTGAACTACTGTAAAGTCGAACTCCCTTTCATTTGTTATATGGCCGTGAGGCTAACCTACCGATAGATGTTACTTTACATAGTAAAGACGGTAACCCACTATCATTCAGTGAATGCTTGGATGAGATTAAAGCTAACTTACAAGTAGCCCAAACACTGGCACGAGCTAACTTGTCAATTTCTAGAGATCGTATGAAAAAGAACTATGACAGAAACGCTAGGCCTCCACCCTACAAGATTGGTGATTTAGTGTGGTTACATAACCCAAAAGTCCGGAAAGGACTTAGTAAAAAGCTGTCCCATCCATGGGAAGGACCCTTCATAGTGCATTCTATGCCCAGTAATTGCACATATCGTCTAAGACGGATTAACGGTAGGATGCTGGGTACCCTTATTCACTCTAATCGCCTCAAGCCTTGTTTGCATCCAGATACTAGACAAATAGGTTCTGGTATCGACATCGAGGACTGTCCTACAGCAAATCCGAACCCAAATATACAATCATCACCAGAGGGTAGCACCGATGTAACCGATGACATATGGAAAGTGGAAAAGATTTTACGTCACAAGAAGGTAAAAGGAGTTAACTATTATAAGATCAGGTGGGCAGGATATGGTCCCAAACACAATACCTGGGAACCTGAGTCACACATTTTGGATCAGTCTCTTGTTGATAATTTTCATGCTAATGATAAATAACTGTCTACTTTCAGATGCTGATCACTGTGTTTTACATCCTTCTGTTTGTTATAATGGACCTGGTCGGAGCGCATAGTCGTCAAACACGACTAGGGGTACTATTCAAACATGTCGGTGATAGAATATGGGAGAGTGCGGCATATACTGCACTCTCCATACCGAGCTAACCTATACACTCTCCTAAATAGGTACATCCAGTCCGTCCCTATGAAGAAGGTTGACGTGTGAATTGAGATTTAACTCCATGTGTTCATTCCCGGGATCCTTATTGTTGTCATTCGTTGTACTAACTCGCTATGTAAGTCCTTTGCAGCCTCATGTTATCGATGGAGATTCCGAAACCCCACAAATCGCACGGGATGTGGTATTCCAAACTGTATCTTGGAATCCATGGTCTATAGGTTCAAGTATATTTGCGTGGTAGCTAATTCTAGGTAGGTGAATTTCCAGGTTGTTTTGTATCATGTCACAGTGTGTCATCTCGTATTTGAATTCTCTGCAAGCGACCTTCCTTCAGCTAACCTTATCAAGCCGCCTGGTGACGACCACAGCGCGAGAGTAATGACTCTACCTGCGACGGCTAAGTGTAGATCATGCCTTGGTAAATCGGTTAGACTATCTCTAATCACTTGCTAGACGCGTGACATCAGTTACAATTATACAAAGTGGGCATCCAAACTTATTCTCAAGAACTGTAACCGTGGCATAGAACTATATGGTAAACATTCACTCTTCCTTAATCTTTAAATGTTGCGTTCTACGTGTCTGATACTGCTCTTCGATAGTTACAGAGTCGCCCGAATCAGCCAGGGGATGTGCCGAGCCTTGGATTTATGTTCCTCGTGATGTATGCCCCACCGTCATCCAGCCAGGAGACGTGCCGCAAGCCTTTCGATCACCCATGATAATGGAAGGGATATGACTACTTCACTCGCAGCCATTATTAGAAAAAAAAATATATATATATGTGTGTGTTCTTGTGATAAATGCATGTTCCCATGCGATGTTCGTTCAGATTGTTTCCGTCTTAAATACATTTTATCTTCTTCCTCGTAGCTAACGAACTGCTTTGATGCTGTAATCGATTCAAATCATCTCTGATCAATGTTGTAATTGCTCCATTGTTTGGTGTTGTAATTGATTCAAATCATGTCTGATCAATGTTGTAATCGCTTCATTGTTTGGTGTTGTAATCGCTTTTCTATTTGTGTACGATAAATAATTCCACAAATCATGTTTGACGTCGTGCTGTAGCAATTGTACTTTAGTTCTATCTAGTTCCACTTCATGTAAACACATTGAGGGATTTTCATCCGGGCCATCCTCTAAACTTAATAACACGTGAGGTCACGTGCTTTTTCGAGTGGGGGGATAATGTTACGAGGCACATGTCGTGATTACATGTGTCCGGGTTTATTAACCGCGTAAGTTTAAGGCCCACACAAGGTGATTAAATTCACGGTCGGGTTTAAGTTCGTTTGGCGTGGCTGATTGTCCAGATGGGACAACGCTACATCATAGCCCAAGCTGAAATTCCCACACATGTGTCAAAAATGGTTCTCGCCGTTGGTCCCCATTAATGTTACCCAAAGGAGGAAAGAGAGCACCTCCAGACGATACATTAAGTGAGATAACGCAGGCTTCAAAATTTACGACCGGTAATTTAGAAACAAAAGATTTACTCGTTCGCTGCTATATAAGCGAATCCCAAATTTAAGAGAAGCAGAAGTCTTTTGGCCACTCATACGCTACGTTACTGTGCTTCCTGATACCCCCGATCTAAGGCTATAACTTCTCTCCTTCGGAGATACCCTATGCTTTCGGACTTTACCAAATTGAACTGGGATTGACTTGTTTTGGCTGGCGTTCGCTCTCTCTCCACTTTGAACCCGGGACAGCGGCACATAGTAAGTATAAGTAGTAAGTATATATTAAAGAACTCTTTTCTTGTTATTTAACCCCTTGTCGTTGTAGTCACTTTGTCCACAGGTTTATCTATAAAACTATATAGTTTTATAAAGGTTACGGGTATAGTTAGTGGCAACCTCAGCGCATAATTTCCACTCTGCACGTTGTGTTACCTAGTTGTGTCTGAAAAGACTATATAGGCTCCATCGTGAGGGTTTCCCTAAGACGCTTCCACTCAAAACGCTTCCACTACAAACTCTGCGCTCGGATCAAGTAGCCACACGAACCCTTACCCCGTATCATTATTCTAAGGGGGGGGAGATAAATTTACATAATTTGTCAATGCTTAATCTGACAATGTTGAAGTCAAATCAAATATCCCAATATATACAGCTGACTTATGCATCCGAATTCAGGATATCATTACATAAAAGAGAGTTTTAAACAAAGCTTCCGTTTTAAGACCATCGCATACTGTATGGCCCTGCGATTGCACTTCGCAATAACCAGACCCCTTTTAAACCGACCAGGTTCTAATTTTTTAAAATAATGGTTTATATTCTCGTTTTACAATGACCCAGGACCCTGCCAGCAATGTTGTTAATATGTGTTCATGTCCAGCAATGGTTCGCTTTCTCTCTGGTTGGACATGTATACTTGGAACGATGTAACAGCAACCTGCGTTTGGTTATTAGTTCCCCCCACTATTTAATACTGGCCGCCGTCGTATAACGCAAATATTCTTGATTAATCTACCGTATAAAACAGCAGTCATAGAAATAAATATATAAATATTCTTATTCCAGAGGTTCTTTTTCTTTTAATTTTATTTATTTAATCCTGTGCGGTTTTTATTTTAAATACTCAATTTACCCTGTATTTTCTTTTATTTAAACCTCTCCAGTTTTGAATTAAACTTTTTATCCTTTCTTGAAATACAGTAATGTTGCATGTACATTAGGCACGTTCTCCACTAAGTGTGAAAATCCCATGAGCACGTTTTGTTCAGAAAGGTTTTCAGTCAAAACGTTTCTTTGTGTGTTTTTCCAACAGTGTGATATATCAGGAAAAGGGCGCTAAAATGCCTGCTCCTTGCGATAATCACTGTGGGCTTATGATTGAGTAAACATTCAATCCAATTTTCCCCGTATTAACACATACGTTGCCGAACCACGTTTCAAAACAACACACAGACAAAACATGGGAAAAGAGCTGAATATAGGCGCCTTTAATATGAGACACAATGGTTGTTTATGGTCGGAATCCACCGAAGGGTGAGCCTCTGTGACACATTGTGACTTTCAACGCCGATATCTACACATTATATTTTCATTTCAAACTATGACCGTAAAGTTAGACATACATTCGCTTTACCTTCATACTGTTTCATGTAACGGATATAACCAAAACTACACTTTAGCTGACCATCTAGTTGTGTTATTTCACTTTACAGTTTCTCAGTAACGTCTTGCTTTCGACATTACCCGTACGACTTATAGTGTATTACTGGTGAATAAGTCACGTATATGTTGGGTCAGTTACAACTACGGCACTATTTCACACCTCCTTTCAATGAATACCTTATACCAATCACGTGAATGACCAATGTGTTTTCCTTATATAGAATTTACAAAGAGAGTGATATATTACAGGGGTTCGGCAAGAGAACTGATGGTGGCACCGTATCTACCTTTTAGTGCACCAACTGTTTTCCCAGCATAATGTACATCTGACACATCTGACAGCGAGTAGTAGCGCATTGAACTTCCTACCGCTACAGGTTCCGCCATGGGTGTCAAGACTTCACTAAGTGGAACCCAGATTTCATCTGGTCGTTATGGCCATTGCAGATGGAGTTTGCCTGGTATAATATGCGTTGACATGACTGATACCAAGGCATCACGATCACTGAATCTAGGCATCGAAACCGACATTCGTATACCAGCCGTCAACCAAAATGGGCATTCCGGGTCAATAATCGCAAAACAAAAAATGCAAAGAACTAAGAAAAGAAGTAAGAAATGTATATATATTTTGTTATATGTTTATACCAGGATGATACTTCGAACCTTTACCGATTTAAAGAAACAGTATGCTTTGGATGGAACAAGATATATTGATTCTTGGTTTCGAGCACGTGATACTTTTATCAATTTTTACTGAAAAGTAATCTCTTTTAGGGAATTCAAAGTGAAAGGAAGTCGCGGATGACATTACTTAGCCTTCACTAGAATCTGCATTTTGTCAGTACACCCATATAGAAAGAATTATCAGAATTTTTAGGCTTAATTGGTTAACTAAGGCGATACGAGTGTACTCAGTTTTTTTTACTATTTATAGTAGCTGCTAATTGATAATATAAGGTTTTGGAGTGCCTTGCGTGATTAGTTGTTGCTCTGCCAACAAAAAAGCTTTCCGTATTGTAATGAGCATATTCTTCTTATTGTGCCACTTTAGTATGGAGAACTTCTTTGGCCCATTTAGTATGATTCCATGATAAAATCATGTACGTAGGCCCGCTCTCATTGGGACGCTTTTATAAGCGTCTTCCCGCGAACATCGGACGGCCTAAAGACAATTTCATGCAATTGTTCTCCATACAGAATTTCTCATGCAGACTTCTCAAGTAATCATTCAGGATATGCACTTATTTTAACTATCCGTCTACTTTTGTGCAGTCATTTTTCCCAGGCAAGCATCTACTTACATCATCTCGCTCAAAGTAGGTAATAACATGCTTTATCAACTATGATTTTACATTGGATAGTGTGCTGCGTTTTATTGTCGTGTGTACGTTAGAAGACACTTGGATACATCGGTGACGAGATGTCCCCACCTCTTTATTAAAATGAGGAACAGAGCGGAATTTCTGGAGCATAGTCCAGTTGATGAATCGATCAATTATTGACTTGTGTTTGTGGGACGTGTTGTGTCTAAATGACGAAGGTATTCCTGCCAACACAGCGTTTCCTGTCTGAAGTCGTCTCATCACAACGTGGCCTGCGGCGGGGACTAATTCCTTCATTTCATACATCACGAACGATTTTGGATTTTTGGCGTCAAATTACTGTCTTCCTCTTCACTGGTTGTTTGGTAATCATTTTTGAGCTAAAATCTATCTGGAAACCTATCAAGGCTGTATTAAAAACTTTCAGGAAAGCAGACCCCCATTTTAGTAGCCACATGGAATAGACTGAGCTTTCATGACGTGTCCGGCAGCCATGTGTGTGTTGCCGTTTGAACATGTTTCGCTCTCAATTGCTTTTAATGTTAAAAGAATTTGAGGGGTGTTAGAATTTATCACTCTCCCTTTAAAATACAAGCACATTCTGTTGTCTTCATAATATATCTCAAGTCCTTATGCTATATTACAACAATACAGACATTTTGTTAAGATTACATGGATTAACATCAAAATGGCTCACAGAAAGAAGGAGACAAAATTAAGAACCAGGCTATCAAGGTACCGCAAGAAAATCGGACGAGAAGACCGTAGATACCATATTTGAAGAAAACAGTGGTTATGGAAGCATTGACGATTCTGCAAACAATGGAAATGGTAAAGAGACCTTCAGATGAATTAGATGTTCCTCAGCCGTCGACATCAACACCACTGGTAATAAAAGTGAACTTTCCGACGTCCAGACATTTGGTCCAAAAGTAGCCAAAAAATGAGCATTAGCAAGGGCGAAGAAGTCAAAGTCTCTGTTTGAATCTGAAGTCAGAAACTTTCAAAAGAAACGAAATATAACAAAACACACATTCATTGCCTAAGACGGAAAACCGAGACAACAGATGGCCTCACGAAAGTAAACTGATTCTGAAGTCAGTTCCCTTAACCTAACGCCTAAACGACGCCAAATTGAGAAAAGAAAATTACTTCTGAGTATAACGTTATGATACCAGAGTTGGGAGCTACCCGATTAGGCATTTCAACAAATAGTCGCAAATCTCTTCACAACATTCTGGCAGGTCGTATGTCCAGGAAATATCGATGCCTTTCATTTGTGGGTAAAGTTATAGGTGAAAGCAGGAACAGCCTTCGTCATTTCAAAACGAAAGCTTTCGTGGTTTCTAGAGGACGCAGAATGAGCGTTACCAAGATCGTAGCAAAAGTTGTTTTGTATTTCTGTAATAGAAAGGATAGCTGCAGCGACTGATGTTATTGGTGTTGTATTAACAGATTACCTGAGTAATTCACAAATTCCTCTCTGATTTCCCACAGGCTCGCCAGTCGTTTACATCGTTTTGTCGACTGAGACCCAAATATGAACATTCAGCTTCCTTCACTTTCCGAAATACCATCCAGTGCACAAGACATCAAGCATGGCGCGTAAAATTCGATCTGTTCGAAAATTAGGTGTCCAAAATAACGAAAATCCAGAATGTTAAGCTGATCATGAAGGAAATCTTGACCAGCTTTTGTCCAGTCTCCCAGAAACAGTCAACTTTATATTGTGAAAGAGCTTTGAGCTAGGAAATGGAAAACTCATAATGTCCCTGACAGGCCAGACGCTGGCAGCATCTGAATCTTCAACTGTAGTGAAAAAGAAACCTCAGGCTTCATAGAACATATACACCGTGTCAAGGCACAATACAGGGAAATTCGTTGTTTGAAGGACATTTTCCCTATAAATGAGGTGATACCACGGGTGAATTTTGCTGGGAACTTTATATACAGATCGCTTAACGAGGCGCAATGCGTTTGGAGTCAAACATTTATAACCCTATACTCTATCGTCGTATATTTCAACAATAGTGAAAACAAACTTCAACATCAGTCGTTTATCATTTTATACGATGAAATGCATCCGGCAAGCACAGTTTGTGCTTTCACCGACGCTATAATGCCCCGATTAAGAGAAACTGATCCCCGAGTTACAAGGCTACATTACGGGAATGATTTTCCGTCAAGCCAGTCCAGATTAGAAAATTTAGGTGGTTGCACCAAAGGTATGGCAGATGAGGCATTCAGGCTAGGAAATACACGATGCAGTGGACTTTTTCAAATGGGAAAGTTCGTCTAGTATGAAAACTGTCAACTTTCTGTACATTTCAAAGAGAGTCTGTGAGGAAAAAATGTTGATCTTCATACTGACATGTCCATCAAGGATATCAGAAGCACACTATCTCTACATGCCGTTGGTTGTGAAGACGCATCGATTCTTAGAACTCGGAGAACAAGCTATGTTTGCAACATACGTGTTACAGGGAGCTTTTGTGCAACATGGGTGTCGGTGCCTCTTGCAGTAATATCGGGGATCTCTAATACGACAGCTAGAGGAGAAAACATGGGTTCAGAAAATGCTGCCAGACAAATATCAGAAATCAGAAGAAAGGATATTCCGTCCATTTACAGGTGAAACAATTTATTGCCGCGGTGTACGATGATTAGTGGTATATCGGTAAGGATGAGTGAGTGAGTGCTTGGGGTTTAACGCGATAAGACTGAGAACGTGGATAAACAGTATGAAGAATACGAAATGAACTTTATGGAAAAAGTCAAAAACCAGTTTCGATGGGCAGCGACACCTGACACACTGTGGCTGTGTGAGAGCAACAGCAACTGCACAACAGAATAACTAGGCCTTCTGGAAAAAGCTGCCATCACTTCTCACTGTCTAAGGCAGAAAGGGCTAAAATATAGGCTCTCTTTAATGGGCTCGAAGCTTGAAGTCCTAGGAAACAGCATTAACGATGAGCAGCTCGATCTGTTTCACCAGAAACTGGACAGTAGTTGATTTTACTGTTTCTCTCCACGTTTTCAGAAATAGCTTTTGTCTGTTAGTATGTAGCTGCATGCCTTTTTGAACGTTAATATTGAATGTTGCTGTCAAACGCGTGACATTTGATACTTATGTTACTGTGGCTTTCATTGGTTTAATGATGATTTGAAAATGAATTTCTCTTTCTGTCGTGATGGCTTTGTACATGATTATGTGTTGTGGGTGGTAAAGCTTGCCATCAGTGTAGTAGTTTATTTCTTAGATTGGAATTGAGAAGTCCGAAAGTGTTCTTTGGTAACGTATATTTTTTATCCAAAAAGTGGTTAAATAATATTTCTTATGACAGTGAATAATGAAGCCATCATCAGATCAGAAGTGATCAGAAATGATGTTCATTGTGGGTAAGAATTGCGTCTGACTTGCAAGAGGCGCAGATACTTGCTTTTTTCGGATTTACAATAACATCGATACATTTACTTTTACAAAAGACTTACTTTTTCAAAGAGTTTTCGAATTCTCGACATTTCCAACGTGCTTTGTATGGCCACTAGTAAGCGCCAAGACTTCCAAATGCCTTACGTTGTTGAATTTAGATTTCTGCACAATAAAAGAAAAGCTTTAGGAATAAGGACAGCTTTTGTTTTTTCACAATTAACCTTGGTTTGTTCTTCTTCTTCTTCTTCTTCTCCTGACGATTCCCTGTATTGTGATAACGGCATGAGTTCTTCCTGTACGTAATATAAAATTACCGTGGATATCTGTATAACAGACAATTCTGAAGATGGTACGAACCTGTAAGATTCAGACTCAACTCTTTGATTTGTTTCGCCTGCATTGCTTAACCGGAAATGCCTTCATCTGCGCCTAAATATTTACCAAACCACCTGCATATTGTTCAAGAACTGTTTGAAGTAAGATCTCCAGTTAATGGTGTTTAGGCACATCACATTATTTTTCCTCTTGTGGAAAATTCAAAATAAATCCTTAACTACATATCATTTGAACTTCATTGCAGAGAATGGACGTCCATCCATAGTCCTGTCACACAGAGACTGTTTCTGTATGCCGAATATCAAATTTTCCAGACAATACGTTTCCACCAGCTCTGCCGCGGGTACCTTTTTCCACATAATAAGCAGTTTCATTCAATTCATGTCTACAGGAACGCCTATACACATACCTGTGTATACCTAGAGATATAGAATAACAGTTCTACCGAGACAAACTGCAACAGACACATGGATATGCCAGTAGTGTATATGGAAGTATACTTTGCAAACTTTTGTGCTAACAATAACCGAACTACTCTCTCCACGACAGAGCAGCTGAGAGCTGTCGCCTATGGTTTGCCGAAAAAGGGCGAGATTTTCCTGTAGATAAAACGCGTGACTCGGTGCATTCAATATGCATAGACGGGATGTAACGAACATGGCTAACGGCTGCAAAACATGTGTACCCTTCTGTCAAAATGACAACCCCCCAAGTAAACTAAAATATCGGACTTCTCAATTTGTTGTCGAGTTTGTTTATAACAGTTTGTAACAAGAGCAAATAACCGCCCAGTCACAGCACGGCAATGTGACGTGAATTCTAACACATAGCCTGTAATATTTTCAGTCTCTACCCATAGGATTTTACCGTTATTGCGCTTTGATTTGCTGACAGAAGATAGATAAGTCATGTGCTTGCACAGAAATTCAGGCCTTTTTCGACCGAGCATGGGACGAAACTATTCAGGCTCTGTCAGTAAGAGAGTGTCTGGCCGAGCATGCACGGACTTACTTTGTAGTCTTGTCTACAGTCCAGTGGGGATATAGTTCAAACAACGCGATATCCCGCTTCACAACGTGACTTGTCCTAAAAAACGATAGAACTGACACTGAGAACACCGCTCTACATGTTATCTGATAACATACAAATCTGGCGAAATCGTGTTTTGCTCTTGCATGAATTGCACGCCGTCCATTGATGTCTGGTGACCTTCCCAGCATGGTGCATTGATGACAGATCATCACAACCGACCTCTCAGTGATCATCTTTCTGCTAGATTGTTTTCAACAGAAGGAGGCTGCATGCCTTTCATTCACTGCAGTTGATGGACCTTCGGGCTGGGATTTGCCACATATAGTGGGTTTCCCATCTTAGTACCGCACTTCACACACAACACGATCTTTTAATATTATTAATTTCTTTATTTGCTTGGTGTTTTACGCCGTAGTAAGAATATTTCACTTATACCATGGCGGCCAGCATTATGGTGGGAGGAAACCGGGAAGAGACTGGGGGAAAACCCACGATCATCCGCAGGTTGCTGGCGGCACATGGTCATAACGCGCTGCACCCCCTCCCTTTTAAATGATACACTAAAGGTATTTCAAAATCCAAAATTCGAACAAAGTTCAAATACAAAAATATAGGAGCTCAGCTATACACGGAGTACAGTACGTCTTAGGTTTATTGAGGTAATGTATACTGTTAGTACTGCATGGATACATATACGCTGACAATAGCTATGCGCAAAACTCAATATATAGACCAACATAAAAAAAGTCTTGTTCAGATTGAAGCTTACGTCAACATGTTCCCTGAAAACTTGAAGAAATTTGGAAACAACTTTATTTGAGCTAAAAGATATATCCAACTATCATGGTACCTCTGTGTCTACGCCATAGTAAACAAACAACACAATCATATCAACACACCACATGCATGTTGTACGGCCACTCTTGCTGCCGAACATTTCATTGGATAAAACGTGTATTCATTTTGTTACAAGCACAACAATATGGGAAACTTAACGTACTCGTTAGTATTAAATCTGGAACAAAACTATTATTGATATATGTATATGTGTGTAAAATAATGATTAATAAGATATCCAAAATATGCATCACTCCAGTAGGAACCAATGGAAGGGTTTTCAACCCAATTTGATTTTAGAAAGCAAATTTGAGCAAATCAGGAAATTTAACATTTTCTGGTAACCAATGTATGAAAAACTCCATTTATTTCATGAAAACGCAAAATTTGACTAAAACTCAACTTCCCGATTTTTCTCATTGTGATTTCCACGAGAAATCGGCTAATAAAAAACCTGCAATATACTGTGTTAAACATATCACTACAAAAGTCACACTTCTCTCTCCTTTAGACTACGCACTTCATTTTTTTTTATTTGTCAGCAAACTCCAAGTAACTGCTGTTGATTCCAGTCGCCAAAAACCCAGTCCCTCCCAGTCGCAAGGTCGATCTACGCCTTGCTTTACAGAATCAATTACCTTCAATGTCCCAAAAAGTCCATTTTTGAATGCAAACTGATGTCATAAAATGTTATTTTGAATGCAGAAACTCGTATTTTACTGTATCTTAGCCGTCAAATAAACCCAAAACACCTTTCGAATATCAATGAAACTCTCAGAATCAGGAGCGATTAGCAACTTTGTCATGGAAAAAATATTAGGTCATTTACGGTTACCTATTTGTAATACCAATAGTATAAAAGGAAGGGGGAAGGAAGGGAGCTCAGTGCTCTATCTTTATAGCCCGTCAATTTTCTGAAAAAAACACAAAGAAAAAATCAAGGCATAGGGCTTAGGGGGAAGGAAGGGAGGAAGGAAGGGAGGAAGGAAGGGAGCTCAGTGCTCTATCTGCATAGCCCTTCAATTTTCTCCACCACCCCCACCAAGGCAAAAGGACCTACTGAGGACCACAGCAAATATATCCAAAAAAAAAAAATAATAACAAACTGTGAATTGCGCACCGAAATGCACGCATGACAGCTCAAATACTTTAAGAAGTAAAGGTATTCCACTTACGCTCCGAAGGCTTTATTTTTCCTTCGAAGGGCAAATGCCCGAGATACCATTTCATTTACAGATGCTTTGAAAATGTAAAATGTGGAACTATCCATATGCAAAAAATTTGAAAGAATGAATCTAAAAATTTAATAACAAAACTTCAAAATAGTGCTTGCTTTACACTGAAACAAAAATGGACTTCATCACCCAATCAATGTAAAGAAATCTGTACTGATTTGATGAGTGATCTATAATTGGAAATTGAAAAGCTAGAAGTCCTACAAGAAAAAAGAAATTCTATTAAATAAATTTCGTCATTTAGTTTTAATATATTTCATATTTTTTTTAATATGTACTTTGCACACTGGTCTAAAGTAATGCACGACTGTTTGATGATAATCATAAACCACTGAAAATAAGACCACTACCAACTGAAAAGGTTTGTTACGAACTGTGTACTACGATTCGTTCTCTTCCCTGTGTGAAAACAACATAACACAGCATTTACGCTCCCTCTCCCACTGCTATGTACCTTATTTTTCTAATCTGTCTGTAAAAAAATAGTTTCTCATTTGCATAGACTATCTTTTCTCCACTAAATTTGCTACAGTATGTGCCACCGTGAACTAGCTCAGAGCTATATCCATCTTTTTTCTCTCTCTTTTGAGAGTGGCTATTTGTGTTGGGCGTGTGCACAAACTCTGTTATCATTGCGGATTTTGGTTGCTGCCGTTTCCCCAGTCGTAGTAGGTGTATCTGGGAGTGTACTCCAGGTTCCCACTGGTGTACTCATTGTCAGTCTCATCGCGAATGTTCACCTTTCCAGACACACACTCGGCGTAAGATGGCGGGGCTGAAACAAAGGCCAAAAGGGAAGGATATACAAATAAAAGTAATCAGATGCACAGGAATTAAGTAAACACTACGCATAGTCATTTCTTTATAATGCAACAAAGAATGAAGAAAATTTCAATTCGACTCATTTACAGAGCATATACTGACCAAAAGAAAAACCCTTTTGAAATGAAGAAAGAAGATACTTTCATTTCGACTTCGATATCAACATTTAAAAACAGTTGAAACGAAATTTTCTTCATTTCTCCAAATATCACTGACATCATCTACTTTCTTTACTTTCTTTACCTATGTGTGTTCTTTCAACCTGCGCCTCATGTGTCATAGTGACTGGAAGGCAAACGCCTTGAAACACAGTGCCACAACCCACGCCCCACAACCTAAACAAGACACTCAACTATGCGAATGGTGTAAACATTTGAACACTCACGCATGTTTGGCAGTAATGCTGGGGCACTTGGGCTGAAACCCGATGGTGGAGGCATGACGGGTGATGGGTCAGTTTCTGCGGGATTCATGGGCGGGGCAAAGGGAGCTGAGGCTCCGCCCATGGGTGCTCCAAAGTTGCCCTGTCTCTGCAGAACTTGTTGGTGAGGAATGGAGCCAATAAGAACGTTGAGAGGAATTTCAAGGTCTAAGCCTGGCCCAGAAGGATCAACACAAAACTGGGCGAAAGAGACAGAGAAAAAAAACAACAAAATAAAATGAAACAATTAGAACCTAAGAGTGTTTTGATTTTATGGGACCTTCATTGTTACCAGCAAGGTATGTTAAAATGGCCTCATGGTCATCAGAGAGTTCTAGATTGTATCGCTGAAAAGCTGATATATTACCTGAAGCACAAATAAAATTTTTCTCTTTTACCTTTTTGGAACAGGAGAGAGTTAAAGATTTAAAGATACTGACCGGAAGCTGACATAATGACATTATGTCACCACAACTGAGAGGCATAAGTGATAGACAAAACGCCCGAGTCCTGAACGTACATGTACAATGTTCCAGTACTCGGGATTTGACCAGGGTAAACCACCAACCTTTGGCAAAACATGCATGCTAAACCGCGCTAACAGCCACATGAGTGCTGTCGTAAGCTTACAGTCAACAAGGCCCCAGAAGCAAAGACAGCAGGGGAACCTACAAATTCCCTGTCCACATGGCCGGGTTTGAACGCGCACCTCCGTGTGTCTTAGCGACTGAAACTCAGCCCCCTCGGCTACACCATGACCCGTTTTCAATTTTTAACACATGTAACAAGTTCATTCACCTTCAGTATATACTGTATGTCTATGATGCTACAGCCGTCCAGTCTGGATGGAGGAAGGGGTGGGATGTGTATTTGGTCCCCGGACCACACATCAGACCCCCTTGGGGTGATCTCGGGATGGTTCAGCCGTGCCACCACACCAGTGCAAGTCTTGGTCTTTTTTGTTGCATGGAAAGAAATCACCTGTAGACAAAATCCAAATGAAAATGACGAAAAGCCGAAAAACAAACAAACAAACAAACAAACAAACAAGGATAAAACTAATATTTCAATTTACCTTAATTCTTCTGATTTTTGGGACAGTTATTGGTACTTTAATCTTGAAATCCTCCAAATTACATTTCGCTGCCATTTTTTTCGGAAAAGTAAAGGCACAGATAAGAAGGACTAACCACATGAAAGATGAAACTGTGTGTTCCTGTTACAATTTAATACATATACATTAACAGTTCAGACCAGGTCCCAAATATTAGAGTTAGCGTGCATGTGTTAAATACTACAGCGTTTGGAGAATAAGCTCACCAACGTCAACCAGATACATGACAAACCTTTAGACTTAGGCGTGCCAGATTTGGATTTCAAAAGGGGAAACCCCTCTGAGAGGGTCTGATCGCCTGCAGGGCAAAATCACACATTACAGTAACAGGAATAAGCAAGGAAGGAGCCAATGCTCTCTCCTTGTAGCAGGAACAATGATGTTGTTCAGCATAATTCAAAGAAAATTCTAGGCCTTTGATTAGTCTATCTGACTTGGATAAGCTACCGAATTCGCAAAACTGGTAAACAATACGGTCTCATTTTTTCTGTATTCCAAGGAGTCAAGGATTCATGCGTCGGCGAATGTACGAGACAGTAACTTTTTTGTGCCTTTATTTTCCAAAGAGTTCTAATGATTCAGCACTTAACAACATCAGAATGTAGAAAAGTTTCTTGTAGCATCTTTGCGAGGCTATTAAATTACAAACTCTTGTAAATCGAATCGAAAATGATTACCTAGCTGTCGACATACAGGAAGTAATTTTTGCTCTGCGCCGTCAGTGTCCCGTCCCAGCCTTACTCCGGCACGATCTTTTGCTGTATGCGTATTTGTTGCTACATACAGACTAAAGACCGACAGGCCAGTAGAAGTGGTGGGCGGGCCGTGGACCGCTTGGTCGCTGGGGTCCCCCCCCCTCCTTCTACCACCTAGATCTCCAAAACCGCAGATTATTTTCACATAACATTGGCATGGTTTTGTTCCTCGATAACTTGCCTTCACACTGGTGTATAATATACGCATGGATGGTCAGTCGTTGATAACCTAAAGCTGAAAACGGTCACAAATCTCTTTTTCCCATTTGTCAGTGGCAAAGCGTCTTTGGCAAACCGTCATATTTTGGCAGAAGTATCAACAAATGTCCTCTGAGAAGGCCTTTATTGTGATAAATTCGTTATACCAGCGTGTTGCGTGGGTGTACGGCCTGATACTTTGTTTAAGTAAAGATCAGTATAGTGCTTGCGAGAAAATACTCATATTCTCAACGAATTATCAAACCACGCAACACAGTGATTTAACTTAAAGTATTTGAGCAGCGTTAAACATCGATCAAACTGAAAGTTACGCTAGCAGTTCACAAATCAATACCCCTTCCCTCCCTAACTTACTGGAAATAAACCCACATACATGAACACTGGCTACTTCCGGCCTCCCCACGGATTAGTGTATCCCATCCAAACCCGCAGAAAATTGCTTCCGTCAAAACTCTGTTAGTCGCAAAAAAACGCAAAAGCAAGAAGCAATGTATCAGATAACGGTAATAATGGTAAGAGTGCAAATTGCTTACTTACAGTACTTAATTGTGTGTGTGTGTACGAATGCGTGAGGGCTCAATGAAAATTCGTCCAACTGGAACCCACCTGAAAATAGGTTGATTTCTGTAAATCCAATCGAACCTTTCCTTTTCTTTACAAAGCCCAAATTATTACTTTTCTCAAAATATCAGCCCTGTAAAATTTATAATGCCTGTCACTGCTTTAGCTTGTTCAATACTTACAATCATTGCAACACCACATCCTGTGCAGCTAGGGGTCTGGTATTTTCTGAAAGCCAATGATGTGAGCTACACTGTACAGATATGCGTATTCTTCACAAATAAGACAAAATGCGCTATAGCCTCTTCACCAAATTACCTGTGCTAGTTCAGCATACGAGCATGTCATTTTGCGACTTGACCCGTTGGTAATTTCGGCGTTGATGACCATAACATCCCCTGGGACGTAGCCTGTCCTCTCCAGACGACAGGTGGCCTCAATGGGACCAGACTTACAGCAAAGACAACACAGGGTCTTTGCGTTCTGCCCCTGGGTAACTAACTGTAACACACCAAGTAACACACCAAGTCAGTGGCACCATCCAAAATGTATTTATTTGAATGGTGTCTATAAACGCCATAGTCTTAACAGATTGTGCAGTTCTCATTTGATTCCTTTTGCCAGAAACTGTCACAAAAGATGAGATATCATAACCTGTAACAGAGTGATAATGAAAATTGTTCCGTCACCGGCACATCTTTTCCAAAATACATGTATTGTGGCTGAAACATTAGGAACGAAGTTTAAAACCAATCAGTTATATGGGTGGAAGAAACCAGAGTCCTGTGAAAAACCATCGCCCTTTGTCTGAAACAGAGTACCTGACAAACGTCCTGACTTAAAGCTTCCCACATCAGTCGGGACAATTTAAGGCGAGTGAAACAGTCAGGGACATAACTTGCTTCAAAATATAAACAATACCGTATACCGTATAAACAATTTCAAGTAATGAACTTGAAAGGCCTCGGCCTTAAGCACAATGTAACGAATAGATAAAATTCCAAAAGATATTATGTATAATACCAGGCCTTCATAAAATTTGACTTTAATATGACTTTAGTGACCTTGAAAAGGTTTCTTAATCATGCATCATGCCGGAGTGTAGGTGAGGTTATAGGTTTAGTGAAGTTTGGACACACTGTTCAAAAGACAGAGCGTTCACAACCCTTTCATAAAATTTAATTTAAATGACCCAATGACCTTGAGTAAAAAGGTCAAGGTTGCCGAAACTCAACACGATCCTTCCTCATGCCCAAGTGTAAGTGTGGTAAGTTGGTGAACTTGGGCTAAAGCATTCTAGAGACAGAGTCTGTACGAGCCTGCGATAAAATTTAACTTAAATGACCCCAATGACCTAGAAGAAAAAGCCAATGTCGCCGAAATGTTCTTCATGTCAATGAGTAGGTGTGGTGTAAGTTTCGTGAACTTGGGCTAAAATGCTCTTGAGATAGAGTGTTTACAAGAAATTCATTTAAAAGACAACTATGGCCGTTAAGAAAAAACGGTTGCTGAAAATCAATAGGGTCCCTCCTCATGCCAATGTGTACGTGCGGGGTAACTATAGGCTAAACAGTTCTAGAGTTCAAAGCATTTTGAAAGAGACGTTTACATATCCTTTGTGAGCAGGCGGAGAGACGTACAACCGATCATCGAAAAGGAAAATCGATGCTACGATTTATGTATCTTGAGATAGTCAACACTTCAGCCAATTTTCATTCAATTCGGACATGTTAGCATGTACTGGATGAACAGATGTGAAATTATTTATTTATTTACTTGTTTTATTAACATTTTTCGCCGTGCTAAGAATATTTCACTTATACGACGGCGGCCATCATCATGCTAGGAACTGTGTATCTTGAATCTGTTGGTTAGATTTGGACAAAAAACTGTGGGAGTAAAGTTTTGAAAGAAATGTTAATAGGGTGGATGAACGAACAGAAAGACGGGCAACCCATCACCAAAATGTAAAATCGATACTACGAATTATGTACATGCATCTTTATGTAGTCTACACTTCAACCAAAGACTGTGGATGAAGTAGCGTTTTCGAAATGTTAACATATTCAGGATAGACAGACAAACGGACAACCGATCATCGAAATGGAAAATCGATACTATGAATAATGCACCTTAATGTAGTCTGCACTTGACCCAAATTTCGTTGAAATCGGACAAAAACTGTAACAGGAATAGCGTTTTACAGGAAAAGTTAACAGACGCCGGACAGGATGGCAGATGGACGGAGGAGAACTTGCTAATACATCACCTCTTCTGGTCTTCTGATTACATATTATTCGTCTTCTTTTCCCCTCAATCCTACCAAACTTATGACTAGATCAACACTTTCTGATGTTATGTGGTATGATATACATTGTCGCATGGTTTTTCCAGTCCCAGCCTGATTTTTCCGAGAATCAGTCTTTCAGTTCCACAAAGTCCAAAAAAAAAAAAAATTTATCGTCTTTAGGGGACTACTCTAGGTTTACTGTTGAAACATGACAGAGTACCCTCTTTGAATAAAAAAAACAGTGGGCACTACCATATGAGGCCTAAACATTTCGCCCAAGAATAAGTTTTAACGTTAATGGTTTGTCAGACAGAATGACATCCTATTGTCTGAGTGTAAATTTCAGCACCAAAAGTAAGACTATAACATTCATTTATCTCCAAAAATACCCTTGTTGGGGAGAGGGGGTTAGGGTAAATGCAGTACCCATTGTAAAGACATGAAAATCACAACATACTGACCATGGCCAAAGGTTCCCGGTTCAAATCCAGCAGGTTGATCACTGTGAAGGCAGCTTTGGTTTTGTGGTCAAACTTCCAGGGTTTACCAATGATTCCCGTGATGGTGTAGCGTATCCTGCCCACCGGCCCCTCAAACGAGGACGGGATACCGTGAGGAAGCTGTAACCTGAACTGGTACGTGTATTGCCCGGCAGGGTGGGTGGGATTATCACCACTAGCCCCTGGGGCTGCGTGAAAAACAAAACAGGAAAGAAAAAGACATCTGAACATTATATACTTTTACTTATTGACTAGAATGAGCATTACAGCAAAGTCTCCAGAGTAAGTTGTGCTCACAACTTTTTTACCAGGGTGTTCAGTATACATGTAGTTTTAGCATTGCAAAATCCACGCGTATTCATGTTGGCCTCACAAACTGAATATTGAGAACTCTTTTTACTGGGATGTTCAGTATAGATGTAGTACTGCAAAATCCAGAAATATTAATGTTGTCCCTCTTCGGCCGTATGTGGGAAGGTCTGCTAGTAACCTTCGGATGTGTTTCCCCTGGGGCTCTGTCTGGTTTCCTCCCACCTTACTGCTAACCGCCGTCGTAATTTCTTGATTACGGCGTAAAACACAAATCAATGAATTAAATAAATATCAATGTTGTCCTCACAAATACTACAATACAGTAACATTGGGAAAGTACACCAGTATACCTGTGCATGGACACATTTGTATGTATGTACATGTATGTATGTATGTTTATCCTGAATCAGACAAAATCCTCTGCTTTTGAATGGACAGTAATGGTCACGTGGTAGACGTGTATAACTCAATAACCAGCAGCAGATGCTACAAGCGCCTGATTACTCAACAGTAGGGAGAAGGCCATGACGTAACAGCTACAATGTGACGCAATGCTTGACAATTCAAAACTCGACGCGACAGGAAATTAATGTTGAAGCTTCTTTTTTAAGTGTAGTTTATGGGGTTTTCCGCGGGATAATTCGTTTCATGGTCACTAAGTGAAAGGATACGAATCTAATATGGGGTCAACAAGCTTCCCACAATTTCATATCCTTTCACTCAGTAACCATGTAACTAATAATGTATGAATGCTTGAGTTTGAGCTCGTGCTCAATAATGTTTCAGTCATATGACGGTGAGGAGTCCTGAGGATGTATACATAGTATGTCTAGAGTGTATCACTCCGTCTCTCATATTTTTAGTAACACTGAACTTACGAATTCAACAGCTCATAGACAGGGATTTAACTGAATGCTGACTGGACGCTCTGTTATTTCCCATCAACTGTGTACAGTGCTTACAAGTATACATCCAAGCACACAGGTAGATAATTCACCCATGCAGATCTTTACAGGAAAAATCGATTCACATATTTATTTAATAATAATATTTCACTTACACGACAACAGTCAGCAATATGCTGGGAGGCATACCGACAGGTTGTAGGCAGGCCTTCCCAAATACATGTACGGCCCGATAGAGGAAGCCAGTCTGTGCTGGACTTGAGCTCACAGTGACCTGATTGGCAGGCTTGTATGTGGAGTTTGTTACAACTGGAGACGGGAGGCAAGTGCTCTGTGGCTAATAGCACAGCAAAGGGACGAGCCACAGAAACATGCATGGTCTGTGTACATTCATATTTTTTTTCTAACAAAGGTCGCGTTGGCCTAATTTAGTAAAACTCCGCATAGTTGTACATGCTGTGAATTTCTGCAATACAACTACATGTACATTAAATACATCAATATGAGATGAGTCACACATGTATATTTTAAGGCTGGTAAAGAAATTCCAAAGAACTTTGTTCTGTCGGGAATGTATTCACATTCTGTCCACGGAGATCCTGCTGCTTGTAAACCGAGAGCATGTAATGCTGTACCTGTACTCGCAGGCCACTATTTAAGACCAGAAGGGGCCTCCATGGCTCAGTCGGTTAGCGTGCTAGCGCAGCGCAATGACCCAAAAGCCTAACACCAATGCGGTCGCAACCTGCGGATGGTCGTGGGGCTATGCCCGGTTTCCTCCAATCATAATGCTGGCCGCCATCATATGAAACCGAAATACTGAATCATGTATCGCCTTGCGTCATTTGTGACGTTGCCACAGTACTCTACTATCCACTGTTAATGACCAGAGGTTATCCTACCTTTACCATACAAGACAACGATCTGGTCGAAGTAGCTCTCGTTGGCCGAGTAATGGTGGGTCACCCTTGTTGTGCTTTTCCCCGTGCTCGAGGTGTGCTGTTCTGTCCAGTGCACATTTGCGGCCCCGGAGAACAGTAATCTAATACCTGTAAGAATTAACAAGGGATTGAAAACCTCAAACAAGGTGAATAACTGAGAAGGATATCATGGTGGATTGGTGATCATTCAGGACCAAGGTACACAGGATCCTCCCATTTAAATCCTCACTGCAGAAGACAGGCACCATTCTAGATTTACAACGGGACAGAATAATAATGTTTCGTGAAGTCCTTGATCTTGAGAAAGCACACTTCAAGTGGAATGAATGAATGAATGAATGAATGCTTATTGTTTAACGCCCTACTCAAGAATATTTCACTTATACTGTCTCCTTCGTGCAGGGTGGATTTCCACCGTATTTTTTATCTGGTGCTGCCTCACCGAGGCGACTTGCCGAAGACACCCAACAAGCCCCCTCCTCCAGTCACATTATACTGACACCGGGCCGACCAGTCCACCCTCTATCCTCTTATTGCTGAGCGCCTACCGAGGAAGCAGGATGTACCATTTTTTAAAAGTCTTGGTATGACCCGACCCAGGTTTGAATCTCCCCGTCGGAAAGCGGACGCTCTACCAACTGGAGGGTCACTTCAAGTGGACGTTACCGTCTTAATATACAAGCCTGAAATATGAAGTATACCATGCACGGTGAAAAACTATTTGTTGTCAGTGACTGATAATCTGACATCAAGACAAAAGCAACATACATATATAAGCAGTATGTACCCATGCATCAACAGACCCTTTCACCTAACTGTTAAAGAACGCTGGTAGTAAAGACAGTGAAATTTTCCATATAAAACCAAAAATAGCAAACAACGGCGGGCAATTGTGAGATTTTTGCGAAACTCAGTAAGTCTTGTCCAAGGCCAGCAGTTTGCCTTCCTTTAGCTATGGACTATAATAAACAGTTGCTGTTCACTTGCACGAACTTGCAAATGATGGTTTCTGAGTACGAGTACATACCTATTGCTTATTCAAGGGTTCAATGTTTCCACAACAGACAATGTACATGTACCTGCCAGTTTGTCCAACACACAAAAGTACAGTTGACATCCCTACCACTAACCTCTTTGATCACGACTCAGACCTATGTCACAGTGAGAGTGAACCTGCTCAAAATGAACCAGAGATGCACCAACAACCAATGACGTTGAAAGTTACACATGAGATAGAAACATGCGCAAATTGGACACATTTGTGTGCCAAAGGTTCTCAGCCGGAGAGGCAAGGCCACTGGTAAATACAAGAACTGGTCCAACCTAGAATTTTCTGATCATCGGTATATGAATGGCGAAAAAGCACCACTAGACATGCGTTAGGTACAAAAGCTAGAAACTCTAAACAATGACTCAACAATGTGGAACAAAATGTACATAATTTGAAAGACATAAATTTTGCTGATGCCAAAGCCACAGAATTAGAAAGTTGGGAAAATCACCACAAGGTGGATATGTACTATTACGGAGATCCCAAATTAATGTGTTCGGAAAGCGGGTTTAGTGGCACGAGGTTCGAACTTGCTTAGAACGCAACACTTGCCAAAAGATTTGCCCACTTGCGCTACCGAATCTCTCTGTGTTGGCTGTGAGGTTTGCCTTAAAAGGAACGACAACAAAAAGTATAACCAAAGATATTTCAGAAGATGGGTCCATGCAGACCTTAACGGATATAGACATTTTTTATGACGTGCTTGGTAACTCTACAAACCACATTTTAATCTAGAATTCTTACGAGGCCATGGGATGCGCCAGTTTAGAGAAACCGGAAACACGAGGCCGTGTCATCCGTACCCTACGCTCTTCAGTATTATAGATGAGACACTCCTTTGGGTGCGAAGAACGGCCCTCTTTATTACTGCAATCAAAGGCCACGCATTGTGGCCTCCTGCTTGAGATCTTCGAGAATAACTCCAGACGTACTCCAGAATCACTTTCTCGTTGAAAATGGCTTTAATTATAAAAGAATTGTCTCGTAATCAGAAGAAAATCGGCAGAATTAGCTCTACTTCTACATGGGAATGTGATGAACTTGGAACGGGTGACGTCATAGCGGAAAGAGATGCCTTTTGGGGGATTGGAAATATCTGCCGCGGGATTGGTTAAACTTGAGCCCGTTCGATTTTCCCTCCGTGGGCGTTTGTGCTTACTTTGAAATGAGACATTTCGGTTATCCTACACCACAAAAATAAACGGTGACGTTTTTGGAAGTATGAATGGAATTCTTCATCGATACATGTTTACATCTGGCCCGGTGATGTCTTTGTCTTTAGTGCTTTGGAAACCCCTCCCCATCTGCATAAATACAGCTTTCTTGCAAGGATGTGGAATGTCTCGAGACGTCTTCATAAAGCTACCTGCAGAAGCTTATGCTAATGGCAAAATATGGGAGATGCGCTGGTACCAACGAGTGTGTAAAATGTTAAACTGTGGTGGTGTAAAATCACAAGTCGATCCAGCTGTTTTCACTTGGAATTATAGTCCAACATGTGTGTGACATACTTACTGTCATGTTGACGACTTTATATGGGAAAGCACCCGTGACCTGGAGCACAACGCTGTCCCCATAGCTAAATCTTGCTTCAGAGTTGACCGTGAGGAAGAAAAGGACTTCTCGTATGCGGTCATAGATATATCTTCCTCTGAGACACGCATCAAGTTGGAGCAAAAGGACTATTTAAATAATTTAGAGCGCATCCTCATTACCACGTCGAAGACGCTGCAGCCTGTCACCACTGGGTAAAACGGAAATGGGCCCTTACAGATTTAAAAGGGACAGATACTTTGGACCGCACGACCAACTCGACCAGGTGCCTCGCCTGATGTCTCTGATTTGGAAGCCTCACAAACGCATGGAACCTGGCCAATTTGAATAAGGTTATTCGAAAACTGAAATCTTTCGATCCGAAATCTGAAAGATTTGAGATTGGTGTTCCAGGGCCTGAGTGATCAACAATCTCTAGAAGTGGTTGCATCAAGTGATGATTCCTTGGCAAATTTACAACATATGGCCACATTTGATCAATATTTTGGGTTAAACAAGGCAAAATGTGAAATTTTGTTTACGACGGGTTCTAGGAAATGATTGAGCGAAAGGCAATGAAAGAAGTGAGGTGGATCCCGGCTAGAACACAGTTGGCTTACAGCCTCATCGTCATTCAGATTACTGATTATCTACAGGACAGCAGCTATGTTATTTTTGGACTGTTAACAGGAGTGTTGTGATTCATGGATTGTGAGCTGCATCAAGTGCTATGATTCTGGAGAACACCTGGCAACTCCACTTTGTGAAGACTGTTAATAACTCCATACAATTTTAATTACGTTCAATTCACTTTTATAAAAAGCAATTTCTGTGTAATCTGATATAGTGATTTTAGTGGGTTTACGGATATCAAGCATCTGTGCATTCCTTTGCGTAAGACTCCACTGATCGACTCATTCACCCGACGTTGCAAATATCTGTGAACATTTTCTCATCTTTCACTCTCTCCTCTTTCTTAGACGGCGGACTTAATTTATCTTTTAAATAGAGAGCAGGTTGTTAGCTCACCATGTGCAAAGTCGCTAGTTGCAATAATGTACCTCTCGCTTTTTCGAGTGGCTCGTAAGCGCCGCGAGAGTTACAATGTACTAGTATTTCGTTTTCTGAAGGGTCTATCTTCTGACTGAGGACTTTCATCGTTAAATACATGTATCTTCAAAAATAAGACATCCAGACATCCGAAAGCTGTCCAGAAAATTACAGGCGTGTATACCGATTTACCTACACCAAAAGATTCCACTTACGAACTCGTTTCCGCCATTTTTACGATATTTCAAAACAGAAACAACACAGACCAAATCACGGGACACAAGCTCTCTGGTTCTTGTCGTGAGAGGTCAACAAGTAAGAGATGTCAAACTATCGACTCTGGACAACTTTTCCCTCACAAAAGGGTGGATTGACGAGCTTTTTCTTCGATAGAATTGTTTACAAGCCAAAAGAATGAGAGAGTCGATAACAGATGATAAATTATTACCCAAATGTCAGGCAAATAGCTATAACAAACGAGGAGGCCTAGGTCACGATTTTGAGGTCTAAGGGAACTCTCGAGCTAACACGAGTTTCGTCTTGGAGGTTGTTGTCATATTACAAAGGCTAAATGGATGCAAAACGAGCTCTTCAGAGGAATTTTTTGTTATTGGTAAGTCCGTTTATGTGCCGGGGATCTTCTGCGCAACTTTTGGATTGTTGCGCGGCTTATTTTTGAAGATATTTATCGATAAAAGTTCTCAATCAGAAGGTCGACATTTCAGAACACGAAACATACTGCAACCCTGGTGACGACAACATGCCTCTGGAGGAAGTGGCTACACAGTGACGTGTGTCTATTGATAGCAGTAGGACTATCAACGCAGGAGAGTGACTTCCGGGAAAAAGGAATCTGTGCATACTGTGCATGGAGGGAGCGGAATAAATGTGTTACTGGCGTGTTACCCGAGAGTTTCTGTAGTGTAGTTATTAGTTCAACACTGCTTATTGCCACCAAAAGGCAAGATCCCAATGATTTTTTTCTTGCTTTAAACAGTACTAATCAGGCCTAAGTTTTTGATTTTGAGCAGGAGTGTGATTATCACTCTCCTTGAAGAAGACCAGGAGTGTGATTTGTACAGCTAGATTCACACTTCCCTGGCTCTTTTTGCTCACCTGAATTCTGTTTTGAGTGTACCACGTGTGGGAGAGTAAAGGAACGCCTCAATTATGAAGGCCTGACTAATATCTGTCCCCCAAATTAGAAGTATTAGGGTACATGTAACTGAATGTGCAATACACAATGTAAATGTTGTAGACATCCCAAGCTCACAAACATTCGGTGTGCATGTCAAAAGGCTGGCTTTGGTGTATGTCTCCACTGAAGAATTAAATCTGCACCACTGTCACCGTACACCCTGTAGACTCACACATTAATCAAGAGGACACAAGTTGTTTGATCTCTTATACTGTAAAAATATACACTTGTACAAGCCTGCACATACATGTCAGTGTCTGCCATTTTTGAAAACAACCCTTTGAACACAATGGTACAAACATGTTGTCCGTGTTTTACATACCAGACAAAGGTCACTTGGATTATACAATTTTCACCAAGGGGTCTTTTCAATGCCAGGAACCTATCCAACATCTTTACACAGACATTAAGATGGTATACATGGCTTAGCGGGGACATTTCCTGTAATTCAGCAACGATACAACAAGTATATTCATTCAAGTAATGAAACGGGGCAGGGAGAACGTTAGGCTTTCCTCTTCATTCACAAATAACCTAGCTACATGTGACACGTATAAACTGCTGTTGCATGTATTAGCTATTCAATTGTACTGTTCTAGTCGAGCCTTTGATGCAGGGTGTGCATTGTATGTTATTGTTCCAGATACATGTAAGCCTTAAAAAGCAGACCACACTTTTAGAGAGTACATACCATCTGGTCTTCATTCTTCTTATTATTTTTTTTTGGCGTTTTTGTTAGAATGATTGAATCGGATAAAAGCATTGGTGCTATGGTGGAATGTTTGGATCATATTGAAGCACAGTGACTTCATAGATTCCTCTTAGCAGCCAAACATCCTCTGATTGCTACAATATGTCTACTATCTATGTGGATATATATTTAGTGCAACACCTTTATCTGTTTTTCATGTGGAAACATAACAGTTACTACATGTTTAGCGACAAAAAAAAGAATCCTATGTCACTGTGCTTCAATATGGTCCAAAATGTATACCGTAGCACCTCAATCTTTATTGCAAAAAAATACCACAAAATACTGAAGACTGTATTTGGAATTGCCTTTCCTTTTGGAAATTGCCTTTCAGATGATGAGTACTTTCTAAAAATATGAGTTGTTCTTTTAAAGAACAGTATGTAGTTTGTCCTCCACGCAGACCATCCATAGCTGCTGTCCAAGCTTTTCCCATCATGAAGCTATTTTGATTCAAGCCCTGATGGATTTATCCACAGTGCCATGGCTGAGAAAAAAGACGACAGAGCCCAAAACAAAATCACCACCACTAAACAAAATCTGTGCACACGAATTACCCTAGGAATGATTTATTTATTTATTTATTTGATTGGTGTTTTACGCCGTACTCAAGAATATTTGACTTATACGACAGCGGCCAGCATTATGGTGGGAGGGAAGCCCGGGGGAAATCCATGACCATCCGCAGGTTGCTGGCAGACCTTCCCACAAACTGCCGGAGAGGAAGCCAGCATGAGCTGGGCTTGAACTCAAAACGACCGCATTGGTGGGAGGCTTCGGTCATTGCGCTGCGTTAGCGCGCTAACCGACTAAGCCTCGGAGGTCCCCCCCCCCTCCACAGGAACATGAAGATAAATGAGTGACTATGGCTTTATGCCACATGTACATGTTTATGTTTTGCAGTATCTATTACAAGGTAGTGGTACAAAAAAAAATCTACATTTTCATCTATAACCGCTATATTAATTCATCCGATCGCGGTTTTAATGTCCTGTTCAAGAATTTTTAATCAGATTACGGGTGAAGGAAACCAGAGAGTGCGGGGTAAATCAAAGACCTTGGGCAAGATATTGACAAACTTTCTCAGGTGTGTACAACTATGTAGGACTACACTCATTCAAGGCAAGTGGTTTTAGGACTATGACCACCACAGTGAACCCCATGAGTGAAAAAAGCAAATAAGCCTCAAAATTATCTGTCCAAGGCCGGCTTTGAACTTGCTGCCCTGCACTTCAGGGGTTCTACTCACAAAAGGGCAAGTACCTTATCTACTCAGCCATGGCTGCACATATATATAGTTGAACAAAGATATATATACAGTTAGCTTCATAAAATACGGCCGGCACAGCATGCAGTGTACTTAGTTCAAAAGAGACATCCTAATACAGTGCTGCTGTTTTTATAAATACGTTTTTAAAGGCACTAACTATATACATCATATTCACATCAAACGGCCATCATTAAAAAACTCTTTGTTGGTCAAAACCCAACTTTATGAGAAAAAAACAGAGTTGGTCCGTAGGGAATTCTTTTTTGTCATTCTAGCTCTTGAAACAGATGAAGATTATAAAGAAATGAACATTGTGAGAAAAATATTTAAAAAAAATTTATCACAATACCAATAAAAATTTTTGAGCATTACCAATTTTTTGAAGAGTCAGTCAGGTTATGCAAACTGAACATATTTCTTAAGGATGGCCCAATGAACTTGTACATGTTATTGTGCTTTCTACATAGGAACACAGGCATTTCTGTGTCTACAGAGCATACCTCTCATTTTCATGGGCTCCTTGAGGTCAACGCTAACATGGCCCTCTATCACCTGTCCACTGAAATACACTCCCTGTGGGTTGTTCAGGAAAATTTGAAATTGGTTTAACTTCCCCATCCTGGTCAGGTTACTGATGTACTCAGAAAGAAAGTATTCAGTGTTGTATACAGTGTCGAGCTAACAGCTGTACAAATATAGTCCAAATGTTCACATTCACAGATGTATTCAGACAGTCCATGTATTCAGTGTTGTTCTCAGCCTGAGGTTGAGCTCAAAGTTGTACACAGATAGTCCAAATGTTCCCTTACATATATCATCAAACAATCCAAGTGTTCAGCTTACTGATGCACTCTGATTAGCTCAAAGTTGATCAAAGCCACCCAGTGCTCAGTTTCAAGTCAAAATGAGACATTCAAAGTGTTTAGCTTACAATTGTGCTCAGACAGTTCAAATGTTCAGCCTTGAAGCACATGTTTTCAGCTTACAGCTTTGTACTCAGATGAAGCATTATCTTAACAATATGAAGTCCAATGGTACATACAGATATATACAGGTAAGTGGAAGTTCCCTGATTGAATGATCACAGTCAAACTCTTGAATCAAAATGTTCTAGGCCCAAACTGTACTCACAGCTCCAACAGTCAGCACAGTAACACCTACATGCAATGTACCGGTACAGTCCTCTGCTCTAAACACGTGTGTGCATTCATCCATGCAAAAGCAGATTTGTAAACTAAAACATCTGAAATCCTGCATCTCCATCAACATCTTGCCATTACTATGTTCGCCATGCATGAATAAAAAGAGTTGTCATTTACATATAGATGTCTATACTTCTTTGTAATTTAGTACATTGCCAGGATACATAACTGTGTACAAAACAATTACACCATACATCCAACGTAACAGTCAATCTTCGGAATAAGTCAAGAACAACAGGTGGAAGTGCTAAACGTCTTCTATCACTAGCACCCACTACCGCATTTCAGTTTCATCGCTTTTTTCAGCCGGTAGCAATCAGCAACTGAAACAGAGAGAAAAGTTAGTAAAAAGTTAGTATTCCAGAACAACATGGAAGTCCAGTACATGCGTTGTAATCACTGAATTCTTATTCTACACAGGGGCCAACATTCCTACTACAGTCAATTTCGCTCAGGCTTGGCATGATCTTGAACTGTATTTCACAAAGTTAAAGTGACTCAAATATTTACTGAAATTGCAGGAAAACAGGAATCAAGTAATTTTATATTTAATTACTGTTTTGCTGAAATTGAAGTTCGCCATAAACCCAGAAATTATTTATTCAGGTCTAAAGAGAAACTATCTTCCTGCGTCAATAGCTGTCTTCCTGGCAGAGTACATGAAATATCTCCCTGGCACCTGACAATTAATATGCATTCCACCCACATTCCCTGGGCCAAAGGGGAATACATCCACACAGTACCCAGGGATATGAATGCAATTTTAAATTGACTTAAAAGGTCTTCTATACATATTGTGTGCGTTTTTTTTTTTTTTTTTGTGATCCAATACAGTTTTTTGTTGCTTTTTTCTGATATTATTGACTTTCCTTCATTTCCCTACAATGCCTTGCGTATAAATTTGTCCAAACTCCCCCCGCCACTCTCTGACTCTTTTCAAACGACATCTTTTTATTAATGCTTTCCTTTCAATAACAAATTCAACAGACCCGTCTTTTCCACATTACATTTGTGCCTTTTGGGCTACCCTAATTCCAGCTACCCTAATTATTGGGACAGATATTAGTTTTCCTGAAAGAAAAATATTAAATTTCTCCCCCATTTTTTGAAAAACTAAATATACGGACATGTTGGTCATTAGATGGTTTAAACACGGGAGAACAAAAATTGTATCTCTGATACAATTACATGCATGTAAAAATTGTACCCCTGACACAATTACATGTATGTAAAAATTGTATCCCTGATACAATTACATGTATGTTAGCTAAAAAGGGCAGATCAGGTGTCCCAAATGTTACAAGAATTACACACAGTCATCCAATGATGATAACACAACTACATGTACAAGCTAGGCTTTCGGTCTTTAACCAGCTTTGTTCCCGGGTACTATGCTGCATGCCTATTCGCACTGAGCTTGTGGGCATGCATTATCAGACACAGCACATGCAGCCTTCTAGAATCACCGCTCTTAGTCAGACTGACTGACAATACCGCTTTGTTAACAAGATCATGTGAGCTGACCTGGTATGCGTAAATATCAACTTACTAAGGCCGACCAGCACAGGGTGTTGAGAAAATCTCCCATGCCTACTTCTTATAAATGTAGCCTACATATGCCACAGAAAAAAAACCCTTTTTGAAAGCCATTCAATACCAGACTGTGAGAAATCTAACACAGCTTTCACAAGTTGACATACAAAAATTAATGTTCGCAGACACATTTAAGTCTAAAACTACCTACATGTAGGTGTATATGTGAGAAAAAACCAAAACCCTTAACAATCACTACAGGTAGGTGGTGTAACATTTTAACAAGATAAAAATTAGTCTGTTGCTGGCCTAACAAATCATCAATACTATCTGACTTGACATACATGCGAATTGTCAACAAGTTACCAGATACAAGAATTAAACTGCTTCCTCAGCTAAACTAGAAATCTTAACAGTGCACTGAAAATTACCCTCTTGCCACATTTTGATTTTCCTTTTTATTTTCGCAATAATACATTGATCACCTTCCTGAAGAGCAGCAAGGCAGCTTGAAATGAATCAACCCACCTGTCAAGCCTGTGCAATGTATATGTAGGTCTATTCCATCCCAAAATCCCATCTAACAATGCTCATGAGTCTATAAATGTATGAGCTAAACTTGATGTCCATATGGACTAAAATTACCCACAGAACTCAGTTAAATGCAGACATACATTCAAGAGTACATGTACCTTCTTTCTCACTGCCTGCTGCCATTAAAATTTATTAAGGAGGACAAAGAACTAGGTCAGCTTACAATGAACAACTGGTCGCTCGAATAAACACGTGGATGCATGGCTCAGGTACAATCAAAGATAGGTCGCCCAAATCAACATGTGGATGGATGGATCAGGTACAATCAATGATTGGTCGCTCAAATCAACACATGAATGGCTCACGTACAATGACAATCAATGATTTGTCTCTCAAATCAACAGTGTCACCTACCTCTACTTTCTACCAACATGTATAGCAGAGTGTATCCCACAAGTAAGTTTTGTAATAAATTGATCCCTTAATATTATCAAACACCTTTATCAGAATACCTACATGTGACCACACGGGTTTTTCTAGCCAATTTCTTTTTAGAAACTAAATTTAAACAAATCAGAAAACTCACAATTTTTCGTGAAAATGTATCGAAAATGAATTCATTTCATGAAAACTGGTATAAAATTTGCTTAAAACTCAATTTTCCGATAATTCTCAAAGTTACCCTGATGAGAAAGTGGCTAAGAAAAACCCTCTTGAAGGTAAGAAACTAATACACCGATATGCCTCAGGGATTTGAGAAGAGTTTGAAAATCAACACAATCTGTGTTTCAGTTTGAATATTTCAGGATATTTCTGATAGGCACTTGTCTTTCCAAGCTACATGTATCACCACTCCACACACTGTGTAGGTTTGATAAAATTTTGTGCATAAGATTACTTTATGTTAAATAACATCATGCAGGAAAACCAAAACCATTGGTGACTAAGGTTTTACCTATTTATCAAATTTTTTTATTCTACATGTAGGTATACTACTTTAATAACTGCATGAATGCCTGATTCCTGACGCTTTGAAGAATTCTGCAAGCCAAGGAACATCATAATAACACACCCACTCAAAAATAAGAAAGAAACCCTGCTTAAAGATAACTGGGTCAGGTTATACCATAGACTTTAAAAATCATATGTGTAATATAGAATGTACATATGTATATGAATGTATGTTTGAGTTTATGTCATACTCAAAAATTGTTCAGTTTATATATGATGACGAGTCCTTAGAATGTATATAGATTCCGTGCCTACTTGTAGCAAGGTCAGTCCAAAGTGCTGCACCACTGGACCATCATATCAAAGACACCAGATATGACACCCCACGCTGTCAAATCACAATGACACCAGGCTGACCAGTCCCGTTTCCCCGCTACAACCTCTCAGTGCTCAGCACCCAATGACACAGCAACACGTACCATTTTTAAAGTCTTTGGTATTACCTGACTTGGTTATTGACAGAGATCTCCCGACCTGAAGTGGATGCCCCAACCACTAGGCTACCCAGGCAGTCATGTACATGCACATATATATAGATCACTTTCTGACCTACTCACCTGTTAAAAGTCAGTCTGACAGTTTGTCATCCATAATGATCAAGGAATCATTCATCAGCTGATAAAATGTTACACTTTTTTGTCAACATGAAGTCTGATAACAGCCAACTATTTGCACTAAGCACTTAACAAAGTGTACAAAGATCAAAATCAATACATATCATCTGTCAACATGTATACACATAAGCTGGTAAAGTTGTTTTATAGTTCTTACTATGGGTGTATGCATATGTAACACCTGAGCATGCACACAGAAGAAACACTACAGGTAAATGCATCTGATTGCATGAAGTAATGGTTTGGGTGCTAAAGTTTCGCAACAGTTTGGGGTTAAGTTCATGGCAGGCAAATGGAGAGGTTGGGGGTAATCCCATTTGCCCAAGACAGATACTGCAATCCAGGGGGTCTAACCAATCTGAGTCTGCTCTGACACCAGGTTTGGCAAATTTTGCATCAAAGGAACTCTGGCCTAGGATATAACACGCTGATCAGAACTGATACAATAGCATCATATTCTCCCTAGAGCATCTCTAGATGAGACTAAGATAGTCCTCACCTCCTTGTAGGCGTAAAAGAACTGTACAAGAACTTTCTTTAAGTTGAAGGGATTCCTGCAGACTAAGGCTGTGCTGTTCTTCTGTGGCAACCCATTTTTCTGATGTTCACTGAGAAAAGGATTCTTCAATGAAGCCATAAAGCCATATATATATATATATATATATAGCCATAAAAAAGAACACCTTGTACAAGTAGGCTTATGTGGGCTAAACAGACGTACGTTTATGTGTCTGAGTTTTGAGACAGTACATGGGCTCTAGGACTATTTCAAGTGGAAAACTCATAAAAAGACAGACAGAAAAATATTAGAACAGAGCTCCATACTGGGCTGTCGCTGAAATCTGTAACATTAAAATGGGACGAATAACCATGTACCTTATCACGTGTTATGCTCATGTGCAGCTATGCGCAACTCGCAACTGTTATCTGGCATTTTAGATACTGTATGCTATGGAAAAAATATCTAACAGAGGTCTATTTGAAAAACCTTCAGACGCTGCCTAGCACAGCGGTTTTATAACAATTGTGTTAGGGCCATATCAGCTGTCTTAGACCACAGCTTCTGTCAAAAATTCCTGCAGTCCGCCATGTTTAGTCAGCTGTCAAAAGAATCCAGTTATCTCCCTGATGTGAAGTTTTTGTATGCAGGATTCACACTGTTACATAGGGTAGCTCAAAAGCCGAAAACTCCCACAATGTGGAGAATTTATGACAAACAAAAATGTACAGCAACCGACAAATGGCCACTTATAGGGTCGCTGCCTAAAACAACCGATGTGAGCTAGAACGAGAAGGGTTTTTAAATCCATGCACTGAGCGATCCTTTCGGCTAATTATTTCTGATTAAGTAACATACAGATTTTAAAGGCTAGGCAGCGTCTAAATACGGACAGGAAACTACCCCTGGTTTTTCAAATGGACCTCTGTTAGACGTTGTATCTGCAGCATACAACGTCTAATTCATTAGGCTAGCTGGCTGTATAAGAGTATGCTACTGAACAAGTGTTGTTGTTGTTGTAACGGGCACTTACAGTTACACCGCTCAACAGGAACTTGGCTTTTAAAAGAAATATATGACAAAACCTCGAGACAGACTTGTGCAACACATGAAAATGAACAACATACACTCATTTACCTCCGACTTCCTTGCTACAAAATAATCAGGTACTAATTCGTGAAGTAAACTTCCGCAATCAGCCACACCTGACGATCTGAGGCGGAATTGTCGATCATCGCAAAATGCAGTGCTGTGAAGTGTCATTCCACTTGGCGCACGCGCGACTGCTCGGTACGCATGTAGGTGTGCCCACTTCTCCAGACTACTCAATATGTATAGCGTGACGTCATTACAATCTGCTTTCTTCGTGAGAAGTTGTGAATCCCTCCGTGGGGTAATAGTGACAGTGCATCATCAGGAATGTATCAACGGGGCATAGAGCTTTGCATTAACGAAATTTCTTACGACAACTCCCTCCAGAATGCTGCCCAAATATTTTGAAGGAAAAAGTTTCTCAACTTGATGCTTCCGTTCACATGACAGGGCAAGCGTGACGACCGAGTTCACTGAGATGTCAACATCTCGCGCCAACACGCTTTGCTCGCTGAGCCACGGCGGTGAAAAGATTGTCAAAATAACACGGAAGTTACTAGGTAAACATGCATAATTTACATATCCTGTGCAGATTGTTCTGTAGTAAAACATTCTGTAATTCTGGTTAATATCAGCCGTAGTTCTCAGAATATTGTCCAATGTTCGTTTGTCTACCTCTTCTCTTGTTATCTCTCATCCCGTCGTCTGCTGGCCGCTGCCGGAAGCTGGTGAAGTGCCCGGATGTCCGCGGTGTCGCGTGATACAAGGTACACGCGACTATCAACTCGGACGCACTGACCTGCTGTAGGCCTATGTGGTATTAACTGAAATATTGAAATAAATTTGGCAGAGTTTTGGCATAGTTGCCAAGACTGCTAATTTTCAGGGCCATGGTTTCAAAATCCGGTTGAGATCGTCGTTCTGAATCCAAATGTAACTCTTCATAGCAATTAATAATTACAATATAGGCCTACCTTCATAGTTTCAGAAAGAGGAATAGACTTATGTTAAAAACAAATCGGGGGAAATACCAAAGCCATCCGCAGGTTGCAGGCTGTTGCAGACCCTTATGGACCCACTAGCCCCTAGGTGGCTATTTCACTCCTATGCTGGGCTGGCCTTATCATAACCACAGAGGCAAGCAATGGAAGAGCTTACGCGTTTTTACGCGAAGTCAGATAAGTCCTTTTTGAACGTTGTTTGAAGCCCAAAGCAGGTGTCAACTGTGAATCTTACTCGGCCGCATACACAACAGCCCACGTAAATTCCACTCGGTAATGACACGGCAAGGCCAAAATCACGAAGCGGTCATCGCTGAAGTGGCGGCCATTTGGCGTTAACAACAGGTAGGCCTCTCGTAGGCTGTCGTTCTTGTGACTGCGCATGCGCAGTGAACTCGAAAAGCAAATTATGGCTGGATTTATTTTATTTATTTGATTGGTGTTTTACGCCGTACTCAAGAATATTGCACTTATACGACGGCGGCCGGCATTATGGTGGGAGGAAACCGGGCAGAGACCGAGGGAAACCCACGACCATGGTTGCTGGCAGACCCACCCACGCACGCCCTGAGAGGAAGCCAGCATGAGCTGGATTTGAACTCACAGCGACCGCATTGGTGGGAGGCTACTAGGTCATTGCGCTGCGATATCGCGCTAACCGACTGAGCCACGGAGGCCCATGTGGCAAGATAGTTGCAAATTAGTTTGCCGTCTCACAAGTGCAGGCGTTGGCGATCTCTCTGTTATATTCGTCCCAAGGTAAAATTCATAACTTCATAACATTAACCAGAGCTTTCCGAGTTTAAAAGCACATATGCCGCAAGCAGGGGGCGAATTTTTTTTTACACCCCTGAGCACACCCCAAGAGAGCGTGTGATGGGCTGTGCACTGAAGGTTACAATGTAAATATCATAAATATTGCTAGATCCTTAGTGGATTATAATCTCAACCTTTTACGTGAACAATATTAATGGTATTCAACCTTCACTGTGCAATATTCTGTTTACTATTTATACTTTACCTATATCATGATTCTGTGTATTTGAAGAAGTTTAAAAAAAGTTTTAGTTGGAAGCCTTCAAACACCTGACAATAACATGGACCGTATGGTCAGTGTGACATGGTGTCTTCTTGCGTGACATGGGAATATAGAAATTGACTAAACTTGTATGAGGACGTCATCCCAGTGAGGTGAGATTGGAACGTCGTAGAAAGGTCTTGCATTTTCGACATCATGGTGTATGGGCGTGTAATATGGATATGTATAATAGGTATAATGGGTAAGAAAAGTGATACATGCATCTTAACTATAAATGAAATATCTCTTTTATCAGTGGAGGAAATACTACAACATCACTGATGTATAAATTCATGAAATTGAAGAATTTGCCCGTGAGTAACTTCACTCTGCTATGCATGTTTTTAGGAAGTGGAGGTACAATCATGAAAGTGATACGGTTGACTTTCACATGTTGATTTGATTTATTTATTTTTTTATTTATTTATTTTATTGGCGTTTTACTCAGTACTCAAGAATATTTCACTTATAAAGTGGCGGACAACACTGTGGTGGGAGAAAACCCGGGTAGAACGCGGCGGAAACCCGCCACCATCCGCAGATTGCTGGCGGACCATCCTATGTACGGCCGGAGAGGAAGCCAGCGTGTACTGGGTTTGAATTCACCGTATTGCTGATAGGCACCTGGGTCATTACACCACGCCGGTGCGCTAACCTTTCATGTTGATTCAAGAGACTAATCATTGATTGTACCTGTGCCATTCACGTGCTGATTTGAGAGATCAATCATTGACTGTCCCTGAGCCCTGCATCCACGCGCTGATTTGAGAGACCAATCAGTCATTGTGAACCATCCCCTGTTGATTTGAGAGACCAATCATTGATTGAACCTGGACCATACATCCAGGTGTTGACTTGAGCGACCAGTCTTTCGTTGTAAACTGACCTACATGTAGTTCTTTTGCCTCCTTAATAAGGATGTTAATGAATAAGGCTTTACAGGTAGGTGGATTCATTTAAGCTGCCTTGGTGAAAATGTAGCATTTCTCAGTTGCTTTTTCAGTGTTCTCTTTGGATTTCTAGTTTAGCCTTCTTGTAGGTAGCAGTTTGATATCTGGGAACTTTGTAAGAGTTTATGTCGATGTTGTTAATTTGGTAGATCTGAAAATGTAAGTTTTATTTCGTTAAAATTTTTTGATCACGTATGTACATATAGTGATTTAATCACCAGACTGTTATTAACTTAAGTGTTAAATACAATTCCCGGATGTCGACTTAATTATGTCAGGTATTTTGGATTTCTAATAGCATCTTGTCTTGAATGCTGGTTTTTCACTGAGAGTTTTGTATGTTGCCTCTGTAGGTATTTGGAGGTGTCATAATTTACGTACGATGTGAAGTGTTAGTAAATTGAATTTTACATTCAGCAAGTCGCCTGATCTGTTTAAAGAAGTAATATTGTCAGTCAGTCTGATTTGTAGAGTGTTAATTCTAGAGGGTTGTGTGTACTGTATTTGATCATGTATGCTCACAAGCTTAGCATGAAGAGGCATGCAACATGCTGCCCGTGGAAAAAGCTGGTTAAAGATCGAAATTCTGGCTTGTAATAGTGTTGGCTTCAGTGGGTGACTTAATGTGTAATTAGCTACCATGAGGTTTAACCCGAAAAAGACACTAGTGTAATGTTCAAAAGATGTGTCTATTGACTTTGTTGGGGAAAACAAGACAATGGTAGAAACATTATTGTTTAGAAAGATTGGGGAAGGAGGGCGAAATTTGTACAGAAGAACAGAAGATATTGTAAAAAACGGACGAGTGTCAATGATATCGTAAGAAAAAAAAAGAAGCAGTAAAATACAACTCCATTGGAACACTAAATAATAATAATAATAATAATAAAAATAATGGAAAGGAAAAAAAACAGAAAAAACAACTCAGATGTGCTACTGTACTTATGAGACTACTAGTCAATTGTAAAGTATTAAAGTGCGTATATATCCCTGGGTGCTGTGTGGATGTATTCCATGAGAATGTCGATGGAGCACATTTAATTGTCCGGTGCCAGGGAGATATTTTATGTACTCCGCCAGGAAAGCTTCTATTGATGCAGGAAGATTAGTTTCACTTTAGAGAGGAATAAATATTTTCATGGCTTACACCAAACTACAATTTCAACGAAAAATAATTAAATATACAATTGTTTTCTTCCTGTTTTCCTGTAATTTCAATAAACATTTGAGCCACATCAGCTTTTTGAACTACTATGCAAGATCTTGCCAAACCTTGACTGTTTTAGGAATGTTGCGCTCTGTGAAAATAAAGGTTACATGTAAGTAATTAGAATACATTGAAGACAGGATGTGCAGGGCTTCCAGGTTGTTCAGGATGACTAATGCTCTCATCTTTTCGCTGGTTTCAGTTGCTGATCAACACCTGCATTACGCCACACACTCACTTTCTCATATTGTAACTAAAAGAGTATTCTCTGGAGGATACAAATCATAAAATCACGAAACTGGGATGTAGCGGTCAGCTCTGGCGGAGGATGTTCAAAGGTACTGAAGAAAGAGAAGAAACTGAGATGCTAGTTACGGTGAGGTACTGGAGATGGAAGGGGTTTAGTTGTATTTAAAAGTGGCACAATGAAGTACTTTTACCATTTGTTTTAACTTATTCCCAAGATAGGCTCTTGCACTGAATGGCTGATATAATTGTTTCTTTCTTTTTTTTTTTTTACATAGTTTTGTACCCTGGCATTTTACCAAATAAAGTTTAGACGTCTGCATGTAAATGGCATTTCTTACATGCACTACTCATTAACGGTGAACACCGTTACGGCAAGATTCATGTATATGCAGGTGCTGTTGGATTTTAGGTGTTCAGATTCATAAATTTGCTATTGCAAAGGTGCTTTAGCGGTACATAACTTGTAGGTATTGCTGTATTGACTGCTGGAGCTGTGAGTACACAACTGTGCCTAGAAGATTTTGACTAAAGAACTTGACTGTGATCAACCAGTGGGCTTCCAGACTACATGTACATATGTGCATGTACTACCGGACTACATGTTGTAAGGTGACGCTTTGAGCAGAATCTTTCGCTTCAAGGCTGAACATTTGAAATGTCTGAGTGCATCAGAAAGCTGAACACTTCACCTGTCTCAGTTCAACATTAAACTGGGCACTGGCTGGCTGACTTTAAGCTGAACACTTGGACTGTCTGAGTACATCAGTAAGCTGAACACCTGGACTCTCTGGGAACATCTGTGAGCTGAACACTTGGACTATCTGTGTACAACTGTAAGCTGAACATTTGGGCCTTTTGAGTACATCAGTAACCTGACCAGGATGGCCAAGTTAAACCACTTCGTGATTTTCCTGAGCAATCCACAGGCGTTTCAGTGGACTGGTGAAAGATGTTAAGTGTTGATCTTCGGGAGGGCATGAAAATGAGAGGTAAGTTCTATAGACACAGAAATGCCAGTGTTCCTGTGTATAATACATATATATGTACAAGTTCCCTTTTGATGTGAATATGATATATACGTATAAAGCTACTACCTTTAAAACCGCATTCATTATATGACTACCAAAACAGCAATAGTTTCTTGGGTGTTTCATTTGTATTAAGTACACTTTTTAACGGCCCTAACTATATATGTATTTGTCATATAACCATGCCCGTTACCCACATGATTCAGAGGCATCCTCTATTTTTCCGGGACCGCCTCGGTGGTCTAGTGGTTATAGCGTCCACCTTGAGGTCAGGAGAACCAGGTTCAAGCCCGGGTTGGGTCGTACCAAAGAGTTAAAGAATCGTACTTGTTGCTGTCTTGCCTTGCTTCAGCATTGAGAAGTAAGAGCAATGAAACAGGACTGGTTGGCCCGGTGTCATTATAATGTGACTGGTGGAGTGTCATGCCTGGTGTCTTCGGCATGATGTTCCAGTGCCGGCAGCACTTCGGCGACATGGATGCCCTGCCAGAAGACGACACACTATATGCACACACCAGAAGGACTCCTGGTCGTCACATGACTGCAAAATTGCTAAGTACGACATTAAACCCCAATCATTCACTCACTCACTCTATTTTTCGATAAAGGACGTTTCGTACATGTATATGCATCCTCTGAAAACATGGACTACTTTCAGTGTTTCAAGGTGTCCTCTACCGGGGAATCCCCTGAACTATCATCAGAATTTATCGTGGACTAAAGACAGTAGCTTCACGTTGTGAATTAAACACATTTAATTTAAATTTCATTTAAACATACAAAAAAGAACGACAAGCACACTCTGGAAAGCCTAAGGGTAGGGGACATTATATACCTTTGAGGAGCAGATCTGCCAACAGTTTGATCGCAGCTCCGAACTCAACTATTTGGGCCTAGGTCAAACAATGAACTGAAACATGGTTCATATCCAGGCGGTAGGCCTACAGGTTTTTAAATTTAATGTTTAATGTGTTCAATGAAAATATGACCGAACTTGCTTAAACTTTTTCTGAAGCAACTTATGTACATGTACTTATACACGTGAGAGGGCCTCCCTGGCTCAGTTGGTTAGCGCGCTATCGCAGCGCAATGACCTAGTAGCCTTCCACCAATGCGGTCGCTGTGAGCTCAAGTCCAGCTCATGCTGGCTTCCTCTCCGGCCGTACGTTGGAATGTCCGCCAGCAACCTGCGGGTGGTCGTGGGTTTCATCTGGGCTCTGCCCAGTTTCCTCCCACTATAGTGCTGGCCGTCGTCGTGTAAGTGAAGTATTCTTGAGTACAGCGTAAAACCCCGTACAAATAAATAAATAAATAAATAAATAATACGGGTGCGGTAGTCTGGGGTAAGTGTTCAATCACAAGACATGCTAATAAATCCAGTCGGCCACCAGGACCCCGTTCCACAAAGTAATCGTAAGGTAAGTTGATTGTAAGCACCATTGCCACCTATGTCTTTAACATGTGTTCACATGGTAGTTACAGTCAACATAGCGTACGATTGCTTTGTGGAACAGGGGCCTGGTGGCCGATTGGATTTCATTGCCTGAGGTCGGCCTGTCGCATCAGCCTCATTCTTCGAGCTCGGCTGTTACGACACGCCGACATCAGTCAACATGGCCGATCGCTCACTGTTATGATTATGTTTATAAATATGTTTGTGCAGCTTTGTAGTGAGCCATGACTGAATAGTTAAGGTGCATACCCTTTATTCGATAGAACCCTGAGGGTGCAGAGTTCAAACCCGGCATGGGAGAGAAATTTGAGGCTTATTTGCTCTTACCATTCATGGGGCTTACGGTGGTAGTCATGGTAGTGGCATCTGTGCAATCTAAAGACCAATAGAGTAGTCGTACACACGTGAGGAAGTTTGTCAGTAATTTGCCTGAGGTCCGTGATTTACCCCACGTGCTCAGGTTTCTTTCACGCAAACTTCTGATTGCCATCGTAGCCTTCTGAAGTGAAAAACTCCTTGGCAGGGCATTAAACCATGAATTTACACATTGTGTATACATGCATTGGGATATTCATAGATGCTGCATTTACCTACAAGTCCCTAGGTTGTACTGTATTCATGGTATATGTACATAGCCTGCATGCAGCAGAGAGACCATTCACAGGACTGAATGTATTCCTGAGGGAACAAGGTTGTTTGGAATTTTTTTTTGCAGCCCTAAAATATGACTCCTCCCATGTATGTTACGTAGTTGTATTGTAGAAAATCACAGCATGTGCAAGGTGTTTTAGGAAATTAGGCCAACGCGAACTTTATCACAAGAAATATGGATAGACCCTGCATGTTTCTTTGGCTCCTCACGTAGCTGTGCCATTAGTACAGAGCACTTGCCTCTAGTTGTAACAAAATCCACATACAAGTCTTAGCAATAAGGCCATCGTGAGTTCCAGACCAGCCCAGACTGCCTTCCTCTGTCCGGTCTGTCCGGTATCCGGTCTACACAGAACCTGCCGATGGCTTATATTGCTGACTGCCGTGGTATTACCGAAATGGCTTTGAGTATGGAGTAACACACCAATCAAATAATTAAATTAACAAATAAATAAAGATTTTTTTCTGCAAAGATCTGCAGGAATAATCTACCTGTGTGCCTAAATGTGTACCTGTACTCAGTACACAGCTGATGGAAGGTAGCAGAGGGTGCAATCATCATGAGTACCATGAGCTCCATCGATCTTGATTAACATCAGGAATCCAGGTCAATACTACCATTGATTTCCGAGCCACTGCTGCTTCTCTTTGAATGTGAGGTCGTGGGTGTGTTAATGAAACTTCAGATCAGTCTGTGAACAAACAATCACAAAAACCAATACAGGTGTATTGTTAATAGATCTTGTTTGTGGTTTCAAAGTGGCGTGGGATCATTGATTTTCGTGCCGATGCCTCTATTTGCGCCATGTGTACCTAAGTGGCATACAATATAACAGAACAATACAAATTGATCATGGAATGACTCGGGACAAAGTGTTAATTTCTTTTAACACCTCAGATGTTACACTGAAAAGTGGGTCATTCTACAAAAACTAGAAAATTCATATTACAACCAAAAATGTTCACCTTTAAACCTAACAAGACATATAATGTTTCAGATGTTTAACAAACAGGCTAACACATCATATAAACCTTTGCTCTAAATGGCTAATTATTTTGTCTTGAGTTTAACTTGATAGACCCCTTTTAAGGCTGTTACAAACTTGAGTGTTAAAGTTCAAGCCATGATCCTTGGCATGCATCGAAAATTGGAGTTTTAATAATAACAACACTTAGAGACGTTTTCAAAGAGTATCTTGAATTCAACAAAATGTAATGTAACAATGTGATGATATTACATTACATTCTGGTGAAAATGGCTTCGTTGCAACTCTTTTCTTTGCACATACTTAACAGGCTTAAAGGTGGCCGCAGGGGGCTAACTGTATCAATTGAAGATGTTTTTCTTCCTGTTTTTCTGAATTATTCCTTTTTCGAATCTATGGTTATTACTTTTGTTAGTTGTAACAATTCTTTTATTCATCCTCTAAAGGGAAATGATATAAATTCCGACAGAAATGTTATGTTTCTGTGGTAGTTTGTGTAAAACACCAGTGACATACTGGGAGCAGTTAGTTGTGAGTTTACTGTATGCTGCACCACCAATATCCTAAGAATGTCATGATTTTAAATCGCGGCATATACGGGCGTTCTTAACTGACTGTGTGTTAGCTTCAAAATATCCTTGTTAATGTAGTATGACCCAAACATATATATATATATATAATGCAAAGTTACATTGTTTATTCCTCTGAGACTGAAGCGCTCCCCTGGAGCCATGGAGACCATGAAAGTACATGAAACCTGTTCAACACTACGGATGCATTGTGAAAGTGAAAACTTGGGCTTGGAGCTAAAATCTGTCAGGTGGATCGACAAAAGAAAAATGTCTGCTTTGTGACGTCATGACCAATGTGGAAGTGCACACTGCTGTGGGCAAATACATAGCACGCAGATTTCGAGTTTATGTTCTTTCGACAACAAAGGGAGGTCACTTTGCAAAACGTGGACATTTTACGGCATGGTTAATGTCAATTCCCTATCCTTTAACATGGCAGCTTATGTGTTCAGAAAAAAAATACAGTTGGAATTTTGTTTCAGTAGCCCCAAATGATATCCAGATGGTTGGTCTGATATCAACCTAATGTGAGGGCTCCTGTATTTACGACGGGGTGGCGTTATGGGGTAGCCTGATGATAAGTCCATTTTCAGCATCAACTCAAGTGATTTCTGACTAGGGATAAGATCAAAAATGATTTTTCAGGCGTTTGCCTGATTTCTATGTTTTTGTGCACAATTTTATCCAAATCTCAATTTTTTTATCCCATGTTGTAACACTCAAATTGTACAATTTAAATAGTAGTATTCTATTGCAGTGAGTTGAATAGTCTTTTTTTTTTACCCCTCCGTCAATGCTGACCAATGGTAACGTGCGTCGTCCGTCTGCCCGGCTGTCCATATCCTTGTAAACGCCCTGTCTCTAGAACTGTTTATTCCAGGTTCACCAAACTTGCCTCACACTTGCACATTGGTATGAGGAAGAACCCTATTGATTTTCAGCGACCTTGACCTTTTCGTTCAAGTTCATTTGGGTCATTTAAGTTGAATGAAAGGGTTTGGCCCAAGTTCACCAAACTTAACACTTTGGCATGAGGAAAAACCCTATTGATTTTTAGCGACCTTGACTTTTTCAAGATCATCGAGGCCATGTGAGTTAAATTTTTTGAATGGCTGGTATTATACATAATATCTCGTGGAATTTGTATCGATTCATTACATTGCAAACGTGCTTAAGGTCGAGGGGTTTTAAGTGCATTGCACGGTATTTTTTTTATTTTTTACATAAATTTACTTGTATAGTGTAATCCTAAAGATGAGTAATGATCAATCTATCTTTGTCTTTCCTGTTTGGTCTTTCACTTAGCTCCAGGGATGATGGTGATAACCCCTCCCAGAACATTTACCAGTTCAGGTTAGAGCTTCCCTTTTTCATCCGGCCCTCCTTTGAGATGTCGGTGAGCAGGATACGCTACACCATCACTGGAGTCATTGATAAACCCTGGGAAATTTGACCACAAAACCAAAGCTGCCTTCACAGTGACCAACCTGCTGGATTTGAACCGGGAACCTTTTTCCTTGGTCAGTATGTTGTGATTTTCGTGTTTACACAGTGAATACTGTATTTGTTCTAAAAATCTTACCGCCCTCCCCCCCAACAACATTTTTGGAGACATCGAAATATCATAAAATATTAATTTTGGTGGTCATATCTTGCATTCTCATCATTTTACGGCCCAGCAGAAATCAAAACATATTTGTAAGGTCAACGGAACTCTCAGAGTCCGGCAAAATTAGCAACTTAGTCCTGAACGAAATTTTTAGGTCTCATATGGTAGTAGAATGAAGTAGTTATAAAAGTTATTAAAATGAAAAAAAAGTTATTTCTTAATTCAAAGTGGGTAATCTGTCATGTTTTGACACTAATCCCCTGATAATCTCCATAGGATGACAGCACCGTCTTTCGATTTCGTGCAACGGAAATACAGGTGAGGGATTCTCAGAGAAATCAGTCATATCAAGTTTGATAGGATTGACATGGGGGGACGAAAGTAGGATGACTAATATTTGAAAGTAAAACAAATAAAAAAAAAAACCCAGTAAAGTTTGTGTGGTCCTACAGCTGACCAGAATAGTTGACTTGGACTTCCTGCTACAGCAGAGATTTCTTCAAGGCCTATTGCATGTGTGACCATGAGCCCCTCATCAATGCAGTCATCGATAGTTCAGATTCAGCCCATGCTGACTTCCTCCCCAGTTGTATGTGGCAAGATTTAACCACAATCTGCAGATGATGATGGGTTTTTCCCAGGCTCTGCAAAATTTCCTCCCACCATATTGCTGGTCTGTTAAATATTCCTAATACTGTTACACAGATGAAGTACAACATCTACGAATGACTTACTGTACATGTGGGTATGAAATGGATGACCAAAGCTTTTAATTCAAATTAAGGTATCTGAAATTCATCTTCAGTTATATTTTTAATATGAGGAAGAATTGTTGTGGGGACATGATTTAAAGGTGAACTGTGAAGGTTCTGTTTTGCACTTTACTTAAGTGAATGATATACTTGTACATATACTATACTATATACTTGTAAAAAATGTGACGCAAAGAAAAAATGCATCTGGTGAGTATTTTTACGTATGGAAAAGAAAAATAAACAATTTGCTTGTCTGCCTTTGAATGGTGCTAGGGTGCCAAATATGCCTGACCTAACTGTGGTTTTCCGGCTTTTGAGGGGCGATGTGTTTAACTATAATATCTGATCAAACATGTCTCCTCAAAATAGCTAGAGCATAATTCAGAGTGCTCAATCGGTTCGAAATTGTCACTTTGAATGGCAATTATCCATATTCGTCGCATGGTGGGGTCAGATGGTAATGCATGAAAACTATTTCCATAATAATTCTATGATGTGTGAGTAGTACAGTTGATTGTTGCATAAGACGGCATCTTGCCACCTATCACGCGGAACAATACGTTAACATCAAGGGCAGATAAACGTGTGCAGAATACCAAGCTTCATGAAACTCGGCCTATCGGTGTTGAAAAAGTATATTTTTAAAAATCTAGCAATTTTTAGTCTTTAAATCACTTTTGCTCCGTGATTCACATACAGCCTGTTCCTTTGAGATGTACTATGCCAATTTTGCGCTAAAAAATGATCAACAGGTACAGTTCACGTTTAAAGACTTTATTGTGTGTTTATATTTTGAAGTGACCTGGGCTGTCGTAGTCGCCTTAAATTATCCCGACTAATGTGAGAAGCTTTAAGGCAGGAAGTTTTTCAGGTACTGAATATCAGGGAAAGTTCGGTCGTTTACTCTGAACCCTCCTGTTTCCTTCACCCACAAACCTGCATGTTTCAAGCTTGACCTGACTGTTTCAGTTGTAATATTTTGGAAAACAGGTGCGGGCGGTGGAACAATTTTCATTATCATTATTCTGCTACAGTTTGTGATAATCTTGCCTTTTGCGACAATTTCTGGCAAACAAATGAAATACTGACGTCTGATACAGGGGTAAATCACAGTGGGCGCGATGACAGGAAAACAAGGAATAAAGTTAGAATGGCCCAATCTGTTAAGACGATGGCGTTTATAAACACCATTCAAAAAAATACATTTTGGATTGTGCCACTGACTTTTGTTGCCTGGTGTGTTACAGTTAGTTCCCCAGGGACAGAACGCTAAGACTCTGTGTTTGTGCTGTAAGTCTGATCCTACAGATGCCATCTATTGCCTGGAGAGGATAGGCTACGTCCCAGGGAAAGCTGAGGTCATAAATGTCCACATTACCAACGGGTCAAGTCGCAAAATGACATGCTCGTTTGCTGAGCTAGTACAGGTAATTCATTGAAGAGGCTGTACCACATTTTCTCTTTTTCACAAAGACTATGCATGTTTGTACATGTAGCTCATATCATTGCCTTTCAGAAAACACCAGATCTCAGGCTGTACAGTTTGTGGTGTTGGAATGATTGTAAGTATTGGGTAAGTTATTAAGTGACACGCATTATAAATTTCATACGGCTGATATTTTGAGAAAGGTAATTATTTGGGCTTTTGTATTAGTAATAGCAAATATGCGATTGAATTTGCACACATCAAACTTTTTATCTTTTTTTTTCACATGAGGTTCCATTAGTACAGGGCCAATTCTCTTTGAGTTATCACACACACAATTAAGCACTCTAATTAAACAATTCACGCTCTCTAATTACCATTATCATCATAATCTGATATATTCATTGGAGAATATTGCTTTATGGTTTTTCTTGTTCTTTTACTGCGATTAACAAAGTTTTAATTTTCTGTGGGTTTTGGTGGGTTACGTACCCGGTATTCATCTTTTTTGTTTTGTTTCAAAATAGCTAATGTAAGTGAGTTTGTTGGCAATAAGTTGAGGTGGGAGGTGGTACATGTGTATGATTTGTAGACCATTAGCGCAACTTTTATTTCGATCGATGGTTAATGCTTTATACTATGGCTTATCCCTGCATCTTGCGTGGGTATACGGCCTGATAATTCGTTGAAAAGATGAATATTTTCGCTAGAGCACAACGAAGCGGTGGAAAAATTGATATTTGAGATAAAATGTCAGGCCATGTACCCACGCAACACGCTGCTGTATTGAATTTATCCCAGTGAAGGTCTCCCTGCAGATACTTCTGCCAAAACACACCGCTTTTTGAAAGAAGCTTGACACTGACTCAGTGGCTGTTACTGATGTCACGGCTCACATGATGAGAAGGGCACAGACTTAGCACCGGGCTACTGACGGCACACAACAAAAATTGCATGAATTAAGTCGACTGCTAGAGACTCATTTTCGATTCAGTTCGCAAAGGCTACAATTTAACTGTTTCGAAAAGATGTTACGAGACACTTTGCTGCATGTTGTTGTTTACCGTTGAATCATTAGAATTCCGGAAAATAAAGGCAAGAAAAATGACTGACTTGTGCGTATCTTACAAGTGTTGCTATCTACCAGCACGAGAATCCTTGACTCCGTTGGGATACAGAAGAAATACATAAGGAGCAAGACTGTATTGCTTGCCTGTTTTGCGAATATGGTAGCCTCTTCAAGACAGATAGACCAGTCAAAGGCCTAGAATTTTCTCTGAATTGTGATAAACAACAGTACTGGTCCTCCTACAAGGAGAGAAACAGTCGAGCTTATTCTTGTTACTATGAAGTTTGGTTGCGGGCGACCAATGGGTTTCCCATGCGAAAATCCATCTCTGGCTTGCCTGTAGGTCAAAACGTTTTTCAGGTATCTGGTGGTCATTGGTTAGCTTATTCTCCAAGCACTGTGGTTTTTTTCTCACAGTCATCCTTACTCTGATAATTTTTGGGATATCTGGTGTGAACAGTTTAATATTAAACATGTATTAAATTGGAACAGGAACACACAGTTTCATCTTTCACATGGTTAGTCCTTCTTATGAACAAAATATTTGTACGTTTACTTTTCGGAAAAAAAAAACTGGCAGCGAAATGTATTTTGTGAGCTTTTCAGCAGTACCAATATCAGTGTCCCAAAAATTAGGCTAAAGTGCAATATTTATTTTATCCTGTGTTTTTTTTAAAAACTTTATATCATTTTCATTTGGTGTTTGTCCACAGGTGATTTCTTTCCATGCAACAACAAGGATCCAGACTTGCACTGGTGTGGTGGCACGGTTGAATCACCCCGAGATTTCTCCAGAGGATGCTGACGTGTTTTCAGGGGATAGGCTCCACTTTCCAGCCCTTCCTCCATCCAGGTGGGACGGCTGTAGCATCATAGGTGTACAGTGTTTACTGAAGGTGAATGAACTTGATACACGTGTCAAAAGTTGAGAACGGGTCATGGTCTAGTGGTTGGAGGCGGTTGCGTTTCAGTTGCTAAGACACACGGAGGTGCGGGTTCAAACCCGACCTTGGACAGGGAATTTGTATTCAGGGATTCCCCTGCCTTTTTTGCTTGCGGGCCCTTTGTGACTACACGCTTATGACGGCACTCATGTTGCCGTAAGCACAGTCTAGCATACACGATTGGTGTATTTGTCAGCATGATGTTTTAGTGGCGGCAGCACTTTGGCGCTATGGACTCTCCCTTGCCACAAGAAGAAACGCTAGATGCGTTCACCAGAAAGACTCGTCGTCGACATATGACTGAAACATTGTTAAGTACGAGGTTAAACCAAACAGTCACTCACCCTGAAATAACTTTGGTTGTCGTTTTTGTTGTCTTTTCTTTTAACTGTCCACGGTGTCCTTATAGCGGTCATCATTCATATAAAAGCATAACTCAATTTGCTCTTACAGTATGGTAAACTTTTATTCGTTCATGAGTTTTTATATTGCTCCCAATGCAATGCAGCCAACCACACGCGCTGGATATAATACCGCATATATATCAACATAAAGTAGTTTTTTCATATCAGTTACCTGTCACGCTTGTATATGCATTGCAAATCCAAAAAAAAATGTTTTTTGATCTAACAAATCTAACAAGTATACTATATATCAGAAAGTAAAAATTGATATAGAAAATTGGGAACAATGCCTTCTTATCAGAAGTTTGTCCAAGTGGTGAACTCTCTTGGTTCAGTATTCATTTCTTAGATTGGTGTTTTATGCTGTACTGCAGAATATTTCACTTCTTCGACGGCAGGCAGCATGAGAAACCATCCCCAGCTTGCTGGTGGAACTTCCCACGTACGACGGGAGAGAAGGCCAGCTTGAGCTGCGCTTGAACTCAGAGCGATCACATTGGTGAGATGCACCTAGGCCATTAGGCTCCACTAGCGCCCTGACTCCCTCGGCCACCGATGGTCCCAAGGTACCTTGCTACTATTTAAACCTTTGCATGTACATTTGAACAAAACACTAACTGGGATGAATTGACAAGGGGCCGAATTTCACCTGTAACGTGTGTCCATTTGCCCCATATATCAGGGGAGGCGTCGCTGCTCTGGCATTGCTCTCTGTGCTGTTGTCTGTCAATTTTAAAAGTATCCTCCCTTGTGCTCTGTAGCGAATGAAAACAAGTACAATTTTGTCTGCTTTGTACCTTTTCTGCAGTCTATTTTTAATTTGGCGCGCTGCACCAACAGTGATAATTTTCCCTGACCGTCCAACATTGAAAAACTAAAGTGCATTTTTGACTTTCTTAGGCAAAGGGGCATACTCAGATATGACAGGTGACAACAGTTTGTTGGTCTCTGTTCTACGATTGTCAACGTTTAGGGTAGGACGGTAGAAAAGATGTTCAATCGCTTTATTTTTTTTCTCCCTATACACCCGGTCTGAATTCTCATTTATTTCACACATTTTAGTTTTAGTTTAACTAAAACGTTTGTTATTTATCCGTTCAAGTTAGATTTTAGGGCAGGTAAGTTGTTACTTGTTAAACACTTACATAAGAAGTTAGAATAAAACCCTAACTGAGGTCTGGTTTTACTCTCTGTGCTCTAGTCTTTCAACTTTGAAGGCATCTTTGTATATTTTGCCCTTGTGCTCTGTAGCAAATAAAAGTATGTACAGTTTTGTTTTCTTTGTACCTTTTCCGCAGCTCATTTCCAATTTGGCTCGCTGTACCAACAGTGTTGATTTCCTATGACCACTCAGCAAAGTAACCAACTGGCTTACGATTTTCACTTTCTTGGGCTAGTAAGCACACTCATAAATGTCATGTGACAACTATGTGTTGGTTTCTGTCCTGTGATTTTCAACGTGTAGGGTAGGATTGTCGCACAGATGTTTATTTTATGTTATTCTCCTTCAACCGATGTGAAGTCTCTTTGTCAATTAAACACCCGTTTTACCAAAACATCGATTAAACACACGTTTTACCAACAGGTGTTATTTATCCGTTCCAGTTTGATTTTGCGTTTGATGCAAAACACCACGGAAGAAGCGATTTCTTTCATTTTATTTTCTGTTAGATTGTACAGTTTTGCTTTCAGTCCCCACAATGACTGAGATATAAACTCCATGTTTTGTTAAGGCTCTGATCACATACGCTCTGGGATATGTCCTCCGTAATCGAAATGGAAACAATTGGCTACAACTCTGTCGTACAATGGCTTAAGGAAACCAGTGACACCAAACGTTTTTGGTGACCAACATCTTTTATTTGACTCTGGGAAGCAAGTTCGTATGTGCGCTTGGGTTTTACATGGTAGTGAACAATTTTCAGTCCTATGACGACGGGGTGTCCTTAGAATGTAGATATGCTGTGTCACCTTGTGGCAGGGCGAGTGCATGCAAACAATGTGCTGCCGCCGCTGGAGCATCATACCGAAACACCAGGCAGGACATGCCACCCAGTCACATTATACTGACACCGAGCCGACCAGTCTTGTTTCCCTGCTGTGACCTCTCAATGCTGAGCAGCATGCGAGGCAGCAACAACGTTTACGGCAGGTATGACCCGACAAAGGATTGACTCCGACCTAGAGGGAGTGAGTGCTTGCTTGATGTTTAACGTCGTACTTAACAATGTTTCAGTCATATGTCGACGAGGAGTCCTTCTGGTGTATAGCTATACAACATGTCTTTTTGTGGCAGGGCGTCCATGCCGCCAAATTGCTGCCGCCAGTAGAACATCATGCCAAGGACACCAGATATGACACCACACCCAGTCACATTATACTGACACCGGGTCGGCCAGTCCTGTTTCCCTGCTCTAACCTCTGAGTGCCAAGGAGGGCAGCAAAGAGTACCATTTTTAAAGTCTTTGATATAACCCGCCTTGAACCTGGATCTCCCGATATTGCCCGACCTGGAGGCGGGTCCTCTAACCACCAGGCAAAATCTTATCTAACTTTTATAAAATAGAGACTCTCAAAACCCAAATTTGTAAAATTTTGCTTTGGTCACCAGCTTTCTTTTATGATTGTAGAGGAGAGCTGCCATGATGTCGCATGGCTAGTAACCTTATTAGCACCTCGGAGGGACAGCCACACGGTTATTCGTCAAGTGTATGAACTTGTAAATTAATGAACAACAACACCTTTCCTGCTTTTTTCCACAACAAAGGGGACAAACAAGTTGGTGCCTCACTCCACGCTGCTCTTTGTAATCCCAATAGCTTAACTCGAGTATTTTTACTGACAAAATACCGAGAATTAACAAATATATATATAAATAAATAAATAAATAAATAAATAAATAAATACATTTGGTTTGCTGTTTGGACTGGAAATGGTCTTGCGTAAAACACAAATAAATAAATAAATAAATTAATAAATAAACACATTTGGTTGGCCAGGTAAACAGGAGGGCCAAATTAAATCATGCGAGACTTACATGTATTTCTTGCCACATGTAGTCTGTCGTTGTTGTTGTTCAGAGTGTCATTTCGCTCATTTTAACATGACGGCCTTCTGTGGGCATCCGTTGAAACCTGAAGTGGAGATTGCTGTATTTGGAGAGTTTTGTGGTTTTCCATCGAAGAGGTTTTAAGAAAAAGTCGCAAATTGACGAGAGTGTGAGTCGAACTATCTGCTTAAAATGTACTTAGGCTTCTAAAACTTCGTTGACCGAGTATGAAGACACTGAAGGGCAACATACACTTATAGTGTCTATTTACTCCCTATAAAAGTCTGGGAAATTTTCGAAATTAAGGTACTACATATGGTCTTTATAATGGCTTGTTTGTACATCTTGGTTCCTGACGTTACCCCGCTCAATGAGAACTGGGACAATCTGTAATGATATTACCAAGGCCGAGATTAAAATGGGTTTTTAGCCTACACCCAAGTATGGTTTTACCTAAGCCATAATTCCGATCGCCTTCAAATGGACAGAAGCTCGGAGGATAACTTTGATTACAGCTTAAAAACACGCTTGGAATGTATTAATTGACTAACAAATCAATTTTTTTTCATTTTTCGTGGTGACTTTTTCTCTGTGCCATGCTGAACACGTTCTAATCCTCAGTGAAACGTATGAAGTTACCTCGAAGACTATAACCCTCGACCGTTGCAAAGATGGTGTTGATATGATTATAAACATATGGTTTATCAGAAGTATTGATTGAAGACGAAATATAAGACACCAAGAAGAGACGATTTTTCTATTTCTAGCTCTCGATTCTACAGAATAACGATAAAGGCACAGAAATACTGGTACACGTATTTGACAGAGGACAACGGTGTTTGACATAGAATACTGGTACACGTATTTGACAGAGGACAACGGTGCTTGACATAGAATACTGGTACACGTATTTGACAGAGGACAACGGCATTTGACAGAGAATACTGGTACATGTATTTGACAGAGGACAACGGTGTTTGACAGAGAATACTGGTACATGTATTTGACAAAGGACAATGGTGTTTGACAGAGAATACTGGTACATGTATTTGACAGAGGACAATGGTGTTTGACATAAAATACGGGTACTTGTATTTGATATAAGACAACGGTGTTTGACATAGAATACTGGAACATGTATTTGACAGAGGACCACGGTGTTTGACAGAGAATACTGGTACATGTATATGACAGAGAACAACTGAGTTTGACATAAAATACGGGTACTTGTATTTGATATAAGACAACGGTGTTTGACATGGAATACTGGAACATGTATTTGACAGAGGACAACGGTGTTTGACAGAGAATACTGGTACATGTATATGACAGAGAACAACTGAGTTTGACATAGAATACTGGTACATGTATTTGACAGAGGACAACGGTGTTTGACAGAGAATACTGGTACATGTATATGACAGAGAACAACTGAGTTTGACATAGAATACTGGTACATGTATTTGACAGAGGACAAAGGTGTTTGACATAGAATACTGGTACATGTATTTAACAGAGGACAACGGTGTGTGACATAGAATACTGGTACATGTATTTGACAGAGGACAACGGTATTTGACATAGAATACTGGTACATGTATTTGACAGAGGACAACGGCGTTTGATAGAGAATACTCCTACATGTATTTTATATAGGACAGTGGTGTTTGACAGAGGTTACTGGTGTTTGACAGAGGACAACGCTTGGCTTCGTTGGTTATCGCGCTAGCTTAGCGTAATAACCCAGGAGCTTCCAACCAATACGATCGCTGTGAGTTCAAGTCCAGCTCATATTGGCTTCCTCTCCGGTCGTACGTTGAAAGGTCCGCCAGCAGCTTGAGTCAATTAACTGAAATATTATTGAGTACGTCGTATAACTTCAATCAAATAAATAAATAAATAAAGATGTCGCCAAAAGGGTTAGGCGTGATGCAACTATTACTTTGATGCCCCCCACCAATCCGGTTGCTGCTAGTTCAAGTCCAGCTCATGCTGGCTTCCTCTCTGGTTGTAAATCTGCGATGTATAAAATTAGTTCTGAATCAATCCAAAAGCAAGTATTCTGACTATGCATCACTGCAATATGTGTTTACCGTGACAGCTGCGTTGACGTGAGAAGTCTTTTTCTGTAGGAAAGTAGTTCACTTCTGTAAACTGTGTATACAGGAATGATTGAAGCTGTGGGAATTCAGCTCTTATACATTGGTATATATGGAGACTTTTCATGTGGGTAAAAAAATGAAAAGCTTCCTACTAAATTTGGACAAGTGAGCAGTGTCAAATTAAAGTACCTAAGACAGCTGGCTTCCTGCATTTGCTTATGCTAATGTGTATGTATGTATGGATGCATGCACGCATATGTTTGCTTGGGCGTCACGTCGAACTCAACATTTTTTCAGTTATATGACAACGACTGATGTACAGAGAGCTTGCCACAGTATCAGCATTGCTCCATTTGGAATATCGTGGGGAATCCCAGCAAGTTGTCCAAGTTATTTATTATGAAGCAAACGCTGATATTGTCACTGTCCGGGGCCATGTAAATATACATGTGTATAAACAGATTCATTAAGAAAGGCTGGGTGTAATACGTATCTCAGACTGTAGCTGCGCTGGCCGCCTGCGCATTGGCTACAACGAGCGAAGCTGGCGTGTTTGTGCTTTAATTAAGGTAAACAAACACATGTAATTATGGTGTGTGTTTGGGGGGGGGGGGGTATAAAATCTTGAATCCTCCAGGGGTTGAACTGACCTGGAGTTTTATGGCAGGTAGCATAAGTGTAGCGCCTGTGCTACGTGTGTGCTCTGTATCTTGAAGAAGAACAGCCTACTGCATTAATTAAACACAGTTGAAATATTTGTTTTATCTGTTTTATCCTAATGATAAACTTGAATAATGGACAATACACGTGTTTGACAGTTGGGCCCTATTTAATTTATTTAGCTTTTGATTGCTGTTTTACGCCGTACTCAAGAATATTTCACTTATGGTGGGGAAAAACCGGGCAGAACCCGGAAGGAAACTCACGGCCATCCACAGGCTGCAGGCGGATCCAAGTGGAAGTCATACTGAATTTGGCTTGAAATCACAACGATCGCATTGCTGAGAGCCACCTGGGTTATTAGGTCTCACCAACGCGATAACCTTTGCCGGCCACTCAGGCCCCAGGCCCTATTTAGAACAGCAGTTATAAACCGTTGCAGTGAGGGGGCAACTTAGACATCCAGATTTGTATCTAACTTGAAAATAATTCCCAGACAAGGGGCATGCATTTTTAATTGCATTTCACAAAATCGACTGTCTTCTCTGCATCACCAAAGACTTTGATAGGTTCTCTCTTACATCCTATCAGGTTTTTTAACTATCTATGTATTTGATTGCTTGCCCTTCCCTTAGGGCCTGGTGTTATACCATGTTTTGGAAATGGACTTTAGGGGGTGTAGTTTGTTACTTCTTAAACATTTATATGAACAATTAGAATAAAATCCTAAATTTGACATGAGGCCGGATTTCGCTGGTAAAGTGCCACCGTTTCTCAACAATCACACTGTTGCCATTGCTCTGGTTTTACTCTCTTTGTTGTTGTCTTTTATATTGATGTTATCTAAAAGGAACGCCCCTTCATGGTTTACTGGTGGTGTGCGAATGTCGGACTTCACGCTTAATAGATTGATAAGACTTGCTTAATTGCTGTGAAGCTATAACGTCATCCCCAGGCAGCTGTGATGTAGAGCGTGACGAATGTATCCTGTAAGAGGTCTCTGTCGGGTATTACAAATTTAACTTGGCCCCGCGGTTCTTGTAAGCTGTTGGTCATCTGTCACGGTGAGTAGGGGGTATCATAGAGATGGCCAGTTTTGGTCTGTAGATCTATAAACTCTGGTATACTGGTTTCTTATTATTTTGGCGGTGAGATTGTACAAGGCAGGAATTATGTGTTGTTCTCCTTCGGATATATTGGCGGTGCACAGCACGTCCTAAATACATAAGAAAATGTGAAGTGAAGACCTGTGCGAGAGTTTTACTGGTGCTTACAGGTTTTAGCGGCGTTAATAGCATTGCCTTGCGCTGCTGGTGTGACTCTAACGACCCCTTCCTCAAAGAAGTTACCAGGTTTATTTGCAACTCATATACTATTTCTTACATTTTCCTTTGGGTGCTTGTGTTTTAGGTTGTTTTTGGGAAAGGGCTTGGTCATTATCAAATTGGAACGCCCTTTCATGGTATAAGAGTGATGAAGAAGTGTCGCTTTTAATCTATTCTTCTTTAGCCAGACGCTAAACGGCAGGAGGGTTGGGGCAGTGAGCTGCTGACACTACTTTCATTGGAAATATGGATACTTGCACCGAAATGCCTACTGCTTAATTGTCTTCTTCTGTCTAAGGCCGTTTCCACGATATGACGGAAACTTTGCTCATTTGGCGTCAAATCATACACATTCATTCATTCTGAACGTGATTTTCTCTCCACATTTGGGTTGCTTTCTTGTCCTCAGAAAAGAGTGAGACTGAATAATGGACTAAAAGGATAAGCGCTATTGGATTCCGACTTTTTAGCATGCACTGAGGGAAGCATGTAATTATCCACGCAGGCACCCTATTTTAGCTTAGAAATATGGAAATTAGTTGCAAATTTCTCACTTTTTACCGGTCATGTAAGCCCAAATTTTGTATATAATTGGATCATGTATTACGTCTTTTGAGATAATGCATTTTAATGCCAGATCAAAAAGCATCTTTCTGTATTACTTAAATGTATGGGTACCAAGGGTTAAGTAATTAGAGTAAGTTAATGATATGCGCGGTATGTCCTTTATTACTATTACATGATGTGTTGTGTTCTCTGTTTTGAGTTCCTGGAAGTCTGCCTCTACCGTGCTTGTCTCCCACTGCATTAGTATAAGAATCTGTTGGGGAGGATATAACTCGTAATCAAGAGGATATGAGATACGCCAGGCTCTCAGTTCAAGCTGAAGATGTTCAAACGTTATGAAGCTGAACGAAATTTTTAAACGGATGATTTATTCCGGAGTACGACTGATATATATAAATAGTTGTTGACGTCACCTATTTTTTTTTTTATTTATTTTTTTTTTATTTTTCACGTAGCGGTAAGAACATCCCCAAAATGGTGTGCTACTGGAGTGAAAACTGACTGAAGCCTGTTGACAACTGAAAATATTTTGAGTGAAACAAATTTGTCCGGGTTAAACACATAGCTGTAAATGTCTGACTACTTCTGCGGGTTGAGTACGTTGGCTGTGAACGCTTGGGTAGAGCAGTGAGCTGAACGCGTGGACTGTGAGTTAATCAGTTGGCCGAACACGGGGAATGTGACCGTCTGAATACATCAGTGAGCTGAACACGTGGACTGTGGTTGTTTAAGTACTTCATTGAGGTGCACACGGAGGTTGTGACTCTCTGAGTACATCAGTGAGCTAAACACGTGGTCTGTGACTCTCTGAGTACATCAGTTGCTGTGACATCGGTGGGTGGACCACATGGGTTGGCACTCTAATAGTAGATCAGTAAGCTGACCAGGATGGGGAAGTTAAACCAATTTCAGATTTTCCTGAACAACCCTCAAGTGGAGTATGTCAGTGGACAGGTGGTAGAAGGTCATCTTAGCGTTGACCTCAAGGAGCCCATGAAAATGAAAGGTAAGCTCCCTGGACAAAGACATGTCTCTGTTCTCGTGTACATTGCAGCTGGTTTTCATTTAACGTAGATTGCGCTGCTCTCACTGAGGTTCCGGTAAAAATTGCATAATATTTTTGCATAATATTTTCTGAATGACAATGTGATGCAGGTCTAATAAATGCAATTTAATGTAAATTAGTGGTTTATATTCAAACATATGCATTTATGAAAAAATATTGATGACTGTATTAAAAACATAAATTTTATCAGAATACAGGTTGAACACATTTGCTAGATGGAAAGACCAAATTTTAGTGCAAATATGTTTATTAAACATGCGTAATGTCGTCCTTTACAACATCATTGCGCAAAGACTTATATACCAAGAGGTGGTATATTGCTCGATATGGTGAACATAAAAAATGTATATACACTCATGTGTTTACTTGATTGTTATCTGAATCAGACGCTCTACTCACGAATCTTTGATTTACACAATGGCGGTCGGGTTCATGGCGTAGGAAACACGAGTGCCCCGTGTAAACCACCGACATTTGACAAGTGTTTTTTTTGTTCTTAAATTCCAAAGGACATATCAAGTATAGCACGGCTGGCTCATCCTTGTCATCGTTCATGCATTTACATGTATGAATCGGGAGGGAAAGACGTCAGGCAATGACACAGTCATCACATGATTTATGCGAGATACATTTTAGGAACCTAGGCTAGGAAACCGACATCCATGTAACAGTTGTCAATCAAAATGGGCGTTCTGGGGCAATAATCGTCGACCAGTTTGCAGATAACACAAACCACAAATTAGTAAAAAAGTATATAAAATTTAAAAACTAGGACGGATTCATGCAAAGAGAACTTGCCAACAGTTTTCAATAATGACGGAAAGATGCCATGAATGTTCTAAGTGGATGAATAAAATCAGTATCTAAATCGCGTGCCATTATAGGATATATAGTGTCGATAGTCAAAAATGTATCTCAGTTGGGCTTTGATTGGAACTGTTCATATATTGCACGGATTGATGCATAAAGAAGCAGTCACCAGTTTTCAATGATGACGAAAATCCTAGGTGGAGGAAAGGCCTTCTTTGCACTGTTATATTTTGACTTATGATGGTGATCAAGTTTTAATATTTATGAAAAACTTTTCATCTATGAAATTTATTTCCTTTAAAATGTGATCTTTGGACATTATGTATACTTCACATGCATGACTGTCAGGCCAAAGGAAACAGTCCTCACATTTGTTCGATCTAAGAAATATAACTCTGATTAAGGATAGATTTGGTGGCAAAGTTAAAACCAGATAGGGCAATGGCAGAGATGACCATACCAGCCTATGTGCCAGATAATTTCAGAATTCAGCAACGCTTTCGAATTACATGGATGTATTTCTTCATTTTATGGCTTTAAGTTAAGTTACTAATGAAGATGTGCTCTTTCTTTCTTTAGAAATGTCTGACACTTGTTACAATCAGGTAAAATTAATAACTGAAAAGAGGCTGACCTATGTAAGGGAAAGATGGATTGCGATCTTATCAATCCGTTACAAATGGTTACGGGGTTACGCGTCCTCTGAAATCATCTCCTTTCTCTTTAGCACTTCCACACCCACTTTCCTGTCTCAAGTATGAACAGATACGCGCACGAGCGTTTGCTCTGAAGTAATCTGTAAGCAATGTTAATAGATCGGTGATATATCAATTAAACTTCTCGTTTGATTTATTAATTATTCCCTCAGTTAGTCACGCTGAATTAGTAAGTATATCCACCACCCCACTCCGCATACCCCTTTCGTCAATGTGAGACATCATGAGGGAGGACTGCCCAACAGATCGAGATACCCTGAGATTTAGTCGTATTTGACAAGAGTAGATGGCTGCCTCAGGTTTGCAGATAAATCGCGCTCTCAGGGTGGTTAGGGTCCTCCCTTGGTCACATTAACATTTGCCAAAAAAACGAACTTCAGGGCCGTAGCGGACAAAATTTACAGAGGATGAAGGTTTCTTGAATACGGCTTTAAAAACGGATCTGCCCACTCCACACTGGTTGCTGGCTCTGAAATAAATCGAGCGGTTTATTTTATTACAATTAAGGTAACACTTGTCTTTTTTACAGGTATTGCATTGCGCTTCCACGGACGGGCTCTAGTCCATTGGACGGAAACACGGACCGTGATGGTTGGGGCTTCAGTCTCGGTGTCCGAGACTGTTCACTATCAGGCCGATGAGAATTACTTCGATAACATCATTGTTCTGTATGGCAAAGGTTAGTGCATAGCCTATGAAACACCCCGCCCTGTCACTTCGCTTGTTTGTCCCGCCAGCTATTGTGTATAGATGCATGGTGCTATATTTCTCTAGATCTCATTCACATTTTCTGTGTGTCAAACAAGCGCCACCTGGTAGTTGACGGCAAAAATAGCTCAAGTGGCAGGACTCCCTAACTGGCTCTGTTGAATGCCACAAAACCTTGTATTATCCCCCAGTGCGTGTAAACAACGGAGAGTGCCGTGACGGAATGGGGACATGTTTCCGACAGAACAACATACTACAAAGCAAGCTTCACTTTTCTAATACCTTGTCAGTCTCTTTTCGTGTCTCCCTATTCTGGCGTGCGGACAGCTGCAGATGTAGAAAAAGTAGGATAGAAGAATAGGATAGTTTCGAGTTAAAGAAAAGGTAAAGATGGAGGTAAAAGTCCTACTGTACCATGTGACCTGTCAGACATGTTAGGCGGCAATTCTTGATTATACATTTGCCATAACATGAGTGTGAGAAAAAAATTCACAAGAAGTTATTTGGAGTAGACGAAAGAATGAGAAAATTGAGGAGTTGAGTGTTTGTGGGATAGAAAAGTTCAGAAGCAAAGGGTTGTCATTTGTACCTCGAGAGAGCGATGGGATAGGTGATTGGTAACCTAAAAACAAGAAAAGTTGCGTAACAATCATACAAAAGGACTTATTTTTACCTCTAACGACAAAAGAGGTGGACCTCAAAATTCTCCTATCGGAGCAATAAGTGAGGAACTTATATACCTACGTCAGTCTTCATAGACTTCATATGTACGTCAACATTGTATTTCGAACTTTTTAACGGTTTCGCTAACCAAACTGTCGGCTGGACACCCTGCCGGTAAAGCGAGATAGACGTGATTTTGGGAGACTTGGAGAAGGTGGGTATCCTCGGGTCATGATGGATGATGTTTGATATAATCTGGTGGCTTCTCTATGAGAATGCTTTAATAACTCTCTCTTGCATATATTAGCTGGCTAGTGGTTAAAAACTCCACATAGGACAAAGTGTTGTAGAATATTTTTTGTAGTCTTAATAACTTTTTTCTAAAAAACGGTCGCACGGAATTTTGACACCTTTTTTACTTTTAAAGATATTAGTTAAAGAACATTAAAGTTTCAAATTTTTAAATAAGTTTTTGAAATTTTTAACTTTAAACGATCACTAAGGACAATCTAGGAAGAATGTTAAAAATCCATGGGACCGTTTTTTTAGATGAAACAATAAATTATCCACTTGAGCAAAAAAGATTGTTTTGTTCTGCAAAGCTTGTTCATGTTCTCAGAGTAACGTGGAATCACTGACTTTTTGGTTCACTGCATCCTTTTATGTTTTTTACAAAACTAGATTATAGCAATGTTTTACTTTATATTTATATGACTGAAAACTAAGTATTGTTCAGAGGATGATTTAAGGGTACAGAAAGACTACAGCCAAGAGACTAAAACCAGAACAGGGTAGCGGGCAAAAGGTCACTGTAACCTGTGAAATCCTACCTCTTGTCAATTTACCTCAGTTTAGGATTTCTTCTAACTGTTAATGTAAATTTCTTAAAACGCAATAACTTACATACCCCCTGCAATGGTTCACGAACACCCTATGGTTCAAGAAGCATAAAATATGTGAAAATAATGTAATCATTTTAAGTTCAGTTTATTAGACGTCACTGGTCTAGAATTATTCTCAGTTGTTGGCATCACACTGAATACACAATCACATGAAAACAATGCAGATTCATCCAGGAGCACAATATTAACTTATCGGTCATTTCCGTGCCCATGGAATGTTCAAGCATACGTGAAAAACGAAAAACGCGCCAAAAAATGTAGAAAAGTATATATAAGGCCACTGGTACACAAGGAATGTGAAAAGCTCGGTAAACAGGTGAATTCTGTCGAACGGAAGCCTCACACGACTCCAGCTTCAAGCCCATATTTGGATGTCGCTTAGCTGCGAAGCCATCTATATGTACCACCTGCTCGTTACTTTCTTTGCAATAGTGCCAGAGTTCTACCGTCTCGCACCCCAGGCTATTAATGTGTGCCACTTGTGAAAGCACTGACATGCACGAATTTATATGCGCACTACAGTTTAAATCGGCGGTCTCACCTTCATTCCGTAGCAGTTGCCGGCCTCGAAGATGTTGGCCACACGTAATAAACCAAAACCATCCCGTGACCTGTTTTTGATTGATATGGCGCATATATATATAGATATATATATATATATAGATATATATATATATATATAGATATATAGATATATATATATATATATATATAGATATATATATATATATATATATATATATATATATAGATAGATAGATAGATAGATAGATAGATAGATAGATATATAGATAGATATATATGTTCTGTTTTCCATGTTACTACATTGCTATATTAGTTGATGCAAACCACACTTGAATTCAGCCATGATCTGAACGGCCCATTATAGTGTAGAATGTTAATGGGATCCAGCCATCTGTTACAGAAACCTTTGCTGTTATTGCGGATCCATCTGACGTCTCCGTAACGGATAGATTCACTTTACATCGAATGTCCCACAACCCCGTCTCGTCACAACGTCACTTTTCATTCCAGAAGCAGTTGTGACGTCAGACGTCACAGATTTGCACCATCCGTTTGTTGTGGGACATCCAGAAAACCTGCATACAACATTCGTCAAATAGCTGTTCTTGATTGACAGCTCGGAAAGGTCAATCGTGAGCCAGGATAATGCATGTGTATCTTTGTCTTTCCTTATCTTCTTGTTTTTGTTTTTATCTTAAGGGGCTAACGATACATGCTCTAACCGTACGCATCCCGCGGGCAAGTGCGCGTACCCGTTCAGGTTCCGGCTTCCTGACGGACTTCCATCATCCTTTGAGAGGTCAACTGGTCATGTACGCTACGATATCACTGGAACCATAGGCATACCATGGAGGTTTGACCACACCACCAAAATTGTTTTGACAGTACTCAACCTTCTGGATTTGAACCGGGAACCCATGGCCTTGGTGAGTATGCCATGGCTTTCATGTTTTCCTGGCAAAGAGTATAGAGGACGACCAGTAGCTTGATTTTGTCCACTTAAATCACATCATTGGTTTACATGTAAAGCACTAAGAGAATCTGTGACTATAACAGGCTTTTAATGGTCTTAAATCCAAAAGAAAGAGCAGAGCATTCAGAATTGCATAGAGTTCTGACTGAATGTTATACAGACAGGTTATGACCGACAGTTTGAGATCATCACGCAGCCTTAGGGCTTGTTTAGTTAGTCTATCTGCTCGTTCATCACCGGGCACCCCAGAATGCCCAGGAACCCAAGCGAAGCAAATGTCAAGACCAACAAAGAGTATAGAGGACGACAGTAGCATTTTGTCCACTTAAATCACATCATTGACTGTAAAGCACTAAGAGAATCTGTGACTATAACAGCTTTTAATGGTCTTAAATCCAAAAGAAAGAGCAGAGCATTCAGAATTGCATAGAGTTCTGCTGAATATACAGACAGGTTATCCGACAATCTAAGAACTTTTTCATATCGCAATTCTGGTACGCAAACGGAAGCCCCAACCTTACTTTTTCGTATCGCAATTCTGGTACGCAAACGGAAGCCCCAACCTTAGCAGGGCACCTGGAGGTATGGGTATAAATTTGCATGTATGCAGACCAATTGTTGCTAACGTATTCGTTAGAAATCGCAGAAATACGGTGAGTACAGTCTGATTTCTGGATCTGAGGGTAAACCGATAAATGTTTTGGGGAAATGAAGCGCACACTCTTATGGCTAAGTAAACATATCATGGCAACCGATATACTAGTATGTTGTAGAGACATGAAACGCACTTAACTAAGGAGTACTCAACATTAATTAGGCTGCATGAAAATAATTTCTGGCCAGGACTGAACTTTTAATCTTCAGCTGCATGTGTGCCAGATTTCACAGCATTGTATTGAAACAAAAATCGACAAATAAAAGTATTTCACCACCCGATTGTCGCCCAGAAAGAAAAGGGGAATTGACGAAAATGCCTTTAGCATTATGTGTGACAAAATTCACCGGTAATTCGTTTGCAAAGTTAACTGTAATCAAGAATTGCCCCGCATCCAGTTGTGAATTTTTACTTAAATTCTTACGGAAATTTAAAAGAAATCGTTATGCTCCATTGCAGGGTAAATAACTTTATCTGGACACTTCTGAGCAAACGAAACCTAAGTATCCTAATAGCCATTACAAACCTTTTTCTGAATTTCGTCTACCCAGGATATCGATCACCTTCGAAATGTTTGTCTGTTTAGCTCTGTTAATCTCCATTCACCCGAACTCCCATTTTGGTTGACGGTTGGTATACGCATGTGGATTTCGACGCTTAGGTTCTTATATTTCAAGGAAGGTTTTTTGAATTAGGCATTAGTAAAATCTGCTTCTGTGATCTACAGTAAGCCTAAGGGTCTCTAAATCGTGGTCAGAGAAAAGATTTGTGTTCGATGGATGCAAGATTGAGGTAGTCATCTGATTCCTGGCGTGTTTCAGGCAGTGCCCATGGGGCAAAAGACAAAGACTCTTTGTTGCCTATGGTGTAAGTCTGGTCCCATTGAGGCATCCTGCCGCCTGGAGAGGACGGGCTACGTCCCAGGGGAATCTATTGTCATCAACGCCGAAATTACCAACGGATCCAGTCGCAAAATGTCCTGTTCGTATGCTGCGCTAGTACAGGTAATTCCTTAACGGCACGTGCAGCCCGTGCCAGAGACACTTTATGTGTTAGTCAAGCTGGTTAAGGGAGCATCTAACCCTTGATTAGTCTGACAAGGCTCGGTGTTTTTATTTACTTGTTCGTGTGGATGCTTTACTGATATATATAGGACAGGCTACTATAATACAAATAACAAATCCAGTACCTGCTGGCTTGTCTGCTCAGCAAGATCGTCAGACACCTGGCCGCAGGAGACCGTTTTACGAAGAAGGTGTAACGTATCACCAAGCGTAACTACCGTGGCGACATATCTCTCTGTACTTGGTGCATGTGTGATCATGGCAATTATGTTGGACCTAACTTAAACCGTGTTTGTGAAATGCACTGCTAGCCATATATGATCAGACTTACAATAAAAATATGATCGCTTCTGACCATAAAATATATGGTATGGAAGCGACGTACCATATATTTTCTGGTCGCTACCTAACCATAAAAACTATGGTTAGAATGGCCATAAAAGTTATGGCTACTACCTAACTATAAAAATTATTGTCCCTACTTAACTGTAAAAATTATTGTTGAAGTAACCATATGATGGTAGGCGTAACTGTAAAATTATTGTTCCAGTAACCATAAACTATATAGTAGGCTTATTCCTGTTACAGCGACAAGGAATGAACTGAACTGAAAGGCTTTCCACACACTGTAATAATGCTAAACGTCTTTATGTAAGTGACGAAAATATTCTTGAGTAGGCATATACGACAATCAAATGAATCATTTTTGGTAGCTATTGCCAGTCTACTAAAATGATGGTACACTAAAAACTCACAGAGAACCAGAAAATATATTCATAACAGTATATTAGCAGAAGAAAACACATAATCACATATGATGGACGTAAAACAAGCAGCATGGCACAATTTTTCAGCACAAGATTACTGTCCACACTATTGTCGGCATTTCGTCACTTGCTCTTATCTAAAATATTGCAGACGGACACAACTTCCAGGTAGTCCTCTCTACCAACTTTAGAAAGTCCATGCTGTCATGCTTAGAACCAGTTTCAGAGTTAGTTTCACATGAGGGTTGTACGAACTACCCCATATGTAGCACAGTGCCACCACTGCCTGACGAACCTCACTGATAGAGGCAGTCGAGCATACCATAAGACCATCCTCCAAAATCTGGATATCCTTTATGTCGCCCCATGAACCACACAGTGAGATTCACGGCTGAACTCTTGCGATGACATCAGCACAAACTTTGTCAAAAGGCAGGGTGGCTTAAGTTAAAATATGTGAACTAAAATATTGTGTGTAATCGACAAAATTCACACAACCTAGAGGTTTAATGTACAAAAATTGCCTAAATTTGATTAATGTGATTAAATTCAGTCGCATAGTGCATGAGATATCTTGCAGGCCAGCACCAGCCACTCCGGAATGATTAAAAATGATCAAAGTGTCAGACTGGAATGGATTAAAGTTTTTAGGGTGTTGATAAAACAGCTTACGACCAAATTTGATACTCTTCAGTCCCATATTGACCGGAAAACAGTAGACAAAATAACTAACACAAGATCGACTGGACCGGCTGATACAACCGCAGTGTTCCCCTTAGCACAACGATCTGACAATCAATGTTTACCCTTACCATCCTGAAAATATGCGGGTGGTCCCTGGTTAACACATCCAAATTGAAACTGGAGGAGCTCTGTATGGTCAACTTACATGGCCAACCCTGTGCATTTGCATTTCTAAGTAATCAATACAGAACCTCAGATGCTGCCACCTAAGCACATGCATACTCTGGAGAATATAGAGCATACATTATAATAACTGCACGTCTTTTCTGTCATTTCTATAAGACATGTATAGCGGAGAATATTTAGTTACCTTATCCAAAGATGCAGAGGAACACTGCTTGCAGATGGTTATCAACCATTTCATACATCGGTACCATAATTACATTCATATATATATATATATATATATATATATATATATATATATATATATATATATATATTTTACATATGTAGCAGCTGCTACACCTGTAATTAAGTCTATGCATTGAACACACACTGGCGAAGTGCTGGGATCAGGCAAATCAGAAATAGAGTGGACCATAAAAATTGTCGTGGCTATATCGCTTCAAACATGAAACTTATAGGGTTGACTTTTTATTGCCTGCCGTGATTGGCGACACATTTTGGACCAGCAGTTTTATGGTCGCCCTGCACGTAACCATAGTTATTATGGTCAGCCATGGTAGACCACACATTTATGACTACCATTTATATCGTCACTCTCGAAGAAACCATAACTTTTATGATGGGGCTGATCACACATGTACCAGATCACAGGACAGTGCACGATCACAAAGCCATGTTACATTTAACCCAGACTTAGTCTTAACTTGTGATATCATTCTTGAACTTACTCTTGAACTTAAAGGCTAATTTTTATTTTTATCATGAAGGTATGATACCACTCGTAATATTGAAAGAGAAATAATTAAAATAAATCTCAAGTTTAGCACAAAAACTGTTTTGAACATAAAAGTGCATGTGATTTAAGTCTTAGGCAGCTTCGTAATCCTGCCACCTAAATGGTAACGATGACGGCTGTCATTCACGTGAAAGTATGAACATCAGGGCAGACTTTAACAAGAGCTTCAGTTTGAATGTATGTATGTTTTGAGTTTTGCGCCGTACTCAACAATCTTTCAGTCAAATGACGACGAGGAGTCCTTACAATGTTTTTATATCCTGTGTCTCCGAGTGACAAGGCGAGTCCATGCTGCCAAAGTGCTGCCGCCATGGGGACATCAAGCCGAAGGCACCAGAGATAACACCCCACCCAGTCGTATTATACTGACACCAGGCCAACCAGTCCCTTTTTCTTGCTCTACCCTATCTGTGCTGAGCGCAAAGGGAGGCAGAACAAGTACCATTTTTAAAATCTGTGGTATGACCCGATTCGGGATTGATCCCGGATCTCCCAATCTCTATGTAACATTCTGACATCCGTGTAATGCTCTGTGTAATTTGACTTAATTGGTTTTTCCCTGAGCTTAACGAGTTAATCGAGTTCTGGCTTTAAGTCAGGCGGTGTGTCAGGCTTGTTGTAACGGGCGGTGATTTCTTTCTTCCGGCCATACCAGTTTATTCCACCCGTAAAACCTGACTCTCATGGCTTAAGTTTCTTTAGGCGTTAAGACCGACAGTTGAATACCACTCGTAAACAATGAAAAATCACTCGTCGCCAGATCCGTTTTCCAAAACAAGCTACAACATCAGTTCCCAGAGGAATCAGCATGAAACGATACGTGAATGTTAAAGGAGAAGAAAGCATATAAACGATGTCAGGAAGAGATGAAAAAGTGTCAAAATTTATTTGTAAATATAGACTTTAATATTTATCTTGATTTTCTCTTTCACATGAAAACAGTATTTGAAAATACATTTGTTTGGTGGCTATTTGGTACCACTTCTGTCATATATTGTCTTTGCGTAATAATGTATATAACGATGCTACATAGGTTTGATAAATATAACTGCATCAGAATTCGTTCTTTTCATCTGACAAATTTGTTCAACCTTTATTCTGATAATATTTATCTTTCTAATACTTTCATAAATATTATCACAATTGAGATTAAGTGCACATGTTTGAATATTCACAACAGATTTACATTCAAATACATTTATTACACATACTTCCTTATTGAGAACATTATTGCAAAAAGACAATCCATACCAGAAGTGGTCCCAAATAACCACTACACAAAAATATTATCAAATACTCTTTTCTCCTGAAATTGAAAATCGCTTAACGCAACGACCCCAAAAGCCTCCCACCAATGATGTCGCAGAGTTCAACCCCAGCTCATGCTGCATTCTCTCCGACCGTACATGGGAAGGTCTGTCAACAACTTTACCTGTGGTCGTGGGTGTCCCCTGGCTCTGCCCAGTGTCCTTCCGCCATAACTTTGACCGCATTCGAAAAAGTGAAATTATCTTGAGTATGGCGTAAAACACCAACAAAATAAATCAAATAAATGAATAAATAAATAAATGCGAGTGAAAATCAAAATTGAAAATGAAAATCAGTGTAAATATTGAAGACTCTATGTGCAAATAACACCCACGCTTTTTCATCTAGGGCTGAGACGGATAATCCTGACTGATAAAAAGATGCCCAGTAGGAGAGAATATTTCAGGAACAGTTTATTCAGCGTGCTCGGTTAATCAGTCCGGCACCTGGTAATCAGTATTCAGTAATCAGTTCTGAAAAATGCAGGAATACAGTGTAACAGAACAGTGATACGGAATTATATCAAATGCACATCACACGCTCCTGTTACTACATAATAAGTAGCTATATCAAGAATCAAAAATCAATTTGGCCGGGATAACTGTGTACGTATATAAAAAAAATGAAATTTCTCAATTATATTACATTAAATAACAGACAAAAAATACTGCCATTATCTCGCAAATATTATAGCGTTAAGATCGTTCACAGTTTGGCTTAAAATTACATTCATCCACCAAAACAACCCTTCAAAATTCTGGTATACAAATCAAAGTAACAAAATACGCGTACACTTAATCGAATTCAATTTATCCATAACCGATCAATTCAGGGGGAGCAACTCTTATAGTCAAAAGCACGTTAAGTACTCATCATTATGCAACATTTAGTTATTTAAGGAATATACTTTGCCAAGCAAAAGGAATTAAAAGAATATAAATGCATTACCACATTCTGTGAACTCATTGAAAAAAATCTATAAAAATATCTCCTAATTACTATACAAAGCATCTCTATTCAAACAGTAAACGCCAAAGAGTCATAATGCACTCAGCCCCCTATCTAAAACAAGAGACAACGCTGCTTTGGAAATATAACAGAACTATCTGATTTACTGAATGAAAATATGCGTGATATGCATCTGATTTTTGCATCGGTTTTATGTTTTCTTCGTTAAACGTGGCTTGGTAACATGAAATCCCAACTCGTAGAGGCCGTGTATGATTTCCAGGTCAAATACAAATGAGTACACGGTACCAGTGTTAACATTTACCGTTTTCTATGTTACTTTTTTCCACTTTAATTGAGTGTTTATCCACAGTGCGTGCGTTTCTTCTCAACATCAAACACGAGGACTGACACGATTGTTGTGGCAGGGGTCAAGCACCCCGAGATCGCCACAGGGGAGACTGATGTGTGGTCCGAGGACAGGCTCCATATCCCACCCCTTCCTCCATCCAGGCTGGACGGCTGCGGAATCATAGATATAAAGTATATACTGAAGGTGATCGAACTTGGTATTGAGGTGTAAACAATTTGTGTTTTACTTATGGAGTTTTCCTTTTAAAAGGAAACAGCAACAAGAAAAAATAAAGACAAAAATAAAAAAGAAACAAATAAACAACAAAAAGCAATCCGAGAGTCATGTAGCAGTAAATAATTTCCCCAGCACAAATGCTTGTAGCTGCACTTTGAGCCAGCAGTTGCATTCTCGATCCGGTAGGCTCTGTGTAACCAGATCTGTCTACATACATCAATGCGAACAATATGACGAGAAAGTAGAATAGCACATGATGATATACATGTATAATTAGTCTTACTTGAAGGCTAGAATATTTCTGGGGGTCTCCGTGGCCGCAATACAGTGATCTAGGAACCTCTCAAGAATGCAGTCGGTACGAGTTCAAGTCCACATCCTGTTGGCTTCTTTTTCGGCCGTACGTTGTAAAGCCTGCCGGCAACGTGTGGTGATGGATTTCCACCTTTCTTGCCCGGGTTACTAGCTGATGTCGTGTAAGTGAAATATTCCTGTAATCGGCGTAAAACAACAATAAAATAAATAAATATTGCGATTCATATAATACTCACATCCCCACACCATTTTATGACTGCAGTGGAGTGAACAAACTTATCAGTATGAAAAACATAGAGTAGCTTTTTCTTTGCTGGGTGGAATACTTTTACAAGAACACTGAAAAATGCTTGAATGTGCACATTCTTATGTCTCTTCTAGTTTTGTGTCGATCCTTCTGGGCCAGCCTTCGATCTGGAAATTCCTCTTGAAATCCTGATCGGCTCTATTCCGCATCATCATGTATTGCGGAAAAGTGGCAACTTCGGATAGTCATTGGATGGAAAGTTAGCTCCGTTTGCTCCGGTAAAGTCTCCACCAACACGGATAACTCCGCTTGTAACTATGTTGCCGCCGAACTTGAGTGAGTATTTGCATATTTTATACCATTCGAATACATGTAGTATGATGTCTTCTTACGCTGTGGGCAGAAGATCGTGACCGAGTGGTAAATGTGTCTAGGAGAAATGAGGTGCTGGCTCAGTCCAGGCCTTCGTCCAATTTGTTGATTCCCGCACTCTAAATGTTCTTGAAAGCTTGATGACAAGTCAACGACAGCTTAACATTGAATCAGTGAGAACCACTTGTTCTCTGCCTGTATGATGGACAGGTCTGTATGTTGTATGAAGAACAGCTCGTCAGTAGCTTGACAAAGGTCGGGGTTTATACCACACAGTTCGGCTTCATTTTCCCGTTCAGCTAATCCACAATTATCAGCGTGAAGAAAAATTATTGTTCCCAAACCAGAGTGTCTGAAGGAAACCACAACCTTCGCTAAATACCTGTAAAACCTAAAAGGTTAATTCCATAGAAGAAATAGCGAGATCTGGATTCGAACACTCCACCTCCCACGTGAAGGGGCCTGACAGTCGAACAAAGTCAACACTATATGTATCAGCTATAGGACTGTCTTGTGGAAAGCAGACCAACAAAAACCCCAATAGCAAGTACTGGAGATGCAAAAAACTTGAGCTTAGTTAATTTGTCTCTGATGATGTTGCTTGAAAATACCGTACTTCTATTTTGTTCTGTTTTTCATCCCCGCCATCTTACACTGAATGCGTGTCTGGGAAGGCGAACCTTAGTTATGACAACAAATACAATAAAGGAAGTGGTAACATAGAACACCTTCCCAGACATACCCACTACACGTACGACTGCGGAGACAGCAAGTTGCTAAACCCTGAACAAGTGGTATTGGACGCTAATATAGACGACGACGCCCCTCGAATGTTTTACGATAAAGACGGTTTGACATGGTGCCGAAAAGTGCGCTTCCAATTAGCTACGCGTGTGTAATTCGGCTTAAATCTGTATTCATACAAACGAATGGGTTTTACTATATAAACATGCTAAAGAGAGTCCGAGAATTGCAGTAGCAGTCAAATACATATCTATTATTCTGGTGAAGGATTGTTCAGTGAAAACGTCACTAAGCAGATCGGCCTTAACATAAATAGCTGAAGCAGTTAAGGGGAGCTACTTGCATATAGTTACTGTATTTCTCTTCTAAAATTGTCTGCTGTTCTACCTGTCAACGTTACGCTCGCTTTGCATTACCGCTAAAGCTAGACAAATCTGGGTTCATGATTACTTTAGATAAAGAGAAGCTTGTGTGGATCAACTATCAGTACAAACAAAGGTTGTGAAAGAGAATTTTCTAACCGTGGCTCTCTTCAGAATTGTTGCCTATTCCCCCATATCATAGCCACTGAAAGGTGCATTATGAGGAGCACAAAAAGTAAAACGAAACACAAAAGTCCAAAAAGTCAATACAAAGTCCACCAAAAACTGCCCACATTAGCCATCTATGTATGTGGATAAGGTCAACAGGAATAGGGTCTGGATGTCCAAATGTCGGACAGCCAATGAAAGCAGGATTTTTGGTGTGTGCAATACCTTTGAACTGGTTGTGTTACAATATACATATATTTGCATGCTTGCTCTTCGTTTCCGTTTGCTACACCAGAGGTATATCTTGGAAGGCTGCATGGGTTACACGGTTTGTTCGTTATCCTGCACACGGACAGGTTACACCTCTCAGTTTAGCAAATGGCATCATTTTGTGCCACTTTATAACCCATGTTTCTTATTACCTTTTGCTAAACTATGTTTCGTGTTTTGTCGTGAGAACGCATCATAAAGTATGTGTATTTAGGCCAGGCAGTCTCAGACTTTGAATTGTGTTGTGGAAGACTGTACACTATTATAAAGGCGTTTAACAGAGAAAACTGAGTGTAGACATTGTGATGTTACATTATTTTCCCGACACAGGCCTTGTGAGGAAGCTCATGCTCTGCATTGTAGTTATATGTTATGCATGGTTCTACACACATGACTTCCAGATGTATCATTTAGGGTTAGTTACAGGTACATTCAGTTTTTCATATTTTGAAGTTGTAATACAGTGAATATATATTTTTGTATCTCATCAACCATGTGTGTTCTGTATAATGCGGGGGGGGGGTGTAGGAAGAGAATTGCATTTGACGGAATGGGGTGGGGACAACATCCCAAGGCCCCTGGAAGCTATGCCATTGAGATCTTACGCGACAGTATACACGTGCCTAAGTGTGTTTTATTTATTTATTTGATTGGTGTTTTACGCCGTACTCAAGAATATTTCACTTATACGACGGCAACCAGCATTATGGTGAGAGGAAACCGTACGGGTGTTTTAAGGTTGAGAAACAAAGGTATTCATGCTCGATAAAAGCGCGATTGGGTCTTGAAAATTTGGACAGCAACTTAGTATTCGAAGCGTTTCAGTGCTGTATGTACTTCCTTTGCGCCAGACACAAATCGGCAATGTACATACGGTTAAACTGAACATTGCGTATTATACCCGTGCAGAAAATGCTCGAATCATTTGATCAAACTAAATGCATTTAAGGCGTCAGCTCATACAAAATGTAAAGATAGAGGGTTCCTACACTGGAAATTATTGCTTCAGTTGAGGCTGTCCTGTTTATGGCTGGAGCCGATAGTCTGGTTTCGTGTCGTTATATATGCCAGGGAGGTGTAAGTTGTTACCTTTGAAGCATCTACATGAGCAGATACCATAAAACCCTGATTGGGATAAATTGACAAGGGGTCAAATATCACCAGGTAAGTGCGGACATCTGCACTTATCGTCGCTGCTTTGGGTTACTTTGTATGCTCTAGTCTTCTGTATAAATACTGTATAAGGGCTGTGTCCACTGCGTGAGCATTAGATCGTATGGTTCTTTCCACCCAATTTTTTAGCTTTTATATCCTTGTCTTCCCCGGTTGTGAAAGGGCCAAGGGCACAGCAGATATGTTAACCCTAACCCTAACCCTTCCCTTGCTGGCAATAACCTAGACAACGTTCCATGTGACACTAAGGCGCGACAAAATAAACGTTGAACAGGTAGTTGTCAAACACATCCTGTGTCTGTATAAAATTAAAAACACAACATATCAAGGTTAATGCCGAAGTTCAAACACACACACAAATGTTACGTGACTTCTTCGGACGTATCGGGGTTGCCTACACAACAGGGGCCACAGCTACGACCACAGCATAAGAGAAACACTGAACTAGTACAGCACGACAACGTTGAGGGGGTTGTAGCTCCATTATTTTACCAAAAAATGCTTTCCCCTTAAATTTGTGATGTTTTTGCAAGGAAATAAAAAACTTTGATATTTAGCACTGTGGGGAGTTTGAAGAGACCAGTGGTTCTCTGGGTACGTCATGCTCATTGACCATATCCCTGAATATGACTGCTTTTGCAAAACCACCTAAAAACACAAATAATGTAATTTTTTCCACAAAACAGTAATCATGTGCAAGTTTTGCACTTGGACAAGCTAAAAGAGAGAGGCTTTTACGTTTTGCAACAGTAATGTCCTTTATTTCCTACCTCTTCCTTAACGAGTTTAATTTTGCAAAGGTTTGTCGACTTTATCTTGTTTTTCAAATCAAATCAGATTACTCAAAGTGCCACGGAAAGGTATCCAAATGTAGATGTACAGAACTTACATCAATTTGTTATTGATCACAACATGACACAACGAAAAACGGTGATTTTCAGCCTACAAGAAGCTGTGTTTTCTAGGATTTATTAAACTTCGTAGTCATACAAGAGGATTCGATGAATAAACACCCAGGTAAAGTAAATATTTGATAAAGCCACAATCACTGAAAGCTAGTCGCCAAACGAGTCCCTTGAGAAAAAAATCTTCGTCTTCTGCCTGACGTTTGCATACTGATGTATAGAGGTGGTTTAAGGGTGAGAAAATTATCACATTTAGTCCAGTTACATAAAAACAGTTTGCGTGTCCCCTGAACAAATTAACGGGAATATGATTCGACTGAACTAAATACAGAATGAATGTTAGAATTTTAACAGCACATTGGCAATATTTCAGCCAAAAGAAATTTGGTTCGGTGAAAGCCGTATGAGTCTGATGCTTACGAACACCAAACCTCTACATCTAGCATTCAACTGCCACAAGCAGGAATTTATGTAAACGTTGCCCCTGTTGGCCCGCGTTTGTTTGGTGCTATATATCTTGTAACACGGGGTATTAGTTATAACCCTGGGCCTGGGAGACGGAAGACATCGGCTTCTTGGGGGATGGCACCTCTCGTCAAACTTACTATTATTTACGGTAAAAGTGAACTACTACTACTCAAAGCTCAAATAGCCTTAGGTAATTAACACGGCACTAACGGAAAAATAAAGTCTATATTTGCCATGTTTACACATGCACACTTCACGTAATGTCTCCTTTAGCAAAATGTCACGCAACAGTTCATGCAATTGAAGAGATGGCATTTTCTCACGTGTTTTTTGCCTATTTCGCATTTGAAAAATTAGATGGTGGTTTGAGCAATCACAGGATTAAAAGGTATACATGCAAAAAAAACTCTTAACATAAACTATTGTATACAAGGGTATTTATGACAACCAACAATCGCCGAAGTGACGACGAACCCTAATTCGTATAATTTTTGCCACGTCTTATCTGCCCTTTTTAGAACATATACATTTAATTTTAACATTTAATACAGAAATACGGTTAGCTTTTTGTCAGATGGTTAATTCATCTAATGAACATCTTCCTATCTTTACTTTTCCGGAAAAAAGCTAGGAGCCAAATTTCATTTTTACTTTCAGCAGTACTCGTATGTGTCTAAAAACTAGACGAATTAAGGTGTCTTCAGAAAATATAAAATCATAAAACATTACCAAAATATGATTTAGCACCATGACGGGGAACATATCACTAACGACACAAGCTTTCCTAATTCAAACGGAAAATTTACCACCGTGTATGTCATATAGATACTTCATGTATATTTTTACAGATTTCTCATATATAATATATTGCGCCAACAAAGTTACAAGCAACGACAACGTAGTCATTAAAGCGAGAAGCTTTCGTGTATAAGTCAAGATATACAAGCATTATAACAATAAAAATTTGACACATATAAGTGGAATAATCCATAGCACTCGTGATTTACATTTTACAAAAAGTAATTGTCATTATATTTTGAAGGCAATAATTTGCTGTTGTTTTCATAGTGAAGACGACAGTGTGGATTCAACGGAATTATTTGAAGTTGGCATAGGTGTGGAGATTTTCCAGGTATCCCAGCGCCACCTGGTGGAGGAATGTAAACTGATCCTGCAAGGAAAAAACAACATTATTCATATCTGTAAATCAGAGACAAAGGAGTGTAGAAAAAAAGTTGCGCGTACACTGTCAAAGAACCCCTAGCAACTGTATAGGAAATCGTTTTATGTTGGTTGACTCAACATAAAACATTACAGGCGGAGAGAACCAGGCAAATTCTCGCACTTCCCTCTACAACACGAGGGGTTCACTGCAGGCAAACATTGACCGTACAACCAGGGAAATGTTGATCTTAGACTCTGTACTAAAATATTCAACTCAAAGTGATTAAGCTTCCAGGAACTCTGGATGAAAACGTCCTACTCTTTCGAGTCCAGATTATACGGAGGGCGGAGGGGAGGGGGGGGTAGGAATTTACACCAGCACTAAGTGTGAATTGATCAGGCAGTGAATCATAGCAGGTCAGGATGATTTCTAATAATATTCCAATTTGAATGGCCTGGAATGACCCATATCCTAAACCACACCTGAGTGTGGCATGTCGATAAACTGGCACATGGCAAATATGGAATGCAAGAATACCCCATACCAAGTCTGGGATGATCTGAGGTCTGGTCACTCGCATTTGTTTGACGGCTTGAGGAATGTTTACGTCTCCGTCCAGTTTCAGTCGTTGTATTACAAACGAGGCTGCACAGTACAGTCCACTGTTGGTTAGTCCATCTCTGGAACATGAGCAGAGCGCTTAAGAAGTTCTCTTTTTAGCTTTAATATAGGGGAGTTTCAAGCATGAACTTTCCTGTTGCTAAAGGTAAAAAAAGTCCGACGGTATCATGCGGCTTGTCAAGAATGTCACACTACTGTCGTTGACATTGATTTACCGATCACCTGTCCCACAGCGTTCCTGAGGTAAGATTGCCACCTCTTTCCTCCAGGAACTTCTGAAGTTCAGAAATATTCAGCTCCTCAGTTCTCTTCCTCCTTCGTTTACTCTAAATAACATTTTATGGAACATTTTTCTACGAGTCTATATTATAGTAAATGTAGTCAAAATACTTGCCTAACATTTCCGACAGGTCATATGGTACAGCGGGATTTCTACTACCTCCAGGGATAGATGAGTTTGAACACGACACGACTTTATTACTGCGCTAGCCATTTGCATGTTCAACACAACCTTTAATTAATAGATTTTTTCTTCAGCTGGTGGAAGTAATGCCAATGTAACTTATTCTTCAGAGTGTAAGACTCAGGTCTTGTGTCGTCAAAATGCCCTTTCTTGGATCTCACTTGTATTTAACATGAGGAAATTAAACAAAGACACATCATACGCCATTTTAGGAGATATGTTTACGTTTAAAGAAGTCGGAAACGTTGGGCAAAGCAGTTAACAGACCTGCAGTGAACCAAGACAGGCTGGTTTCCGGTCTGTTTTTGCCAGGTTTCCACGCTGTCCATGACGGCCAGCAGGGACGGAATTGACGCACTCGACCAGAACCCACAACGGAAGTGCTTGATTGGAAATGGTTCTTCCTGGAAACAGAATACCCCAAAGGACCATAGCTTCTGGAGAAGTATCAAAGAATACAGGCATGACAGAGTAAACCTATAACCCAGACAACGGTGAGAGAGTTGGCAAATCGCCACATCTTATGATTGAAATGCGGCCTCTTGTGGATTTATGTGAGTTAGGGTGTTATTCTAACTGCTCCTGCCAATACATAAATTGTAGCAACTTACAACATCTGTATCACAATCCATTAAGCAGTATAAGTAAATGGATAAAAATGCGGTGATATTTATCATAATATATTGGGATATAATATAAAAGACTACAGTACAGAGAGTGAAACCAGAGCAGTGATGCTACTTTTATGACTCAAAATGCTGTGAGATCACTTAAGAGTACAAAGCGAGTATCCTGGTTTCTATGATGCTTAGTCCAGCAGCCGATTCCCAGTTTGTGCAGGAATACAATGAACAAAACTACAGCATTGAGAATAACACTAAGGAAACGACGACAGCGTTACACTGAACAGCTTTAACCCTTTACGGTACGATTTCTTGTCAGTTGACGTCAGTCAAGGTTTTATTCTGACTGTAGAGGTAAATGCATAAATAAAGTAAATTATATCCCGAAAATAAATAGTAACAACAACAACAACACAGTGATTTTCATCTCTGATAATCTATGAGACTAAGTTTCTAATTTGGTTCAGGAGAATAATGACACATCCTTGACATATATACGTATGCAGTGAGCTCGAATTCTTAGTCGATGCCCCTCTTCAAATGAGCTTACACGCAAAAAACTGTTTAGTGCTGACCAGTAGATTTTGTATGTACCCGTGCGTGTATTTTACATGAACAAGATTCTGTAGTTCTGGATTCAAATTAGGCACGCCTGACCTCCACGAAGTTTGACCATGTTTACTGGTCATGCTAAGTTAATTAGCTGTCATGCTTAGGCAGGATGTAATCAACACTTGGTAAAGAATCTGTCAGCCATCCAACGTTCGATAATGGAAGGGAAATCCAATAGAGACGTCCGCTACTTACATCTTTTTACTATGAGGGAAAGGTACGAAATGTACTCATACCATATCCTTGTAGCCTACGTTGAAAGTCCATACTGAAAAGTCCTTTTCCTCTTCCTTCTGTGTACATTTTACATCGAAAGGCCCGAAAGTTTTTCTCTTTTCCGGCCAGTAGACGCCCACGTCCTAAGGTCAAATTCAACAAATGATGTAAACAAACCTATGGCAATATATACCATTTACTTGAATATGGCAAACGTTCTTAACTTACTTTTTAAGTGGAAACAAGTTGCTGGCTTCAGGACAATGAGAATGCAATGGTAAAAGCAATATGCCGTGGGCAATATTCACATGAATGGAACCAGAGGCCCAGATTATGACTGTCTTCAGAGTCACTGCCTACATTGTCCAATGTAACAACTGTGATGCACTGAACGCAGTGATAAGTACACGGAGAAACCTTGTCATGGCTCACCTCAGAGCCACTGTTGACGATGGTGGTGATGCCATGGTAATAACGAGGAGGAAATAGAGAACCACGTCATTGCTCACCTACCAGTCAATCGTCTAGAGAATCATTGCGATAGCGACGGTGGCGATGCGGTGAACATAATGCGAACAAATAGAGAATCAGGTTATCGCTCACCTCAGATTCCTTCTCCACATCATCCAGCATGACGATGGTGGTGATGCCGTGGTCATATATCAGACGCCAGAGGTCCACCACTGTCTCCCGCAATGGCGTCTGGGTGATGATGAAACCTCTCTTCTTGTTATAGGCCTTCAGGCAACAGAAAGGTTTAGGCAAATGTAAGCTCTTGGATATGTCATTAATATTGATGAAATGCTACATAAATGTTGGACGTTTTAGAGTGGAACATCGGCATTTTTCTGCTCACATCTCCATGTGATCACGTGTCAGCGTGATTATTCCAAAGCGGCTGATGCGCGTTGCGGAGCCCAAGGGGAGGGAGCGGGGAGAGAGCTCAAATCTCAAATGAAAATAAATGCGACGTGGAATAGTTTTACATGCTAGAATACATTCGTCGCGCACAGTGTGAATTGCCCAGCCCCACGTGGCGCAGTCTTATCAAGAGGCAAGAGAATGTTATATGAAGTATAATTAAAATTATATGCATATTAAAAGCTTTCACTCCATCACTTCTTACTTACGGGAAGGAAGACGGCGTTTATGTAGTTGTTACAGCCAGTCACCGGCGTTGACAAGTAAGGTCTGCAGTTGTCACCTGAGAAGAAAGTAACCCGCTGAATGCATTAGTACAGCATTGAAGTACACCCTATCCATTATCTCGGACCAAGACAGAATTATTTGATGATTACAACTGCATTAGCATTGTATATCCACCCAGAAAATATCTGTTACCTAATGCCAAACAGGATTTCTGTTATAAGGTACATTTATACCGAGTACTATAAAGAATCGTTGGGGCTAATCACCAAAGTTATTAATATACAACATTTGGCTCACCAGCGACGATTTTTGGGGATCTATTCTTGTGCAGGTTGTCTGGGTGTAAAGCTGTGACCAGGGTAGACTTGTCCAGAGGACATGTTTTCTCGTTCAGCCGCTGTGACCACCAGATAGAACAATGACATCACATATCAATAAATTGTCTGGCGTTCTGAGACAGAAAATCGTTTATTTCTTTATTTACTTAACACTATATTCAAGATATTTGTTTTTGCTGGTACACCACCAGCCTTAGAGTAAAGGAAACAAGAATGCTCCATAGTGCAACCATCGACTTTTGGCAAATAAGTGACGAACTTACACACGTAAGAGTTTCATCCATGTTTTTGAAGAAAAACACGGTTTCTTTTCTAGTCTTCAGACAACGTAAGACTGTGCAAATGGCAAAACAAGTGTTGTAATGCCCTCATTGTCATTAAGGCTTATACAGGATTTGGAACAGAGGAATCTAAGTTTCTAGTTTAAGGCTGTATTGGAACCCACATATCGAACAAGACAACTCGTAACATATGTGTTAGTGTCATTTCCTGCCGTTTGGGAATATACATTGAATTTGCTATAAGTAATTAATAGTATGAATACATGAAAACGAAAACGACAAGACAAAGTTCTGCCTGTCTGTTACAACACGAGGCTTTGCTTTAGGGGAAACATAATGTACCCTGATTATGTCAGACAGCAATGACAGATCAAAGTCGTATGAGCAAAGTTTGTGTTCTGATTTTTTTGAAGAAAAAAGCAAAAGAAATGTACCTAAAATTAGACAGGCTAGTAAATTTTTCACAGTCACTACTTAATTATCGCTAGTATTGCTTCTTTGCAATGTGGTTTTATTGTTCACCAGTCTGTCCTCCACTTCCCAAGAAACTGTAAGACTTCCATGTAAAAACAAATGAAGACCAACACAAATCCCAAACGAATCACTGTTAAACTCGTACTTACACATAATACCACCTGTAATTTATGAACAGTCTTCGTTTTAAATCGTCGCAACAAAAAGAAACGGCGATGGATATTTCGAAACCAGTGTGAGCGTTTGCAATGAAACGGAACCCTAGGGAACTAACACACTTGGTTTTGTTCTCTGAACAAAGTTGACCTCTTTTGCTATTTTCATTTCTTTATTCCCTATGTTATTGTATTACACAGAAGTCTCCTACTGTCTCCAGCTGCCCTGTCTCTGGTTTAACATTAAGTGTTGCCCAGAACTGTTCTGCTGTGTTCAGTCTCCGGGTTAACGGTAAAAGTTAACTGGAACTGTTCTGCCTTGATCAGTGGCCCAGGCTCCGGGCTAATGGTAAAAATTACCTGGAACTGTTCTGCTATCTTGAGCTGTCCTGTCTGCGGGTTAACGGTACAGAGATCAGCAAACACACTGGAGAAATCCACACCTGGGATCGATCCTTCCTGGAGCTCTAAGGCTTCTGTCAGAGCCTCGTGTAGAAATTCGTACTGCTCCTGCAACATTAACGACAGAAAAGAAGTAAAGAAGCGCATGCATTTTTTAGAGAATACAGCAGATGAAGTCACTTTCTTTAGTAATTTTATGCCACCCCGAAATAGTTCAGAAAGTTCAAGTTATGTTTTGATTTGGTTGCTTTTTCCATATCACCAAACATTTACAACATTTTTGTGTGACATTGTTGCAGTTGGAAATCTCTCGCTTCTTGCTCTATCCCTATTTGAATTCTAACAATATGTGTGTGAAAGAAGAGCTTATATTAAAGGGATGACGTGATTGAAAAATATTCCTCACCAAAATGACACAGAAACTCACACTGTCGGAGATATTATCAGTAAATATTACTGAGATCTCAGGGCTTACTTGTTATCTACTGACGCAGACAGAATATACTTTGCGCTATATAACATAGCCAGCTGGGAAAAATTAACTTTGGCAAGGACAGATTTCAAGGCAAAACGATGTAAAGGGCGACTCTTTCCAGGAATGAAGACGATTATTCTCCCAAATAAGGCATCGGGGCTTGCATCTGCTAGTTTATACACCTTACGCTTAAGCCAAAATAAACCCTCACAGGGACGTATTTATATTATTATTGAAATGGTGTTTTACGCCCCACTCAAGAATATTTCACTGTTACACAGAGGCCAGTATTATGGCGGTAGGAAACCGGGCAGAGCTCGGGGGAAACCTACGACCATCCGCATGTTGCTGGCAGACCTTCCCATGTAGGACCGGAGAGGAAGCCAGCATGAAGTGGTGAGGGACACCTAGGTAATCACGCGTGAATGTGTCTAGCTCTAGCTGGCTTACTCATAGATTATTATCTATAGGGGACTAATCCCCGAATCTGTCCAACTGCCTGCAGCCGTATTTTACCAACATGCCGTACTTTCCCTCTCAGATAGATGTTGGCATCAATTAAACATTTATTTCATTGGACCCACATGTTTAAGCTGGTCTTTGTCCCTTGTTGTCCGGTTGCACAGCCTCTAGTGAATGCAAACCGGTACAAAACTCCTCGACGATAGATCCATTTCGAAAGTCATTCGTGCCTGAGTGGCCATGCTGACAACTAGGGCCCTATGTTCGAACACTCTCCTATTGACGGGCTTTACCGATCCAGACTCGGAAGTAAACAACAACACAAAAGCTGCACACCCCAATTAATTCTTTTGGGTCGGGAGGACGAAGTTAGTTCCGTTCTATTTTTGGACATATTTTCCATTGCTCCTTTTCACCTTTTCTGCTTGTTGAGTGGTATCATTGTGTAGGACAGGCTTCAAAGTTTTATTCTAGGTATAAATTTGTGTGTTTTTCAGGAAATGGAGGCGGATGCACACAAGGCAAAAGTAGCGATAAATCAGGGCTCACAGATTTGAGATCGGAGGGTTTAGGGCTTGCAGATTTAGGGACAGTGCTGTGAGGCCAAATGTTAACATGAAAGTAAATGGGAAATTCATTGTGGTGTGTCGCCATATGTACCAAAGAAAACCACAGGCAAGAGCCAAGTGCTCGACTAGCGGCCCCGAAAACGATGACGTAGTTGTCAACAACAATCAAATGGATCTACCGTCAAGGAGTTTTGTACCCGTGTACATTTACTAGAGGCTGCACAACAGCACAACACTGAACAGCGAGCACCATAGACATGTGGGTCTACGGAAATAAATGTTTTATTGATGCCAACATCAAAGTGAGAGGGACAGCACGCTATGTCGCTAAAATACGGCTGCAGGGAGTAGGAAGAATCTAGGGCTTAGCCTCTGTAAATAATAATCCATGGGCAAGCCCTCAAAAGCCAGGATGTGTCATACTAGTATAACGTAGGTATGTATGTAGGTATGGTTGGAGTTTTGCGTCGTACTTAATTTTTCACACATATGACGACGAAAAGTCCTTAGAATGTATATGTATTGTGTCTTGTTGTGACAGGGCCAGTGCATGCTGCCAAAGTGCTACTACAACTGAAACATCACACCGATGGCAAGAGACATGACACCTCACCCAGTCACATTATACTGACAGTGGGCCGAGCAGCCCTGTTTTCCTTGCTCTAAACTCTCAGTATCATTTTTAACATCTTCGGTATGACCCGACCCATCTTAGTCCCGGATCCCCCGATCTCGAGAGGCTCTAACCAACAGGCCACCGAGTCAGTCTTTAAGGCAGGATGACAATAGTATTATTTTTACCACACTCTGAACCATGTTGACCCGCTGTTCCCTGAGCAGCCGGACACAGGCCGGTACATCCGCCACCCCTTCCTCCTTAGCCTGGTTTATCAGGTAGTCCAGGGCTATGAACGTTCCTGTACGCCCGATCCCGGCACTGTACCACAGAAAAGCAGAGATATAACCTACGTTCACACTATGCACTGAAACTGGTCGGGAGCCCGAGCCGAATTCGCGAACGATAACGTTTGCGGTGGATTGCATTCACACACGGGGAGTTTAGAGTAAGGATTCCCTGAGTATATTTATATCGTGAATATACTGGTCGTTATTTATTTTAGGAATGGATCATCAGACAATACCACAACATATAACTGGAAACTTGTTTTTGTTGTTGTTTTGGCACGAATTAGTACTCTGACCAGATAACCCGCCAAATTCAATAACTAAGTTACCCTTTTCAGATACGCCGTGCTTGGCTATCTCACTCCATAAATTCATCTCACATCTTTGCATTTGCAGTCTCTAAGATCGCACCACAGTTTACTCCTTTCCGTTTTAATTAATGTAATTTACAACTATTTTTAAAGAAATTCCGATGCCCTAGTGTGTATGAGGAATGCGAAATAACAGTGATGTAGTCTTTACACATACGCTCATTTGTGAAGATTTTCTAGGATATTTGTTATATTTCTTACAGAATTTTGGTAGACTTACATGGTATTCGACATTGTCAATCAGTACTCCATTTTTTCTTGTACGTAGCACATTTTCGAGTTAGAGTTTTGGTAGACTTACATGATATTCGACATTGTCAATCTGTACTCCATATTTTCTGGACGTAGCACATTTTCGAGTTAGTATTTGGCTAATTGCTATTTTTTTGTAGACTTTATTTCTCAGCTTTCATAGCTCATTTTTTCTTTGTGAGACTACATTCTTTTCATCACAATTTACCGTAGAAGCGATATTGAACTGAGGTCGTTTGGTGCAAGCCTGAGGACTGGCGCCCTGAAAGGGACTTCGAACATTTTCCGCTCACCTGTTCTCCAAGGAAAGCTTTAGGCTAGCGGGTCCGTTCGCTACAAACCAGCGTTAGCGTATCGTGCTTACGACTGATCTTCACTTGGCGGCCGGTGATATGCTTCATGCCAGGAATCCACTAAAACCCTGGATTCCCATACTTCTGTGGACAGACTCGCCTTTAGAATCCTGGTATTTAAACCACATTTGGCATCTTCGTAAGAAACTATATTTTTTTATTTTTTGTGTTGCCTCTGTACATTACTGTGCGTCGTCCTGCTTAGATTATATTATTCAGTTATATGAACCGAGTTTATCTGAGCGCTTTCGTGATCTTGTTTTAGGTTTATCGCTGTCTGGGAGTGAAGGAAGCCATTTGTTTATTGTTTATTGTTCCTCTCAGATGAATCCTACCCTTTACAAGTGTGAGAAGATACTGTACACCTATAGCAGAACCCAGGATGTAACAATGACTAAAAACGTCTAACATTCAAAGTGCAGGATCCAGGTTCTGAGCGATTTACACAATAGTAAAGGTGTTCATGATAAGATAACGATAATATATCGAACGATTTAAATTTCATAGATTAAATAAAGCCAGAAATTTTTACATAAGAAAACAAGGAAATGTCAGATATTGTAATTATAATTAACAAATGTAATTAAGCCTACTTCTGTTCATAAATTGACTACAACATGCGAAGCCGATAGTTTGCACAGTTTTACCTCTATCAGTTCTTGTCGGCTATATTTACCTGCAGTGTACAACTATAGGCCCATCCAGCGGGGATTTGTAACCGAGGACTTTTTCTCGAAAGTCAAGCAAACCACTGGCGTTAGAGGGCGCCCCGTGGTCGGGCCAAGCCGTGAAGTGAAACTGTTTGACAATCTGGGTCTTGTTCTGCATCTATAATCAAAATATTAAGAAAGTTTCTATTAGAGTTAGATGAATAACAGTTCCGTAAATCAAGCAGGTGTGTTAAATGCTTTCATAGCAAATTACCAGGGAAGTTCTTACTCCTTACTAGCGAAATTCAAACTTCTCCACGCAACTGAAAGACGTGGTCAGTAATTACAGGGGTGTCCCTGAAGGACTTTTTTACAAGCGCGTCCTAATATGTCCACTGCACAGACGAAGATGTGTAACCACATGTATATTTAAGTTAGATCGTCTTTCTATTAGACTGTTAAGACAAAAAACAAGTGAAGCAAACGGGAAATCTTTGTATTTTCTCTGTACTCTCCCATTTCTACGTTTCCAATGTAAAACCCACGTGCTCGGTTTAGATTTTATTTATACCTCTGAATTGGGATAATACATGTAATTCTTTGAATGAAGAAGGTTTATTGGGTTTTCATTTTGTCACTCTTTACCTCAAGGGACAATCACCAATTTTGACAACGCGTTGTGTATTTCTAAAAACTTCGTAAATCTGATTTTTGAAGGGAAAGAATATTGTTGTTATACACAGTTCGTTTTAAACTCCTTTAGGCTTCTTTTCATGTAACAATGGGTGGGGGTGGGGGGTGGGGCGACTGGTAGAGCGTAATCACCCGGATGCCTCTTACTAAGACGATTGTTGTGTGTGCCAGTCCAGCTCATGTTGGCTTCCTCACGCTCGTACGTGGGAAGGTTTGTTAACAACCTGCGGGTGGTCGTGGGTTTTATCGGACCCTGCCCCTTTCTCTCCAATCATAATGCTGGCCCCCGTCGTACAAGAGAAATATTATCGAGCATGGTGTAAAACACAAATCAAATAAATAACATATAACAATACTTGTTCCCGAAAGTTGTGCACTATACACATGTTGAACACGTTTTCTCTTGAAACAGTTTAGCATGTGGAAGAAAAACCCCATAATATCCACAATTTTCGCAGAAGCACATACCGTTTAACACAAACAACTACATCATACTATGTATTGTTTCAGTCACGTCGTTAAGAGGAATTTGTCTTCTTTATGCATCCTGAAGAGTACCAGGAAGAGTGCATGCAAAAGACGACTAACCTGTTAAAGGAGCTTTCTAGTGTCGCCTTGAAGAATAGAATAGGTCCACACTGCTTAAAACATACATAAAACTTATCTTTGATGGGGGCAACAGTTACAGTCGACTGATGGTGTAGCTAAACATTTGAAAGCTATGAATCACGTGGCGTTCTAACAACTGCTGATGACGTAGTTAGAGAAGTTCTCTTGGTCCAGCAGGGAGACCTCGATGTCGCCAAATGGCTTAGAGCCGTCTTCTGGCCAGTACTGGAAACACTTAGTCTGTGGAGGTAAAGTGCGGATATACAGACAATTATTAATTTAACGTAGGAGCGAGGTCGTCTTCACAGGTTATTGTAATTTAGGATGTCTACAAACTCCGCGTTCCAGATTAGAATTGAACCAAAACATCGTGAATTACATGTCGAAGTTTAAAGCTAAAACACATTCGAAAAGTTTGACGAACAGAAAAAAATTATCAGGCAGGAAATATTCAGATAATTTCTACATGTCATCACGTATAAAGACAAATCCCTACCTTTGTGTTCTCCACTAAATTGGTCACCATGACAACCTTGCCGGTATTTTGTTCCCAGATCATGCACATGAACTCCTTGATGATCACATCAGTAGGGCCTACCAAAACAGCATTTCGGTTCATTTGGAGTCGTACATTCTGTTGTATATTGAAGGAATACTGATGACTTCATCTAGTCATTATTGTTCATTTTAGCACAGTAAATGTGGAAGAGCTGAAATTGTAGGGCAGGGTGCCGCAGGCTAATGTTTTTTGTCGATCTATGTCAAAAAAACATGACAATGTTCATTTAAGGCTGCGTTGCAAATTTCCGTTTTCCCAATGAAGGGAAAATGGAATCATCCTGCAGGTAAACCCTGACGTGATGATCTGTGCCACAAGCACTGAGCTTGGATATATTCTCAGTCGTATTACTTAAATCAATTGATGAGTTTCAAAGACGGAAATAAGTGTTCATTACCATTTGTCAACTTTATAGGTTTGCAAAGTATGACACAGCGTAGACAACCACAAACATAGATCACCATAGGTCACGGGACATTTACAGTGAAGGGATTACTCACCTTGAGACGCGATGTACTTCTTGGGTTCATTGTAGCCCTCAAAATAATAGATAATATTTATGTATTAACTTGTTTACTTTCGTATTTATTTATTTTCAAATTCTTGTGACAGATGCTCTAAGCCAGACTATAAAAATATTACATTTCCATATATAATGGTGGCTTATGGGATCGTAATACTCATAAATTCTACAATGAATCTAGCTGACGTTTCAGGCTTAAACAAAACCAACAACTTATATTTCCATACAAATTGTTGGTAAATACTTACATTAATGTAACAGGCGTTGATGTAATCCGTGTCCTGGCCGCCTGACCGCTTCAGATGGACCCGTGAGTGGTCGTCTGAAAAACCACTAAGTTTGAATAGATATGGACCCAAGCGTCGAATCAGACATTCGTATACATTGTACCAGTCGTCCACCAATATGGGCGTTCCGGCTCAATAATAGCAAGACCAGTTTCAATAACCATGCTAGCCAATCGCAAAAAGCGGTCAGACTGACTTTTATGCCCCGAAGATAAACATATATTGACACCAGTACATTAACAAGTGAAGACATAGTCCATTACGCCTTTTGTTAATTCGAAGGAAAAAAGAATGTTGCCTGTACTTTACCTGTCGGTGTTCAAATATAAGACATGCTAATTTTACAGAGAGGTTTGCTAGGTACATAGAGAAGGGTGATGGTTCCCTACAGATCTGCCCAATGTTAAAAAACTTTCTTGGATTAAAATGTGGTAGGAGAAAATAAAAACTTCAATGCAACGTAAAAGAATAGAGAGAGTAAACCAGAGCAGTGGTGATAGTTGGCAAACGGTCACAAATAACCGGTGAAATCCGGCCTCTCAGTTTGCCTCAGCCGTGGTTTAATTCTAACTGTTCGTGTACATGCTTCAATTGAATAGCAGCTTATACACCCCGGTCACCGTGAATGGCTTATGTAGAATTAGGTAACAAGCAGTAATATTTATTATACTTTATTAGGCATCGCACGTCAATAGTGAGGTCTACTAAAACGCTGTATTGTCAGCACATTTGACAACCACTAATGTGAATTTTTTGTTAACACGGCAGTCGAGTACAGATTATCATGTAACAACTTACACGCCACGAGATTCCGATATCGGCTTTTAATCTTGTTCGCAGGTTGGTCAGCCACGTCGTGCTTAGCGTGAAGTCCGACTGGAAATGTCTGCAGCGAGAAAACAATACTGACAGTCTGCCTTAAGAGCCACACGAAACAATCACAAACAATGCAATCACACTTAGCTTGTAGCCCGACTGCAAATATCTGCCGCAAACAAACAATACTGTATACGAAAGTTCGCCTAAAGTGTTATGTTAGGCAAATATGACACAATATTACAATCTATTTTTTAAACACCAAACTATACAAGCTGAAAGAGAATGTGAGATTGCCAAACAATTAAACTGACAAATGTAGAGTGCTTTATTTTTTGTTCACGGCGTTGAAGAGTGACTTCACAATATAATCTGCATGTTCGGCACACTTAACTATATTTAATGTTAGTTAAGACTTCTAGTATAGTGCTATGTAACTAACAACACATACAACGTGTCTTCACCAGGTATATAGAACTGTAGTGAGACATTAACAGCATGATGAAAAACACGTGTGCTTCATTCTATTCGAGGAAGTTTGTATGTAAAGCGATGAACAGTTATCCAATTTTACTGCAAAGTAATAAAACTTAAGGTTGTTAAGACATTTTTGAATCGGACTTAAAATGAAAAAAAGACCTGCCTACACTGAATGTTGGTCTTTCAGGATTGTACAGCTGTGTAAAGATATTATAAAAAGGCCAAACCTCTAAAATAACTGAGAATAAACATGAGTAGCACTGCCTAATAATACACATCTCGTTTCTTTCCGAGGTTAAGCTCTATTTCAATTTCAACGATACATGGATTTTCTCAGAAGCTTTTTCTGCACCTCGAACTCAGGCTTGAATCCCTCGGACGCTTTCTTACTGAGCGCATACTGACGGAACTCTTCCACAGGAATACATGTGTTCTCCGCATGTGGGCCTGCGTTTACACACCCTGCCGAGGCGACGTCAGCATCATCGTCCTCACCGTCGTCCTCTTCATCGTACCCTGTAATGTAAAAGAAATCGTGAGATACAAATATAGTCGATCTATTCTCGCAACTGTTGTGTGGTCCTGTCATTTCTTTACACATACGTGTAGCTTGAGTTCGAATCCAGATGTCGCTTACATGTAAAGTTGATCTTGAATTTTGAAATTGTGCAGTTATTTGAAAGTTTATACCCACACATCCGTGTATGTAGGTATTAATTTCAGTCTGAGTTTTCTTCAACTTTAATGTCTTTTTGAATTCTACTTTACATGTACATGTAGCTGGTCAGTTTCTGCGTATATTCAGGAACTGTTTTACATGAACGCTTTCTCCACTGAACCATTCTACCGACAGCACACAACATATGTAACAGCTTTCAGTTCGTAAGTGGTGATTTCGAATCATCCAGTTTATTTGAGATGATATAAAACCATTCCGTTCACCTCTAATGACATCAAACCATCCATTTCACGAAAAGATCCTGCCAGCTTCAATCACTCTCTAAAAATTACTCTGCATGACCGGTATACATTAGTGTGGCAAAAATGCACATCCACATAATTTTTATGTACCAGCAATACACAAATTTTTGTATTGTTGAATACACCCGCAATGACCTGTACCACTGATACACGTGCGAATGTTGCGAGTGTGCAAATTTGTACACAGTTGTTTTACAGCGGACACGTCGTAGCAATCACGCCAAGCAGCGAAGTTTTCGTCGAGTTTGTGTACTGACAGCAGCCTATATCCTGTACAGATTTGGGTTCCATGCACCACAAAGATGTAGAGAAGAGGGTTAAACCAATGGGCATTTAAACACTATATCAGCAGTTATATTATAATTCATATTACGACAATGGGCTAGTAAAGTTACAACACTAAGAGATACCGTCGTGCAGGGATTGTCAGAGAAAGAAATGACACACCTGTGTTGTCTTGTATTACTGGGTGACCGTGGTTTGGTACGACCGTCAGCTGATGCTGCTGAAGTTCGGCATCCTTGGACACTTCGCAACGCCGTCTGGCGGGTAAACCACAACAACACAATCTTAGATACATCGTAACATTCCAAAAAAAAAAAGAGAAAAAAGTATACAGAAAGAAAACTTTTTCGTGAACATATGTGTTTTTATATATTCCTCTCTAGGCACACTTCTTTAGCATCGTTATGATTACCACGAAACGTAAAACCTTAAGCGTGTTAAGCAAAGAACAGATCTCTGTGTATTTAAAAGGACCCAACACCAGTGGTGTGAATCAGTACCTGCGTATGATGAGGACAACAACAACAACGATCAGTATCAGACCCACAGCTCCTGCTAAACCGCCCGATATACCGGCTACTGAGATATCATTTCCAGAACTCGACAATGGTGTAGCTTCAACACATAAGCAAACATCAGCCGGTTAAATCAAGCTGTGGTATATTAGCATGCCGGCAATGGACATGACCATAGAAATCATTCGACTTCTTTCATTTTTCAGAGGTTTATTTGTCTTACTTCAACGCTGATCAACGCTGCACACGCGGAATTCAGCCCGAATCGGAATACTGTAGTTCATTCGGACGATCACTATGTGAGTTGTAATCTCTGCTCCTTGCAATGTGATAATGTTTTGTTTATCTTACACTCGCCAATAATACCTAAATGCATAAATGCCCCCCAAATGACAGTTTCATTAAAATCTATCTAATTTCAGTGAAGTAGTCAATTATGGTGTTTGCCTTCTTTATTATGGCTAAAACATTCTTTGCATAGGTCTTACTGACCTTCATTGTAGATGCCACCACTGCTCTAATTATGGTTCATCCTTGTTTACAGAGGCCTGCCAGCCCCCGTGATGGTTTATACCCATTTCACATAGGCATTCCAGCACTGATCATATTTTATACGCTCTTCGCAGAGGTCTCCCAGTCCCGTTATGGGATGTGCCTTCCTTACAGAGGACTCCCAGTAAACACTGTTGCTTATGACTTGTTTACAGATGACTCCCAGCCCACATAGTGGCTTATACCTTGTATACAGAGGACTCTCAGCCAACATTGTGGCTTATACCTTGTTTACAGAGGACTCCCATCCCACACTGCGGGTTATGTCTTCTTTACAAATGACTCCCAGTCCACATTGTAGCTTATGCCTTGTTTACAGAAGGCTGTACACACCTTCTTTACACAGGGCTCCCAGTTCCCGTGATGTTTACACCTTCTTTACCGAGAACTTCTAATCACCTTGATGGTTTATACCTGTTTTATAGAGGACTCCCAGTCCTCATGAGGATTTATCCCTACAGAGGATGCCAAGTTCCCATTATGGTTTATACCTTCGTTACAGAGAGCTCCCAATTTCAATTAAGGGTTATGCCTTCATTACAGAGGGCTCCCAGTTGCCTTTATGGTTTATACCTTAATCACAGATGTCTGGCAGACCAGACTATAGACTATACCGGTCTAGAATTCTCTAACAGTTAGGGTTGTAAAAAGTGTTCCTGATAAGAAAGATCCTCAGTTATAAGATCAACGTAAGGGTCATATCAAATCTTTTGCACCACTATCAAACAGAGTTATCAATGTTTATTTTTTTTTTAGTTTCTCTCTGTCGCCGTGTGAAATTTAGATTGTCACAATTTGTGAAATACCTCTATTGTGCTTGCAATAGTCGTCGGGTCAACCAACAGGCTATCATCGACTGGCGACTAAAATCGAGTAAATTGTGTACCCCGTACTACCCCGCAGCAGGGCACTGCTATTGAAGTATTGTATTGTAATATTACTATTGTAGCCTCCTGAACAGCAAGCGTATCAAAAGGGTTACGAACAAAATGTGTAGCATGTTGGATACACAAACAGCAGCCGTCTATAGGATGAATTTGCTAAAATTAGATTACAATTACCTTCACTGATACCCACACACAATGTTCCTTCAGCGAGATGCTACAATGTTAATCACTCACGCGCACAACGAGACCCCGTATATCCGGTGGCACAGCGGGGATTTCCAGGGGGGCATTCCCCAGTAACGCTGTCACAGACACCTCCGCCATGACACTGACCACAGGTCTCCTCACAGTCCGGTCCCCATCTCTGCGAGCTGCAGGCTGATCGTGAGAGGAACGTATTAAATGAAAATAACAGTGTTGAATAAATGTATTGAATCCAGCTTATAAAACTTACCTTTGTTGTGAAATAGAAATTCTTTTGCCATTGAAAATTAGTGTTTTCGACTCGATTTCCGTGTTTCATATTGTACTTGATCTCGTTTATACACGTGGTAAGCGGTAACATATATAAACTATGGATGAAGGTATGTAACCGAACTCAAACATCGAAAACCATCGGCGGTAACCTTCTCACCAGCACAATGGCGCTGTTGCTCGCTGGTGTCCAGTATTGGTGGACCATTAAAGCATTTCCATGAACAGTTAGAATAAACAATTGGTAAATTGACAAGCGGCGGGATCTCATGGGGTTATCCGCGTGATCCGTTATTTGCCAACCATCACACTGTCGTCGCTGATCTGTTTTGACTCTCTCCAGATGTAGTCATTTATATTAACTTCTTTGCACAAGCATTACTTTTTTGTTTATATTTGAAGGCAGTTGGGACGGATCCCTGTATGTATATCCTCAAGCAGTGTACAAAGAAAGGCTACGGTTCGTGCCCTTCAGATGGGATCCCATGACAAAGGTACGGTCAAATACATTGATTGTATGTAATGCTCTTTAAACTTCGAACAATGCATGCACAGATGTTACTTACGCAGTGTAATATGGATTTATCATCGGCTGTAAGAGATAAGCTGTGTTAGAAATACACACTCACTATGACTAGCCTTATAACTGTCCAAGGATTGCAAATTGGTTGTGTTTATCACATTTTTGCGCGTATTGAAGATTGAATGTCATTTTAAGGCAAAACATTTAGACAAAGATACAGGCATTAATATCGGTGTCGTTTCATTTACAATGCAATTTTCTAGGTGAAGGTCTTCATTTTCAGATTATTTGACAGCAAGTGTTATTTTCACAATATTTGATTTGGACAGACGCTTCATACATTTTATCACTATGTATTAGACGAATGCCAATTTTCATGGAAATACGCTAGGCATATACCGATGGTATAACACGCTCAAGCTCTCCGTCAGAGTTTAGAAAATGATGATGAATTGAAACGAATACATAAATACTGGTGTTTCATGTGATCCCTTCTGGAATGAAACACAATCCCTTTTATAATAACGTCATCCTAAATATAAAGAGGGTAGGTATTATTTATATATCATTTAGTTTTTGTTTTCCACTCATTTCTTTTCTTTTTCATTTAACTGGTGATTTACGCAGTGCTAAAGAATACTTCACTTATGCGGCGGCGGTTAACATTATATGGTGGGAGGAAACCGGGCAGAGCTCGGGGGAAACCCGTGACCATCCGTAGACTGCTGACAGACCTTCCCACGTACGACCGTAAAGAAGAGCAAGGCTTCGACTCACATCCATCGCTTTGGTGACAGGCTCCTGCATGCGTCCTTGTGCTGAGTTAGCATGCTAACACTTGGCGTCATCAATATAAATATCACCAGCTATATTTTAAATATCTCAACATTAGTATAAAAAATGTTAACATCAGGTACTTTGATGATACGACACTGACTGAATTATATATTAAGATTAATGTTTTATTCCCAAGTTATATTTAATCATGTATCCCCTGAATGGTCCATCCACAGTTATTCAGGCGACAAATGTTTGTTTATAATTCACATGTTTTACTTATCAATATTCAGCTAAGAACAAATCCCATGACTTGACGAGGCTTAAATTTATTGTTACAACTTACTGTCATGGACAGTGTAAATTATTCTCCTCCACTCCCATGTTTTACCTGTTCCCATTCTTGTAAAGTAAAAGCCCGTAGCAGGACATGCTAAGCGCGGTACCGTCACGATTTACAGTTACTGAGTGCGCAAGCTATGCTTCTCCACTTACCTAATTTACTGATTCATAGTTCAGCTATTACAGTATCCATCCAGTTACAGGACACGTCAAACACTTTATTGTTACTCATATACAGTTACTGAGTGTGCAGATCAATCTTTTCCAATCAGCTATTAGGGCTGCAGCGGAGGGCCATAACAGATGATAAGCAGCCACTGTCAACATCGTTTTCAGATTTTAATTGTTTTGTGTTATTTCGTTTAGTTGTCTCTTCGATGGAAGTGTATTTATCAAATCAAGGAAGGTGGATTGAGTGTAGGGCTCACGTGGGTTTACACCGAAAACCTAGAAAAACACAGAAAAACAAAGAAAACCTTTTCCAGTGCCGGTAAATTCTTTGTACCGTGCTGTAAACTATTTAATCCCCAATGAAAATGTTCACACCGCGGAGAAAACTCCTAATTATTTTAAAAAATAGATAGCCCACACGGGTTTATTGAGTGGTAAAAACATTAAGATGGGTAAACACTTACGTGTTGTACAATTGTCACCCTCAAATCCGCTGTCACACCTAGGTGAGGAATGCAGACAATGTCCAGTGTTCTTGTGACAGGCGGTGTTATTCCAGCAATGACCACAGTCCTGATCACAGTCTGTACCCCACCGGCCGGTGACACACCCTGGGGAAATTTATTTGTTTATGACTGTTGTATAACGGTACACCCAAGAATATTTCACTTACACAAATGTGGCGAGTTTTATGTATGTGCCAAAGGAACCGGCGTGTCTGAGGTAAACCAGGGACCTTTGGCAAATAATTGGTGAGCCTTCCAATTTATGACGCACACAGACATGTTATACAACATATTGTTGCAAGATAAGTGGTTTTCAACAAACTTAACAGCTCAAAGGGTCAAACAACGTTGTCAACAGCTTACTGACTTCAAGGGCGAACAGTCAGCATGGGAAATGTCCACAAAAAGAAAATCCCTGCCCAAGGCCGGGATCACTATGGGAAAGACACACACTGACATCGTTCAATTTCTAATTTTTTGACATGAAAAAAGCCATTCTTAAGGCAAAATATAACTAAAAGGCATATCGAAAAAGTAGGTCTAACATTTACATCTACATTGTCAACTGTTGTTCATCAATGGGTACATGACCTGTGTGAACGTTACAGGCGGTATTGACACAGTTCTCACTACACGTGTTCACCAGTTATCTCCCTACTTCCCGGAGTCACATGCTAAATCGAAAATCACACCTTTTCTCTCATTTGCAGAAGTTCTTTTGACAATAACACCATTTTTCTAATACGCAGCTTTTTAACAGTGTCCTGTCGCTCAAAGGTTAAAATGAAATTTTGAAAATTTTTCAAAGTCACTAGCACATACTTCTATGTCTTGCAATATTGCACGTATGCCGCAGGGTACAGCTTTTTAAATTTGCTAAACTAAGATACCCATCGTCGAAATTTCAAATCAAAAATGGTTGTCAATGAAAGGCTTCTGTATCTAATGTGTGTGCAAATTGCCTTTACATGAGTGTAATTTGGAATGGATAACGCCCGCTTTCATTGAATGGTTGCGAGGCAAACTTGATAAATTGTATACTGAACATGAATATTTTGCACATGAACTTTCCAGGTTTTGACTTTAAGACATCGATATCATAATTAGTGCTTGACAACTGTGGAAGAGAACGCCATCTGAGGGGCAAATTCCAGATGTACCAAAATGAGCGGAGAAGCTACAGATGTTAGTAGTAATCAGCACTTCCACTTTTCGGGAGAGTCTTTTTTCCATGGCAGCCAGGTAGTTTTGGTGTACAGTTGCAAGCTTGGCATGAAAATAAATGGAAAGTGTCTAACCTTCGGACAGGTATGAGTTTTCTTGATAAAAGTTTTAAATTCTTGGCGAGAGAGCACAAAGCGTCATGTAGTGATGAGGCTGCTAGTGACGTCCCCTTGACGTTGTTGAGGACCCCTCCCAGGTTCTGTTATGGGAAGCTCTGGATTTTTATAGTCAACTTATGTCAAGATTTTTCTGGCTGCTTTCTCACAGGCTGCTGAGGCATGCGGCAATGCATATTGGTCACGGAATGTTTCGGCTTGAGTTAATGTACTAAAGGTTAAAAATATAGTGTATGGAAAATGAATACGGGTAGGAGGCAACTTGTCCTGAGTTACCTTAAGTCTTTCAATCGGTAGAAGCAACGAGGTATTGGTTCATACCAAATACTTTAAAAAGATACCTGTTGCTCACTCACTTGGCGGTGAGCACTGAAAAATTGGAGCACGGAAATAGAATTGGTCCGCCCGATGTAAATACAATATATATATATATATATATATATATATATATATATATATATTACAAGGTCTCCTCCTCGTAACACTGTAGAAATTGTTAAATACGACGTAAAACCCCAACAATACATATACACATACGAACAACATGTGTAGCATGTTGAATGCAAAAACTTCAGCCGTCTATAGGATGAGTGCGTTAAAATTAGGTTTAATTTACCTTTATTGATACCCATACACAATATTTCTTCAGTTTACCACAGTGTTAATCACACTCACGTGCACAACGAGGCCCCGTGTATCCGGTGGCACACCGGGGACTTTCCGGGGGGCATTCCCCAGTAACGCTGTCACAGGCAGCTCCGTCATGACACTGACCACAGGTCTCCTCACAGTCCGGCCCCCATCTTTGCGAGCTGCAGGCTGATCGTCAGAGGAACATATTAAATGAAAATAACAGTGTTGAATAAATGCACTGAATCCACCTTATAAAACTTACTTTTGGTGTAAATTCGAATCCTTTATCATTGGAAATTAGTAGACATAAGTGTTTTCGACTCGATTTCGGTGTTTCATATTGTACTTGATCTCGGTTTTACACCTGGTAAGCGGTTAAATATATAAACTATGGATGAAGGTGTGTAACCGAAACCAAACATCGAAAACGATGTCATATGCACAACCGCGCTGTTGTTCACTACTGTCCAGTGTCGGGGGAGTGTTAAAGCATTTACATAAACAGTTATAATAAAACCGCAACTGAGGTGAATTGTCAAACGGCGAGATCTCATCGGCAAAACGCATGATCATTCATTTGCACTGTCGTTGCTACTCTGTTTTGATTCTCTTTAGTTGTAGTCTTTTATATTTACTTCTTTGTACAAACAACACTTTGTTTTGAGTTGAAGACAGTTTGCTTTTGTGGGAATTTCCTTAAAGCGTGTAATGCAAAATAATTGGACGCCTGTACATATATCCCCTAGCAGTCTACAAAGAACCATTAAGGTTCGCATCCTTTAGATCGGACCCTATGATAAAGGTAGATCAAAGGAATGATTCGATGTAATGCTCGGTAAACTTGGAACAATTCCTGATGTTACATGCCCGGTGTAATATGGATTTATCGACGGCTCTAAGTGAGAAGCTGTGTTAGAAACGCGCACTCACAATGACCAGTCTAACAACTGCCGAAGGATTAAAATGTGGTTATGTTTATTTGATTTTGATTCGATTCGATTCGATTGATGTTTTAGGCCGTACTTAAGAATATTTCAGCCCAGAGACCGGTGGAAACTCACGACCATCCACTCTTTATCTCATTTTTAATAAATGCTTGTTGAAGATTGAATCTTAATTTATGGTTAAAACTTTTGACAAGGACAAATGTATTAATTTCCTTTACAATGCTTGTAGGTCTTTATTTTCATACTACATGAGGTCAACTGTTTTTTTTTTCACATTATTTGAAATGGAGAGACGCTTCACACATTTTTATGACAATGCATTAGACCATCTATAATAACGTCATCCTCAATATACTCAGGTATATTATTTATTTTATTTCTATTATTTACGTATGATTTTGGATTTGTTTTTCCACTCATTTATTTTTTTACTTGATTGGCTTCGACACACATCGATCGCTATGGTGACAGGCTCCTGCATGCGACATTGTGCTGCGTTAACACGCTAACACTTGGCCAAGGGCTAATGTCATTAATATAATTATCACCAGCTCTATTGTAAATGTCTCAGCATTTAAATAAAAAAATGTCAACACAAGGTACTTAGATGATTAGACAATGATTTAATTATATCTTACAATTCACTTCTTATTCAGCAGCTGTAGTTGAGCATGAATCCCCTGACTGGTCCGATCTACAGATATTTAGGGCACAATCACATGTTTCACATATCAACATTCAGGTAAGAACAAATCCCATGACTGAACGAGGCTTAAATTTATTATTAAGACTTACTGTTACTGACAGTGTAAATTATTCTCCTCCACTCCCATGTTTTACCTGTTCCCATTCTTGTAAAGTAAAAAGCCCGTAGCAGGACATGCTCAGTGCGTTACCGTTACGATTTACAGTTACTGAGTGCGCAAGCTATGCTTCTCCACTTACCTAATTTACTGATTCATAGTTCAGCTATTACAGTATCCATCCAGTTACAGCACACGTCAAACACTTTACTGTTACTCATATACAGTTACCGAGTGTGCAGATCAATCTTTTCCAATCAGCTATTTGGGCAGCAGCAGAGGGCCTTAACAGATGATAAGCAGCCACTGTCAACATCGTTTTCAGATTTGAATTGTTTTGTGTTATTTCGTTTAGGTGTCTCTTCGATGGAAGTGTATTCATCAAATCAAGGAAGGTGGATTGAGTCTAGGGCTCACGTGGGTTTACACCGCGAAGAAAACCTTTTTCACTGCCGGTAAATTCTTTGTACCGTGCTGTAAACTATTTAATCCCCAATGAAAATGTTCACACCGCGGAGAAAACTCTTAATTATTTAAAAAATAGATAGCCCACACGGGTTTATTGAGTGGTAAAAACATTAAGATGGGTAAACACTTACGTGTTGTACAATTGTCACCCTCAAATCCGCTGTCACACCTAGGTGAGGAATGCAGACAATGTCCAGTGTTCTTGTGACAGGCGGTGTTATTCCAGCAATGACCACAGTCCTGATCACAGTCTGTACACCACTGGCCGGTGACACACCCTGGGGAAATTTATTTGTTTATGACTATATTGTTCTATTCTATTGTTGCAAGATAAGTGGTTTTCAACAAACTTAACAGCTCAAATGGTCAAACAACTTTGTCAACAGCTTACTGACTTCAAGGGCAAACAGTCAGCATGGGAAATGTCGACAAAAAAAAAATCCCTGCCCAAGACCGGGATCACTATGGGAAAGACACACACTGACATCGTTCATTTTCTAATTTTTTCACATGAAAAAAGCCATTCTTAAAGCAAAATATAACTAAAAGGCAAATGGAAGCCACACTCATCCCATGGAGTTTTAACGGAAAATTGTCCTGTTGTAACAACATAACTACTTAATACACAAAATTACGTAAAATCTGTCTTGTTTTTGGTTGCAAATAAGTCTTATATTTACATCTACATATACATTGTTAGCTAACGCAGGCCATACTGACACTTACCTAGACACCAAAGTCGATTGGTGTCACATTGAGAGCATCTTGTGGTTGTTACACATTCCTTGTCACAAAAGTCTCCATACCAGCCCTTAGAACAAACTGAAACAGGAAGACCACCAGTCCGTTGATTAGAACTTATGTGATACGATCCACGATGTAATTCACACGTATATGTGAATAAAATATTCCTACAATTGTTATAGCCCTGCACAAGTAAATAAAAATTTGCGTGGCCTAGAAATCCTACTCTCACAAAGCGTTATATATAACGGTATCGAGGTTTATGTGTGAAGCCCATCGGCAAATCGTGAAATACAACTGGATCACACCGCATATTTATTTATCAGTTTGTGGTTCAAAGCTGTACCCGGGAATCCCTTACTGATATGATGGCAGGCAGCTGTTTGGATGGAGTAGCCTACCCGAGGCAAACGAGTGGACACATATATTTCAGAGGTTTGAACCATTTATTTGTTCATATTTTGGCATTTTACGACGTCAGCTTTATTGTGAGGGAAAAACTAGGGGTTAACTACATGTAAAAACCTTAGGCATGTTAATGACCAGCTTTCGCGCGCATGACATATATACAGACATGTGCGCCATATTTGCAAAAGACAAGGAGCTTTCAAGGAACGTAAAACTGCTCAAATGACACCAGGATCTTCCGTCGTTTGATTAATTTACCACTGATTTAAAGCAAACCAGCACTCTCTGGCCGGGTTTGAACTTGGTTCCAAGTCAGAGTCGTAAATCACATCCCTGGGGCACATGCATCCAGTTTCCTGGTGCGATGTGAGAACGTTTGCTATGTTACTGGTGAGATGCGCTGGTATCCCTGGGCTTTATATGATTTATTCCAATCATAAAGCCGTCCCGGTCGGTGAAATATTCAAGAGGACAGTGTAAAATATGAATCAAATAAGTCGCAATAATAAGGTTTCCCTCTATATCGCCTTGTACATGTAAACATAAAGTGGTTTGAAGAACAGTATCTCAGTCACTGTAATCAGAGCCCAGTCTTACCAAAGAGTCGCACTTCACATAGTGTCAGTGGTCTTGATGTCGGTAAGAGTATCCGAACCGTGTTTCCTGTTCTGGGGTTAGTATCGTTACATGTATCGTTGATGATGTCTCCGGGACCGTTGTCACTGGTTGTCGTGTCTGTATAACAAGTACTGTAGCGCTCATTGTTGGTCCCCACACTCAGAGTAAAGCCGTTCAGCCGGAAGCCACCTGGAATATAAGTATATGGCACTGATGACGGCCATTATCTTGCAGACAGATACACAAACTGTCCATGGTTTACTACATTAAAACGAATTCTCGATCTTCATTCGAATTATCCCGAAGTATCAATATTTGATCTACCAAGTAAATGTGATTTATTTCTGCAAATATAACAATGAACAGTGAGGTTTTGTTAAATTTTCCATGAATGTTGTCCTTGATTTGCATGGGACGAGATGGACTACCCTATAACAACAACTCAGACCATGTGTGTTCCTTGGGATTCCACTCTTAAATAAACAGTTAAACTTCAGGAGAAATAAACCTCAGTCCCACTCTTCCATCACATGGTACATCTAGGTTTGTTGTGCTGTTTGTCAAATATAACAGTAGGCCAGAATAACTTGAAGAGGGCGCGCTGTGATGACTTATGTTCAGTTGTGTTCGCTATTAGGGGATTTAGTGAAAATGACCCATTAGAAATTCTTACTGCGGCCGACGAAACTTATTTTGTCTCCATTTTTTTGATAAATATGTTTTCGTCCATTCCACCTATAGGTTAGCTATGGTTATAGGTGGGTGAGTTCATGTCGAAGAGCGACAATTGACAGGCTCGTGGAGCAAACGATGACGTCACGGTTGACTCCGCCCCCAATGTAATGGGCTAGGTGCAGGTGTTCGAGTAGAAGAGTGCGTTTAAAACGAATCGTCCTAGCATCATAAAAATGTAGCCTGTTGTTCAACGATATTGATGGAAAAGACAGTCTAAATGAGCCACATCAGTACCCACGACTCGTGCACGTGTTAGCAGTGAGCACCTACATAAAGTCATTCTGTATTTGTCGTTATCCACGTGGATAAGGGTTTGGCAAAATGAGGGGACATTCTGGAGTGTTTCTTTTCAAAAGGCGGCCCTTTATATCTTTAGGAATTTTGTTTAGGTATTAACTGATACATGCACGCTATTTTATCAAAGTGAAATAGAAAGATTACATTTTATATGTGTTAGGATAGCGTGCTATTTTTACTCGTACCGGTAGTACAAAAAACAGAAATGGGGACCAAACAACAAAAATTTGGTCGGTTATTTTTTTTTAATTCTTAATAATTAGAATATATGTTCACCACTTCTACATATTTGTATTGGAAGGCCTTGGTTGCAGAAGTATCCAAAATGCCTTTGTCAGTGAAATGTTTATCAATAGCGCTTGATTATCAAACTTGGCCAAAAACAGCTACCAGTTAACATTATCTGGAAGGTGGCTGCCTGTAGAGGATCCAAATTATGAATGGATGTAAGTGGATATAAATTAAAAACTATATATCTCATGATCGCTTAGATAGCTGTTAGAGTTATCAGAAATAATTGAAGCGTCTGAGCTTGAGTCTATATATCTGCGCAATGAGCGCTTGATTTCAAAGTTTACTGCTTTATATTTCTGTACGTATTGTTGTAAATCTCATCTTTAAACATTGAATTATACACATTTTATATTTTGGCGTTCATCTTAATTTACACTGGAAAGAATTTGTGTCAAGCCCGAGGAAACACACATCTCCCCATCGGGGACCATCGTCGGCGTGCCGTACCTATACCGTTAGTCACTTGGATGCCAGTGTTATCCTTCACTTTAGGAATTCACATGAACTGTGAATTCGCTAATTATGTGACCAGACTGGCCTGTGGTTGCTGACATTCCATCAGGATTTGGACGTTAATCTCTGTAAGAAACTATATTTTGTAATTATCTGTACAGTTCTTGTATAAGATTGTACAATTACAATACAATTATATGTATGGAACTCTTCGTGTTACATTGTTTGATCTTGTGTAAGGCTTATCGCTGTCTGAGACCTGAACAAGCCAATTGTTTATCATTTTTCCTCACAGATTATTGATACCCTTACTGTATTCACCTGCTCTCTGCAGTGTTGCAAACCTGCTTGTGGAGAATCAAATGTTACAAACAAAGATCGCCTCAGTATGATGAGTTGTTAGTAAAGCGACGATAATTTTTTTAATCAAAAATTTTAATCTTGCTCTCTGGAATTCTGCTTTAAAAGAGTGGGCATATTCTGTTGGCGTCCCCCCTACAAAAGTGTTGCAATGTATGGAATAAAAATAATTTCATAAAAAGCACACGCAATCTACTGGTTAATGCAGACAGATCGTTACATATCAATTTTCTGATCATAGACATATCCACAGCGTAACAAACCGGATAACGAGATAATTATGCAGAAAATATCCATTATTGTCACACCAGGTTTTAACTTTCGCCTCATTGTTATACAGTCACTTTAAAGGTGTGGATGAAAGATACCCCCTTGGGGCCAATCTCACAAAGCCTCTTTCGGACATATTCCCCGTAAATGGCGTCATCTTTGTTGAACAATAACACACAGAGCGTACATTTGCGGAAAATAACATCCACATGAAGTTTTGTGAAACTGGTCCCAGGTTTTAATATTTGCGGGATACCTTTACGTAACTTACATGGTTTGTTGGTACTCCCAGGGTCCTCACATCCTCCGACCCTGTTGTAAATCTGGAATCGGTAAATACTGTAGGTCATGTTCAATGTTACCACCCACCAGCTGTGGTTATCAGACTTGGTGTGAGTACAGCCTGTTGTCTCCAGATCATGTCCCACTTTACCGTCCACGGCTAAATCAGATGAGTAGGTCTTATCATAGTCTGATATCTGGCTGGTTTGCTGGTCCAGCGCCACATTACCTACGAAATGAAATTGATGGATTACAAATTGAACATTACACTTTACGTTTGTAAATCTAATTAAGAACCATCAATATAACACACTACAGCATAGAGAGTAAATCCAGAGTAGCGACGATAGTGTGGTTACACGTTACCGGTGAAATCCGGCCTCTTGTCAGTTTACCTCAGTTAGGGTTTTATTCTAACTGTTCATGTAAGTGTTTAAGAAGCAACAACTTGCACACTCCCTAGCACAATGGCTTAAGCAGAATTAGGTAAACAATTGCTGTGATGTTAAACGCAACACACTAGACTTCACTGGTCTAGAATTACACGAAATGATGTGTCGTCATCACATTTAACATACATACACAAAAACATGAAAACATTGCGTTCAATAGCCTACATGTCTTTTTCTTATTCCTGGATCTTTCATAAAGTTATGAATGACATGAATCTATGTATATAAATGCACAACAATGTTTACCGTCATTAGATCTGAGAATAATGAAATGAAGCCTTTAGTATGAAATGAGGGTGGAAAGGGTAATACTGACAAACAAAAAGGCGATTAGACTGATTTACACCTTAATTCAACATTAAGTCATAGAAAATCAACATTTAAAGTTGGCTACATATGAATGGTAAACATATATAAATGCAATCCAACATATACAATGTTTCCATTATTCGTAGTTTCAAAATGTAACGGTATGCTTGGGACACAGTCGTAAGGAATCGGCCAGTTCTTCATTCCCTATATCCAGTTCTGAGTTCCATATTCCCAATTGCCAATTCTCCATTTTTGTTTTAAGCATTAGATAGCATATCATATAACCTGCCTCAGAGCAAATTATTTCAAGTGTAGACTCTTATTTGAAAAATATCAATCTGCAATATCACAAATAACTACAACCCTTTTGTAAAAAATAAAATCTAAAAGTTCACAAATATTCAGTGTCATCTTGTACCAGACAACAACCTATATCATTAAAAAAGGGAAAAGTATAGAGCATCACATGCCATATGACACAGCCTGGCACAGAATAAATTACTTCCTGTAAATACTCTTCTTTCCGGTAAACCCATCTCCCAGGTAACAATAAACTTTTTAAAAAACCACAAAAAGTTCTGTGTTATCCCGTGCCAGGCAACAGCCTACTACAAAGGCAGAAGTGTGGAGCATCACATGCTATATGACAAAGCCTGGCACAAAGTAAATTACTTCCTGTAAATGTTCTTCATTAGTGTGTACCCATCTAACAGGTAACAATAAAATTTTAGAAAATGACAACAAATTCAGTGTTACGCTGTGCCGGGTAACTGCCTATATCATTACAAAGGAAAAACGAATGGAACACCACATGGCATATGACACAGCCTGACACAAGGTAAATTATTTCCTGAAAATACTCTTCTCTTACCTCTTCAGGTAACAATAAAATTTCAAAAATTCCCATAAACTCAGTGTTATCCTGTGCTAGGTAAGAACCTTTGTCATGACAAATTCAGTGTTATCCTGTGCTAGTGTCATGACGAATTCAGTGTTATCCTGTGCTAGGCAAGAACCTTTGTCATGACAAAGGCGTTGTGTTGAGCATTACATGCTATATTATACAGCACGGATGAAAGACAATTACTTCCTGTAAATTCTCTTCCTTACCGATCTATCAGGTAATAGTAAAGTCTAAAACTTACATAAACTGAGCTGTATCCTTTGTCAGGCTACATTTTTACACAGGGCAAGGTATTGACAATTAGGTGTTACATTATTTAGCCTGGCACAGAATAAATTTTTTTCTCTATATACATATATTTTTTAGAACATGTCGATCTAATGGATTATAAAATTTAAAAAATCACATAAATTCAGTTTTATCCTGTTCCAGATCGTCACAAAGAAGACTGGGTGGAAGGATTTCGAGACAAAGCTTCAGTTTGGGGTAAAGCACTGGAGGAGGTCTCAGTGTGTAATAGACGTCGTAAGCGAAAGTGGTTGTACAATGTCTGGATGACAAATCGGACAAATATAAAAGAATTATGTTCAGAAGCCACATCGCCTGTTCATGACAAAGATCATTGTTTTCATAGGCATCTCCATGACTCACGAAACAAGAAACAATTTACTAGGAAACGCAAAAGTCATCACTGTTTTTGTGTAGTCCACCAGATCACAATCGAACTAAAGATCAGAAAGAAAAACCAGAAAATTTCACGAAGCCTCCACAATCAGCCGAGAAGAAAATAGGCCAAGCAGAATACCCATCAGAGACAAACTCGGAAATTACTTTTCATCAGAAATATGAAACAGATACATATATTTCAACCCATGAGTCGTCCGGTGGACAATGTGCTCCACCACAAGGATCTCTCAAGTTTGAGTCATGCTGGAAACATATCTCACATGGTGCGAAATTCACTCTACATGATTCCGTTAACTCAGATGCAGATTCTACACCAAGTAGACGAGCCACTCAGACAAAATGTTCAGGTAGTAAATCTTCTGATCAACATCAGTCAGATAGCCCGAGTGAAAGTAAGCCGTTTGTTCAGATGCTATGCACAATGGAAGACAATAGGTGCAATGAATATGCTGAAATGATTCTCGCAGTTTTCGAAAAATAAAGAGCAACATTCGTCAATTTCTGCTAAACATAAAACCAGCTTTGAACAGGATCTTTCCAGCAACAAACGACGTTATTCTGAAAGCCAATTTAAAAAGAAGGATGACGAAATACCTTCTAAATGTCCCTACTTTTCTCACAGTGGGATGGAAAGAACTATACAGCCCCTGGAGTTTTACAACCGTTCTTTATCTGAAAATCACCACAAGACGCCGTATCGCACGTCGCAAAAAGAAATATCTGTCCTCTGTCAGATGACGAATGCACAGATGGGTCCATGAAATCTGTATTCAGTCCGAAAATATTACACAAGTACCGATTGAGATTAACTATCGACTGATAGTTTGTTCGAAAGTCGTCAAAGTGAAAGATCGGAAAATCTAAAAGTGGAGCAGCAAGAAAACTGCTTCAGTTCTGTGCACAGTGTCTCTCTTGACAGACACAAAGCCACGTGTAGGTGCAATAATAGTCCGGTCTCTTGCAATGGTCACCAAAAGAAAATTGGGGAAAAGAAATGTCCATCGAAGGGAAATCTTAACAGTAATCTTACGCCGATAACATCATTGTCGAATAATTTCACTGACATTGTCTTAAGTGATAAACAGCTGAAAAAGGCAACTGGTAAGCGCAAGACCTGACGAAAAGCAAAGCGGTCGGTGATTCCCAGAATAATTCAGCAGACTCACATCCTGTCATGAGAGACAGTTCTGTTGAATGCGAGGATATACGAAATATAACGTCACAGGAGAGCCAGTTTATTTTAACTCTTTCTTTCAACACGTCGTCAAGAATTCAACCAATTAAAATTCAAGGGGGGCTTACTGGAAACTGAACAAGCCTCTTTTCTACTTTGTTCCGGACTGTCAACAAATGTTGTGTCCTGAGATATATTAGGTATAGAACCAAACAACAAAAAGCGCAAATTGTAAAGTCCAATGCTCCGTCACCACTGTGCAGATTTCAGGTGTGTTGTAAATAAGTATTTTACATTGCGAACCAACCTAGGAAAGGAAATGACGCCATTGTTGAAGTCCGGCGGATTGGCGAGGTTCACCAACGGCACACGAAAGAATGTGAGAGTCAAAGAGAAGCCAAATTTTTACTTCGTAATTCTTGCTCAGCCAAGAGGTTTCTTACCAAGCTTGCATCAGTGGAAGATATCGCAGCAGGTAATCGAAATGGGTGTCGCAGCAGGTAATCAAAATGGGTGTAAAAACTGAACAATTCTTCAGAAAATCCTTTCTTAAAGTCGAGAAAAAGGGAACCCTTTAGCGCACATGTTTCAGCAGATAAAACTCCTACAGGAAATTTACGAAGAAATGGAGGAAAGACAGAAGGATATGTATATCTTTATACATATCAATATTTTGCATGTGAACCTTTCAATGTGCACTTGCGCACACGACAGCAAATAGGTCAATACTTAAACCTGTCAGGAGAAAAACTATTGTACTTTGATGCAACAGGGTCAATCAATCGCAAGATACCGAGGCAAAACAAGTCAGTGTATTGTTATGCCCTAGTCTTTCAGAACCTAATCAAGGCAAAAGGCCCTATACCTCTAGCCGAAATGCTAACGAATGATTAACATTCATCGGAAATCAAACACTTCCTGTCAAGGATTCTAAATGACCTACAGATGTCAAAAAGCAGAGTTTCTGTGATACCGAGAAGTGTAGAGACAGATTTCTCCTCGGACATAATCAATGGTATTTTGAGTGGCATCAACAGCGACGACATTGGCGGTTATTTGGCAAGAGCATCGGATATTATGAACAAGATATGGTTCGAAATCAAGTAGTTTTCATATATCCATTTATGTTCGGCGCACATTGTTCATCTTATCTCGAGGCATTTACGGAAGAATAATGTCCGTAAAACATTATCACTGTACTGCTCTGTACTGCTTTGCACTTCTTGTCAACTGCTCCCACCTAGGCAAGGTTAGAGCTATCTTCAGACATAAGTGTGCTGCCTTCTGCCATCACAAGAAGACGGATATGGTACACTCACTGAATTGGGTTACAAGTGCTATCCAGGTGCAAGATGTCAGCAGCTTCTGGGACGCTAGAGTTTGTCAGAATTCGAGGACGAGTTCGGGAACTGTCACTCATCAATGCCCGAGAGATGATGGATGGTCTGGAAAAAGTTTAAAAATTCGGACCCAGAAGAAAAGTGGAGAAGGTCAAAGTTAAAGAAAGCACTAAAAACTGGAAAATAGTTTTCCTCCCCTAAAGAGGTTCCTTCTCCTCATAAGAGACAAGCAAAATCTAGTAAGGCACGCTATCCGAAATGGGGTGGGCAAGCCTGATACAAAGGGACCACTATTACTTTGCAAAATACATGTCCACTAGGTAACATGCTTGTTATTTTGCACCAAATTTTCAAGCAACTTCCACAAATTTTCAGAACCATAACGCAAAGAGCTTCTGGTATGGGTAAACTTCTGAGTCGCATTGTAGACTTATGTAATGCAGGAAAGTGGAAATTGTTGGGCTACAGAGCTGTGGACCAACGATGCCACATGCTAACGGGGTTGACTGGGATGTATACGGCGGCGAATACAAAACCTTTGTTCAGCATATGAGGGATGTGTTGCAGTTCGTGCAAGAATCTACTTGCTCTAGCAGGACATGCCCTAGTGGACTCAAAAGACGTGCACGCCAAACATATCCCTGTCGCAAGTACATACTAATTAACAATATTTGTAGTGCGTCCGTGGCCTAGTAATTAACGTGCTAGCGCAATACAATCACACAGAAGCCTCTCCCCAGAACAATCGCTGTGAGTTCAAGTTCATCTCATGCTGGTTTCCTCTCCATTCGTGCTTAAGAAGGTCTGCCATCAACCTGCGGATGGTGGTAGTTTTCTCCCAGGCTCTGTCCGTTTTCCTCCCACCATAACGCTGGTCACTGTCATGTGAAATATTCTTGAGTACGGCGTAAAGCTCCAATAGTTTTTTGAGCACTCCCAATGTTGAATTTGCCATTGTGGGTTCAACGTTATCGTTAAAAAGTAAATATTGTTATGTTGTAATGTATATGAATCTGTATCAATGCGATTATATATCCTAAACTGCTCGCAAACAGGGACATAAACATGTGCACCGTTTTATTTTACCACTGCCCCAGTTTTTGGTGAAGGACGATTTCTTTAACCCGTCACGATCAGCGTGTGGATTATTTTGCGAGTTGGTATTTCAATCTTCTATTTTAAAAAATGCACATACTTTCTGAGAATCGTTTATACCATTGCATCGCTGGGCCTCTATTTTAAAACTATTCATATCTTTGAAATTTCCAAAATCAATTATTTCATTTTCAGTCTGTCTGTGCTAACCGTTATCATTCTTGTTTAGTTTCCAACTTAGTGTGATGAAACGTGTCATGTTTAGACAAATTGTATGACATTATTCCTTAAAATTAATATTTGTTTTCTTTCGTTACCTCAGCAAGAAATAGTGATGCAAAGGACGACGGCGTTGGCACAGAAGGAAGCTTGTCAATTTCGTAGGATCCCCACCGATTCTTGAAATGTCCGCGACGTATCTGTCTGAAAATGTGTTGAAAACAGCCTAAATCCCAAATCACTTGACTGTTGGAATTAATGTGTAAGAACATGTCAGTTTTATAAACGAAAGGCACATAATATTAATTAATAGTCTGTTAAGATGAGATTGGCTTAAAAAAGAAAACCGAATTATGAAAGGTTTTAAATAAGACAAATTTCAGCTTCGTAGAAAAGGTTAAATGTTTAGTGATTGGTTAATAATTTATTCCCTTTAAATCACTAGATTGGTGATTATTCCATACTTTGCTTTTGTGCCAACCGTGACTATTAACCAATTGAATCTCGCTGTTCACTTTCAAGATATTGCCATTTTCCAGTGTGCACAACATGGATTTAGTGAAGCATCTCTTAACTGTTTTTTTTTTTGCAGTTCCAGATATTTGCTGTTTGGCATTGCTGATTGCGTATCAAAGGCCTTTGTATGCCAACACACAGGACACGCAGCAAAGGTGACGTTGCAAACCTCGTTTATGTCAAACCTTGGTTGGACACTTTGTGCAGAAATCTTTTTTGTGGTTAAAAAGCAGTCTTTGGAATTGGATTATGTTTTAATTTAGAATTTAACTGGATGCCAGAACCAAGTACATTCGTCTTAACGCCAATCCCGTGCTTGTAAATGCTTCACTGTAGTGACTAAAAGACAGGCATAGTGCATAGTGCACTACATGCGGCATGTGTGCGTCTGTGTGTGGACTATGGTCACATTGCAATGTATCACATAGGTATTTACCTCTGGTGCGTAAATGTACGTGCAGATAGACTTGAAGTCCAAAAATATGCATTCCATACCCAATGGTGGTTGGACACATTGTATAGAAATCTCTTTTCTTTGCTGTCAAAAAGCAGCTTTTGGACTTGGATTATGTTTTAATTCAAAATTTTTACTGGATGCCAGAACCAAGTACATTCGTCATAACGTCAATCCCGTGCATGTGAATGCTTCGCTGTAGTGCCTACACGGCAGCCTTTACATGTTTTAGTGCGGAAACCCTTTTTTGTACGGACATAACGGTTTACAAACAGAAAATGTTCATGTATCGAAATTTTTTTATGCATAGTGCACTGCATGTAGAAGGCGTGCGTCTCTGTGTGGGCTATGTTCACATTGCAATGTATCACATACATGTATAACGCGCGTGTCTATGCATTTGACAATACTACTAACTTTTTGCAAGATAATCATTATCTAATTAATCAATTGATATTTAGTAAACCAAGTTCACACTGCAATGTATCACATACATGTATAACATGTTTATCACGAAAAATCTTCTATCCAAAGCAAAGGCCTGAAAAGGAGAACCAGCAGTTTTATCCAGAGGCGTCAACATTTAACCATCAAATAAAACCAAATTTGTCCATGTACCATAAGATAACAGTTTATATGTAATATACCGAACTGTATTGCACACACGCACTGGCACAAATTCAAGCCTTTGTATTATTCCTTATATCTACAGAGAGAAACTACCTCTCAAAAAAGGTTTTTGTAATATGTCTACACTGTGAAAGTTAGATTCAATTAACGCAACACCAGATTTGCATACTATTACGAACTCAAAAATAGGGATTACTTTTACCGAATGTGGAAAGTGCGTCAGTCTTGGAAGAAAGTATAGCATTCGTACTGTTCTAAAAACATTAGTGAAGAAGAGTACCGTATATAAGAAAATAATTTACTCGTGTCAGGCTAAATAATATTCCAACTAGTGCTCAATACATTGCCCTTTGTACTGATGTAGGTTGTAGCCTGACAAGGGATAAAATGCAATTTATGTAAACTTTCATTGTTACTTAATAGATCGGTGTATTCTTAAAAAGGGTATATACAGAAATAATTTACACCGTACCAGGGTAAAAAATATAGTACTCAATGCTCTATGAATTTCTCTTTGTAATAATATAGGTTGTTGCCTGGAACAGGATGACAATAAACAGTTTTAAATTATTTTTTGTTACCTGGGAGGTGGATATGCTCTGAAAAACCATTTGCAGGATGTATTTTACTCTGTGCCAAGCTGTGCCATATGGCATGTGATGCTCCATACTTTTTCCTTTAAAATGATGTAGCTTGGTGCCTGGCACAGGATAACACTGAATTTATGTGACTGGGTCAGGGGGCTTGTTGGGTGTCTTCGGCAAGTCGCCTCGGTAAGGCAGCACCAGATGAAAGATACGGTGGAAATCCGTCCTGCACCAAGGACACACCGCCTTCGTATAAGTGAAATATTCTTGAGTAGGGCGTTAAACAATAGGCATTCATTCATTCACTCTTAGCATATTGTTACCTGTTAGATGGATATACGGTAAAGGAGAGCATTTACAGGAAGTAACTTACTCTGTGCCAGGTTGTGTCATGGCATGTGATGCTCCACACTTCTCCCTTTGTAATGATACAGGTTGTCGCCTGGCACAGGATGACGCTGACTTTTTGTGAATTTTTAAAATTTTATTGTTTACACATTGTGTGGTATGGCATTTGATATTTATTTGTGATATTACAGATTGATATTTTCCAAATAAGAGTCTACACTTGACATAATTTGCTCTGGGGCAGGTTATATGATATGCTATCTAATGCTTAATAGAAGAATAGAGAACTAAGAACTGGGTATAGGGAACTGAGAAGTGGGTGTAGGGAATGGAGAACTGGGAATGGGAACTGGGAATAGGGAATTGTAAACTGAGAATAAGGCACGGAGAACTGGGAAATGGGGGCTGGAAACCAACTGCAGGTGGTTGCCCCGCGACAAGATTAATTCTCACGTCTCTGACATCCCAGCCTAGGTTGCGATACCCAACACTACCTGTGGGAGGGTCACATGTTTCGGCACAGTGTTACGAGTCCCGTACTTAAGGATTGTAGTTTTTATTTGTTTTCATG